>CM070875.1:61692742-62135242 GCA_036365515.1 Torymus aiolomorphi | reverse complement strand
GTCAGCGACTCTTCATTGACCTCTAAGGTAACGTCATTATCAGCGTGTATTTCGTTTAGCTTGAATGTACGCGCTAATTACTCACATAAATCCAGCAGCACACCGTTCACTGGAATGTCCAAGCCTAGGCTTAGTTCAATCAATTGATTCTATTTTTCAAAAATTCCAAACTCGACAAGATCGATCTCACTTAATTTTCCCCATCGTACGCACCTTTCTAGCATTTTATTTTCTCACCTTATGCATCTTTTAATCGAATTGGTTTTAATGTAAAATTAGCGTGGATGTGTGTGGGTGATAAAAACAGATTTAATATGTGCAAATTCAAATAGACTGCGTCAGGATCGGCAAAGCAGAAGTATCTGCGCATGCGGGCCACGAGCTACGCGTGTATATAGATGAGCGAGCGTTTTTGTTAAGCCACACGACTGTCAGATCAGGCATTCCTTGAGAATGCGATGTTATACATGCTGTATAAATCCGAACAGTATGCATATTCGCATTTATGTTTTAGCGCATGGAGAGAAACTATCATTAGTGTGTACGCAACACAACTACGATCAGCCACGCGCGCCGTCGCGCAAGAAGCTATATCGCGCCTTTTGCGCGAGCGATGAGCACATGTCTATCACCGCATACATCACACATATCTCGTGCGGCACACACACGCAGATCCGAACGCATAGCACAGTGCGTAAGGAGAGTAGTGTTCCCTCCCCGCCGACCGACTTCTCTCTCCTGCCTCGTCTTTCTGTCCCTTTCGCGGCACGTGCATGCGTGCCTGTCCGGTACGCGCCGGCTAATTCCGGAAAAACAAAATCCTTTTGGTCGCCAAGCGGTTATGCCTGTTGGAACATGCGCGCTCCAAATTTCCATAGACTGAGTCTCCGCGAATTTCTGCCCTGCACGTACAGGTAGCCGCTCATCTTGACCATCTATCTATCGTCTTTTGGGATCTTCATCTTTGAATACAAGTGTAGCACAGTAAAAACGCTTCCGCAATCTCACCAGAATAAACTCTCATTTTCACGGAAACACTTCCGAATTGGAAATTTCTGAATCAAATAGATATCTTTAATTCCTGCACGGTGGAAGTAAAGCCTGGACCATAACCGGTTGGGATATTGGATATTAGGTGGAGCAGAAATAAAGAACAAAGTTATCAGAGTAACATAAGTAATGTTTATGTAAAAGAAAAACGACGCGTCTTAACTAATCGAGAGGCGCACTCGGACTGACTGCGCTCCTCGTCAGGCTTACCAGATGGCGATATTTGTCTTACTTACTCTCCAAGAATGTGACGTCTCTTGCAGGTGAGTGAAAAGGATAGAATATCCTTCTCACTCACCATCTGGTAAACCCGCTCTGCACTCTCGCCTGATAGATCTGTTATGAGGGTGCTACATAGTTTAGCGGCATACCATATAAAGCATTAGATATATTCTAACACAATTTTTTAGAATGAAGCGCGGAGATATAATTTTTCCATGGGAGAAGTCGAAATGGATGTTACTAAACTACACGCACATTTGCACACGTTTAGCTGCACTCATACACTTATTTCTATTGAAAAATATGCATTTATTCCCATCTCAACAAATATGGCTACTTTTTTCCCTGAAAAGCGGGACAAAAGTTAGATTTGTTTCCCTCTTTCAACAAATTTAACGTTTGCGGGAAATATGACGATATTTTCCGCAAAAAGAGGGAAATATGGCCATATCTCCCTCTTTTTGCCGGCCACCGCTCATGTTTACAAACACTCCTCATATTTCCGTCCGTCCCACTTTCCAAATAAAAAAGTGGCCACAGTTGAGATGAGAATAAAGTACTATATGTAACTCGAGAGAAAAGTCGATAATTTCCTCGGGTGATCACTGTCCTCGCTTCGTTTCGCTCGCTCGGGCAGTGAACCCACCCGCGGGAATCAAGAGCGACTTTTCTCCCTTGTTACATAATGTACTATTTTATTAAAGAAATAATTACATCATATTTTTTGTAAATTGAGTATAGTATCACATACACTTTTCGGACGTCCAAAATCTAACTTAACTTTTTCAACGTTAAAATAAATCTAACAATTAGTTAAATTATTTTTGATTGTTTATAAAAAGCTATATATAAAAATGTGAAGTACCAAATTTTTATCGTTTGTAGGGAGCCGTGGCACAGTGGGCTATAAAATGCAAAAAAGTATCAAAATTCTCGATACACTAGAAAAATGAATATTTCTTGATTATTTTTGTGCAAATCGACAGTTTCAAACATTATCTTTAATATTTTTTTTATCGTTTACAGGATTATTTCATTTTACTGTAACTGTGGAATGCGTACAAGCTGAAACAATTGAAGAATCATTATTTTCGCTTTTAAAATTCGAGCTTTACTCGAAAAATGGATAAATAATTTTTTTTTCCGTGAATTAAAGTTTGGGACATTACATGGGACAGGTGCGAATAATAAATAATAATAAATAATAAATAAATATCCATATTTATTTAATTTTCAACACACTCGCACACACACACGCACACACACATGCACACACACACTTAGACACACACACACACTTAGAGACGCACACACGCACACACACACACACACACACACACACACACACACACACACACACACACACACACAGACACGCACGCATTAATGTATATATGTATATTTTATTTTATTTATTTATTTATTATATAATAAAAAGGAATTTTTTATATGTATTAAAATCGGCCAGAAAAATATTCTTACGCAACCTGTAAAAAAATATTTTTCTTAATAGGCTATATTATTATAATTTCATAATGATTTGATAAAAATAATAGTTTCATAATGTCAAAATTCTAATTGAATAATGTTATTCACATTCTGTAAACGTTAAAATATTTTATACAATGATTTTGAATGATCATAAATATTTTGGTTGGATTCCAACTGTTTACGTCTAGGCTTTTGTGTGACATTTGCCTATTTTATTATTATTATTATTATTATTATTTAATATTATTTATTATTTATTCGAGTAAAGCTCGAGCAGTTTCAGTAAAATGAAATAATCCTATAAACGATCAAAAAAATATTAAAGATAATGTTTGAAACTATCGATTTGTGCAAAAATAATCAAGAAATATTCATTTTTCTAGTGTATCGAGAATTTTGATACTTTTTTGCATTTTATAGCCCACTGCGCGTGGGCTTGTAGAGAGTCTGTAGGTGACGACGACGAAGTCGCTGACACTGGTGGCTTGCTCCTCATCATAACTTTTATATAAAAATTGACGAAAAACTATGACATCAGTGCCCAAACTTTGGTTGAATTTGGCTAGTCTGGCTCATACCCATATATGCTGTGACGTGTAACCGCCACATCACGCAAATGGCGCAACGCGGAAAGTGCATACACACCTTTTTCCCTCGCTCATACCCGCGCCTGCCCTCTGTCCCTCCGAAATTCCCCCCTTACGCCTAAACCGCCCGTGTATGTATGCGCTCGTGCCGTGACGATCGTATTCGAACCTTTCGTCCGTTGTGTTTAGCTGAAGCTGCATTTTCTGAGTCCCTTCGTGAAGTGTATGGTGCCGAGCGGATTTAGATTGCGTATAGCTATAGTTACAAGTTGTGTCGACCATTACGGAACAAATCGTGCTCTACCTCCCGCGCTAGTTGAAGGATTAGATTTGGTACGAAAGCGCGCGTACCTGGCGCCCCTAGTCTTGTAGTAATTTTGGTGATATTAAATTGGCATTGCATAACCTCAGGTAATAGAGATTTTTTTTATATCATCTGTGTTTGTCTGTAAATTCTGTTATAAGTTCTTTGCATCTGTGAGAACGTAAAAATTCCTTGTAACCTATCCACTTGCGAAAGACTACTGCGTAGTAGGTCTTCTCACACGCGGTTGTCTTGATCCCCAACAATCGTGATAATGTATTTGCATGTGTATAATAAAGGCGATATCTATTATAGAATGTCTTGTGAGGTTATTCAATTCTTTCTTTGCGCAATAAGTTTTTCCGCATTTTTAGAAAAGGGTCTTTTAATTATAAAACTGAAAAAATTCAAAAGTGTGTTTAAAAAACTTTAACGAAATCGTCCGGAAACGTATCCGTATATCCATTTTCTAAAAATAGTTTATTTTGTTTTCAGATATCTTATAAAACATTTTTAGCATGATCACTTGACTATTTTTTATGGTCACAAAGTTTTCTCTAGAAATTAAATTTTGGCCAACAAATAATAAATAATAGTGAATCGTTTAATTTTAGGGAAGACTTATACGATGCTGGGCTCAGTAAAAGCGGGTCACACATTAGGTGCTATACCATGTGCAATTTCCTGGCTCTTCCGCGGTATCAGCGAGCAGCGGCAAAAAACAGGAGCAAGGTTCAGTATCAGAGTTAGCTGTGTGGAATTGACCACGAGCCAGCAGCAGCTCCGAGATCTATTGGTGGCTCACGCCAATGGTAAGCAGGATTTTTTTATTTTTTTCAGAAATCTTGTGAACTAATTTTTTTTATTTCTCTATACCAAATTTATTTTAAATCATTGCTATATATACTTTGAAATATGAAAAAAATGTTTTTTCATCACGTGCATGAAATAGCCCTTTTTATATGTTTGAATGCCATCTAGAAAACCGCGCATTCCGAGCGTGATTTAAGAACAAATGAAAAAAATTCATATTTTTACAGTTTAGCGGGGTCAGAAATTTTTTTCCCGCTAAGAGCGGACAACAGATATTTTTCTCATAGTTTGGCTGAAAAAAATTTGTTTCCCCGCTTCGAACGGGTAAAAAGAAATTTTTTCACACTCCGTGCGCAAAGCGTCCACTTTGCGCACGCTCGGTCAAAACTGTGCTCGCAAAATCGAGCTTTGCACACGTCGTATAAAAAAATAGTGTTCGATACACGAGTGAGAAAGTGATTTTATCCTCGTATGGACGTTTGCGCCCGAGCGAAGCGAGGGTTGATAAAATCACTTTTTCGCACTTGTATCGAAAATAACTATTTTCATCTCAAGCATAAAATAGGGCCTTTTCCATGAAAGTAGGAGAAAAAATTTCGCATTTCGAGCATATTTTATGAAACGGGTCAGAAATGGCCATTTCTACCCTCAAAACAAGTCAGGTGTTTGCAGCACTCGTTTCTATCTCGGGCGCCTTCGGTGCTCTCGACTCCGACTCGTGCAGAAAAGCTCACCCTGGCTAGAAATAGCTTATTTTCTCCCCATGTTGCACAATGTACATTTAACCATTAATACTCTTTCGTCCAGTGACTGATCATTATATAAATTCTTTCAAATATTTTAACAATTATTTTTCGATACAATACGCAGACGGTTGCATATTTCTGGAGCATCCTATTCGGCACAAATGACGTATGCAGGTCATTGCACCGTAAAAGTAAATACACATGACCTATACAATTAGTTAAAATCTTAAGTGAGGGTTTCAAATAAAATACAATCTCGTGGCCGGAGCTTTTCATGCCATCCGTGGGATTCTGTAAGGATTTTCGAATAGACAAAAAGTAGCGGATGTGGCTTTCTATGAATCACGTGGCATTCCGTGCGGATTTTAAAATAAATACAAATTCGCCGCCGTGGCTTTCCATGGCTTCTGTAGGATTCCGTACGGATATCAATTGGCTAAAATCTCGTGGCCGTGGCTTTCCGTGAATTTCGACGAATTCCATGCAAATTTTGAATTAAGTATAAACTTGACGGCGTGCATTTCTATTTCACCCGTCAAATTCCGCGTAAATCTTTTATTGGATATGAACTTGTGGCCGTGGCTCTTCCTGGATCACGTAAAATTGCGTGTGGATTTAAAATTTGGTAAAATCTTGAGACCGTAAGTTTCCGTGACTTCTGTGGAAATCCGTGGGGACTTTAATCTAGGTGAAAATCTGGCGTCCGTGTATTTTCATGGTGTGCGTGGGATTACGTGAGTATTTTAAATTGGCCAAGAACCCCCTGGTCGTGGGTTTCTCTGTATTTCGGGGGATTTCGTGATGATTTTTCATTTGGTAAAATCTGGCAGCCGTGACTTTCCGTGGCTTCAGTGGGATTTCGGAAGGATTTAAAATAAGGAAAAATCGTGAGGCCGTAGTATTACGCGGGGATTCGGGATCAGTGAGGATTCTGGATTCCCGGAGATGTAGTGAGTGTATGTATGTGTGAATTATTTGCCTACGTTTAAATATTTTGTCGCCCTAAAAAGGGCGGATTAATAAAAAAAAACTAAAACAGCTGCCGCACAATTTTAGCAGACCCTACACACACAACTTCCGGCGATGAATCAGGTGATTCGACTTGAATCACCTCAGAGGTCCGCTGCTGCTGTTGTTGTTGCTGCTGCGGGTGCTGCGGTTGCTGCGGGGACCGTGCAGCCCGACGCTCCTCCATATATCGCCCGGCCTCCACGTCATATACCAACACATGGTCTGGAAAATCCGAGTGGCGATTGAGGAGGCTCTAGCTCAGCCATTTTCTGGAGCATGGCTGTAACAACTGAACAAAGTACTTCCAAACTCATTTTGGCGAGTATGCCGAACTCCCGAAAGCGACTCAGTTTTATACACGAAGCACGGACGGGCCCGTCGCTGCGCAAGAGCTACCGCCACCGCCACCGCTCTAGCAAACGCTGTGATTGGTGCGGAGCAGATGCGGTCGCACGCCGATTGTTACGGAGCAACTCTTCGCCACATGAGTGCCGTCGCCACTCGAGCAACTCTGTGATTGGTGCGGAGCAGATGCGAATGCGCCGATTGATGCGGAATAGCTCTACGCCGCTACAACGGCAGTTGCCGCCACCGCTCATTGACTCGTAATTCTCGGCGGGACAGTTTCAACGTTACTTATAAATGAGATGCATCCCGCCGTGATAACACTTCTCTCGCGCGTGTGTCCAAGTGCGGGTCGCTGCGCGACCCCGCGCGAGCCCAGCTTACTATAGCGCTCGCGCGTAGGCTCGCACGTTGTAGGCTGACTTAAGCTCGACTACGCGGGTTTTCAAATCACAGTTAGGTGTATTAACCGACTGCGTATTTGAGAATAAATCTAAAGCGAGGCTCTTTCCGTACGCGTCTTCATAACCGTCGCGTACATGCTATTTCAACGTTTTCTCATATGCGTTTTCAAATCGCAGTTAGCGGTTTTTAACCGGCTGCGTATTTGAGAAATGTGACAGAAAACAAGACTCTTTTCGCGTCTTTTACTCGCGTAACCTGTCGCCACATGTTATTTCGATGTTTTCAAATGGCAGTTACGTGTTTTAACCGACTTCATATTTGTGAACGCGAGACTCTTTTCGCGCGCGTCTTCGGAATCTTCTTTTTCTCCACGCATGTTATTTCGATGTTTTCAAACAGCAGTTAGGTATTTTAATCGACTTCATATTTGTGAACGCGAGACTCTTCTCGCGTGCGTCTTCGTAACCTTCTTTTTCCCCACGCATGTTATTTCGATGTTTTCAAATAGCAGTTAGGTGTTTAACCGACTCCATATTTCTGAACGCGAGACATTTTTCACGCGCGTTTTTGTAGCCTTCCTTTTTCCCACGCATGTTATTTCGATGTTTTCAAATAGCAGTTAGGTGTTTAACCGACTGCATATTTGTGAACGCGAGACTTTTTTCACGTGCGTTTTTGTAACCTTCCTTTTTCCCACGCATGTTATTTCGATGTTTTCTAATGGCAGTTAGGTGTTTTAACCGACTGCATATTTGTGAACGTGGAACTTTTTTCACGCGCGTCTTCATAACTCTCTCTCTCTCTCTCTCTCTCTCTCTCTCTCTCTCTCTCTCTCTCTCTCTCTCTCTCTCTCTCTCTCTCTCTCTCTCTCTCTCTCTCTCTCTCTCTCTCTCTCTCTCTCTCTCTCTCTCTCTCTCTCTCTCTCTCTCTCTCTCTCTCTCTCTCTCTCTCTCTCTCTCTCTCTGTGGCTTGCTCTACACGCCTGTTATTTCGACGTTACAAATCGCAGTTAGGTGTTTTAACCGACTGCATATTTGGACGCACGAAACGCGACTCGTTAAGGCCCCTTTCCGCGTGCATGTTTTCTTGCTTGTATTTTTCAATCGCAGTTAGGTGTTTTGCTGGCTGCATGTTTGAGAATACGAGATTATTTTCGCGTACGCCTTTTACTTGCCACGTGCATGCTTTCTCGTTTGTATTTCCAATCGCAGTTAGGTGTTTTGGCCGGCCGTGTATTTGGGAAAAAAAACACTGAGAGAATCAATCTTTTCATGAACCTTTATGCTTTTGTAGGCTCTGTATTGAGGTTTTAGTCATAAATGTTTATACCCTTAAATAGGTTATTTTCAGAACCAATACATTTCAACAACAAACTATTATTATTTCAAGCTAATTAGATAAAAAGCCATATACAACGATTTTCAACAAAGTCGTTTAAACGCAGAAGTTATGAAATTGTTTTCTTTATAAAAAAAAAATAGCGATGAAAGTATTATTATTGTTGTAATATAGGGTAAATAAGTTAACGTTATTATTAATAATATAAAGTATGTTTATTAGCTACTTAGCTACTTAGGTCTAGGTTACAGTGGTGAGAACCCGTCCCCTATTGAAAAATATCGCGCGATTAATCGCGCGACTAATCGCACGAAGATCGTGCCAGTTTATCAACCATTTTCTGGCGCGATAATCGCGCGAGTTAGCCGAAATTCAACATTAAAAAATAAGTTTTATTTTAACAACTGTGTACGAGCTTGCATAATTGACAAACATTATGACTGTAAATGTATCAGTGCGTAACTGCAATTTTAATGTACGTGTGAGTATGTGACTGTATGTATCCCTGTTGAAAATATCCACGTGGATTGACATGGATTCCACATGGATTCAAATGGATATCCGCGTGAATCATCCACGCGGATATCATGATGAAAATCCATGTGGATTATTTGAAATCCATGTGGATTCTGAGAAACCAACCCGATTTGAAAAATCCACGTGGATTTGTTGGAATCCACGTGGATTCCAACTAATCCACATGGATGTAGACAATCCGGCTGAAAAAATTCATATGGGACCCACTTGAATCCCACGTGATTCTCAGGTGAGTCCCATGCCAAATTCTCATGTAAGGCTCATGTGAGTCTCATGTTTCCACTAACAATTTTAAATGAATTAATACTATTTTTTATTGTAATTAATTGTTTAAATTAATTTAATCGTTTTAATTTATTTTCTAATATGAAATTAGAGATGTAAATAAAAGTCAATGAAAAAATAAAACAGATGTATATATTTTTAAATGTTTTATTTTATAAAAGTATAAAAATATGTATTTCGGTACAAATAGTACATTACGATACTATAGTGGCATATAAGTCGCACTTTACGGAACGGCGTGTATAAACGCCCGAGCGTAGCGAGTGCGCTTAACGCCCTGCCGTAAAGAACGACTTATGACACGAGTATCGTACATTATTTTATAGCACTGAATATATAAATCCGCCATGTAACCGCCTATTCGTGCGATTAGCAGTCCATTTTTGTACCGTGCAGTATCGCCCGAGCGATAGTGAGGGTGATCAGGACGGTGCAATAATGGACTACTTATGTCACGGAGTGCTATAATAGTATTTCGTCACCCTGAATATGGCCAAATAGAGCGTATGCCCTATTGAAAAAAATCTTGTGATCAATTACATGATTTTTTCCAAAATCCGGGAATATGCTCTGCTTGATATATAACTCAATTTATTTATTATTTAGCAGTTTAATACTGCTTACAAATGAAGAATAACAGTTTAATGAAACTTTGTACGATATAGTATATTACGCACCAAGGGAGGAATAAACTTGGATAGTCCACAGCTCGTGTAAATTGCCACCCGAGTCGAAGGCGAGGGTGGCAAACACGAGCTGGGGGCTGGCCAATTTTACTCCCGTGGAGCGTATCTATTTTTTTGCCTAGCGAGGCCGAAAATACAACCTTCGCGATCAGGCGCCGGGAGCGAAAGTGGGACTTTCGGCTTGCTAGACAAAAAATATATTATCGTGCAAATGTTTCATTAGAATGTTAGTATAATTATTTGCAAGTATTACATTTTAAAAAATAATCAATTTAATTGAAAATATAGAATTAACTTTATTATTCTAACAATTGTAATGTACCGACACAACTGTAAGTAAATAATAAAGACATGTAACATACCTGCAACATTAGAATAATGTTATTGATGATATTTGGCTTAATGTGGAAAAAGAAGAAACGATGTTCAACGAGCCTCGTGCTCGCGCTCTCGACGCCGACCCGTGATAGCAAATTCACACGAGGCCGGCGCCGAGCGCGCCAACGTGTACTCGATATTAGTAGATACCGCAAGAACAGTCACGATGGCGATGGCGACAGGGCGCGCGAGAAGGCGACGTCTTGGCGATGTTGTCCCCGTTGACAGAACTCAGCTGAAATTTCGCGTCAAGTCTCATATAACAGAACAAAGTTCAATTAAGTATCTTACAAATTTGTGTCCTGACTGGTCTTGGTGAATTCACATATAGTTATAAAACTACTTCACATATGAAAGAGTATTGACATGTGGATGGCTTTACTATAGTTTATAAATTTTAATCGATTTTTAATTCAATTGTTTGTACATTCATTATTTTTCATATAATTGAGGTTTTTTGTCCACCACTCACTGTTATAGTGTAATATACAATTTAAAATATTTTAAATTATATATTTATTCATTTTGTTATTTTGTTATAGGCATATCTCCTTTGAGATCCACAATTCAGTTGTTCATTGATAGATTTAAGACTTGTGTGGCTTTAGCGTAAGAAATATATTTGGACCCAATGAACTAAATAATATTGTAGATCTCTTATACAAGAGGACCAAAATCAACTTTAATCATGTGCAAACTGTAGCTAAAGAGACCAAGTACCTATAAGCATACAAAATTTTCTAATTACATAGAATATTTTATATATTCATAGGTAGTGCCTTTAGTTACAACTTTTATTAGTCGATAAGTCACTTATGGGCTGGGTGACTTTATCGCAGGAAATATTGGGATCATATGGACAAAATACGTTGATCATATTTGACTATAACAGTTATAACATGTACGTGTTACTTTTACAAATAAAATTTTTATTTAACATGACATTTTTACAAAATCATACTTACATTTTCTTTTATTTTAAAATAATGTTTTAATAAAATACTTCACCATTATGGTCACAAAGAATCATATCACATATGATGCCATTAGGTCCATCGGGTTCAAATATATCCAGCGGTAAAGTTACTCATCCTATATTAAGTACTTATAAATGTGGATTTTTATAATCAATTATGGTATTAATTTATTTATATTAGGACTAGTTCTATGTATAAATGAATAATGTGAAAGAGTTTAAATTATACGATGACTCATATTAAATAGTATTGACATGTGCGTAGCTTGCACCGTACTTTCTTTAATGTTATATTTATACTTATTCGCAAGAATTTTATACATAATACTATATAAGTTATTGTTATAAAATTTACAGCTAAAGAAGAAACCCATGCTTTATTGTTTAATGCTTCTTAAGTAATCATAAATGTGGATTTTTTATAATAAATTATGGTATTAATTTATTTATATTATAACCAGTTCTATTTATAAATGAATAATGTGAAAGAGTTAAATTATATAATTACTCATTATACTTTACTTTAATTACTATATTAAATAGTATTGACATGTGCGTAGCTTGGACTGTACTTTCTTTAATGTTATATTTATGCTTATTCGCAAGTATTTTATATATAACTCTATACAATTTCCAATAAAAGAAGAACCCGTACATTATTGCTAAATGATACTTGATCATTAAAATATATTGTTTTACAGCTTGTTTATTAAATGCAGCAATACATTAAAAACAATATTATATTCATAACATATAGCCTTTTACTAACTGTAAGATCTATTCTAATGATTAAATAGCAAATGAAAGTCTAAGGCCTTACCTAGATATAAACGTGAAGAACATAATAAGCGCGAAGATGACAACTAGACTTAACCTATAGGCAACGTCTGCAAGAAACTCGGCATGGCCTCAGAGATGACAGCATGGACAGTAGCAGGTCTTTCTTAAAAAAGCCACAATTAACCCTCTTTCACGTCATTAATCATTACTCGTAACCCATGAACACGAGAGCGCAAGTTGCAACACGTTGTTTGATGATTACCGCGCCCGCATGTGTTATTGAGAGTTTGAGAACTAGAGAGAGAGAAAGGAAGAGAGAAGGACGCCTATACAGAAGTGCATGTGCGCGACAGCTAGTCATAATGAAACGCAGCGTGTTGCGACCGGTGCTTACGCCTCAAGAGTTATGACGACTAAAGTCCGAACGTGAGAGAGAGGGTTCATTGTGGCTTCTTGAAGAAAGACCTGCTGCTGTCCATGCTGTCATCTCTGAGGCCATGCTGAGTTTCTCGCAGACGTTGCCGCTGGTTGCCTGTAGGTTAAGTCTAGCCATCACCTTTATGCTTATTATGTTATCCAGGTTTATATCTAGGTAAGGCCTTAAACTTTCATGTATTTTTGATTCTGTCCTGTCTTCAATACATTATTGCTAAATGCTATTTAATCATTAAAATAGAGCTTACAGTTAGTAAAAGGCTATATGTTATGAATATAATATTGTTTTTAATGTATTGCTGCATTTAATAAACAAGCTTTCAAACAATATATTTTAATGATCAAGTATCATTTAGCAATAATGTATGGGGGTTTCTTCTTTTATTGGAAATTGTATAGAGTTATATATAAAATACTTGCGAATAAGCATAAATATAACATTAAAGAAAGTACAGTCCAAGCTACGCACATGTCAATACTATTTAATATGAGTAATTATATAATTTTAACACTTTCACATTATTCATTTATAAATAGAACTGGTCATAATATAAATAAATTAATACCATAATTTATTATAAAATATCCACATTTAGAAGTACTTAAGAAGCATTAAACAATAAAGCATGGGTTTCTTCTTTAGCTGTAAATTTTATAACAATAACTTATATAGTATTATGTATAAAATACTTGCGAATAAGTATAAATATAACATTAAAGAAAGTACAGTCCAAGCTATGCACATGTCAATACTATTCGGTATGAGTCATCGTATAATTTAAACTCTTTCACAATACTCATTTATACATAGAACTAGTCCTAATATAAATAAATTAATACCATAATTGATTATAAAAATCCACATTTATAAGTACTTAATATAGGATGAGTGACTTTACCGCTGGATATATTTGAACCCGATGGACCTAATGACATCATACGTGATATGATTCTTTGTGACCATAATGGTGAAGTATTTTATTAAAACATTATTTTAAAATAAAATAAAATGTAAGTATGATTTTGTAAAATTGTCATGTTAAATAAAAATTTTATTTGTAAAAGTAATACGTACATGTCATAACTGTTATAATCAAATATGATCAAGGTATTTTGTCCATATGATCCCAATACTTCCTGCGATAACCCAGCCCATAAGTGACTTATCGACTAATAAAAGTTGTAACTAAAGGCACTACATATGAGTATATAGAATATTCTATGTAATTAGAAAATGTTGTAATGCTTATAGGTACTTGGTCTCTTTAGCTAGACGGAGAGAAATTTTGTAGTGAAAATTACAAATATTCGAGGCAAAATTACCAGTTTCTATGGTAATGGATGGACAGACTGACAATTTCAAAGTTTTTACCAAAGTGCCTTGGTAAAATTTTTTTTTATTTAATTTAAATTTAAAAAATTAACTTTTTTTATCTATATTAATGGATATATAGTATTTTAATATAGAAATAGAAACAGAAATAAGGATGAAAAAACATTAAACTGAAAAAAAATTTTTACGGAAGCGGGATTCGATCCGACGATCTTTGGGTTGAGAGTCCGACGTTCTACCGACTGCGCCACGGAAGCTGTTACCAACAGTCATTTGAATCGCCGTTATTACTTACTGAAAATATGTGTATTGTTTTCATTTTAACGTCGCGCACGCCTCTAGCATCAATCTTCTGAAACACAATAATGCGCAGTGCGCATGCGCGAATACACAAATACCAGGTTATTTGGCAAAATTTATCAGTTTTCTTAGTAAAAATTCTTAGGTTACAGTGTAAAAATGACTAGATCTCAATTTTTACCAGTGTGTCTGGTAATTTTTATTCCGATAATTTGGTATTTTTTTAAAGTGGTTATGGTAGTTTTTCCTGGGAAACTTATAAATTGTATTAGAAACCTGGGAATATCACGGCTTTTGACAGTCTATCCATGCACTACCAAGGCACCTTGGTAATTTTTACTCTAAAATTTCTCTCCGTGTACAGTTTACACATGATTAAAGTTAATTTTGGTCCTCTTGTATAAGAGATCTACAATATTATTTAGTTCATTGGATCCAAATATATTTCTTACGCTAAAGCCACCCAAGTCTTAAATCTATCAACGAACAACTGAATTGTGGATCTCAAAGAAGATATGCCTATAAGAAAATAACAAATTGAATAAATATATAATTTAAAATATTTTAAAATGTGTATTACACTATAACAGTGAGTGGTGGACAAAAAACCTCAATTATATGAAATAAAATAATGAATGTACAAACAATTTATTTAAAAATCGATTAAAATTTATAAACTATAGTAAAGCCTTCCACATGTCAATACTCTTTCATATGTGAAGTGCTTTTATAACTATATGTGAATTCGCCAAGACCAGTCAGGACACAAATTTGTAAGATACTTAATTGGACTTTGTTCTGTTATATGAGGCTTGACGCGAAATTTCAGCTGAGTTCTGTCAACGGGGACAACATCGCCAAGACGTCGTCTCCTCGCGCGCCCTATCGCCGTCGCCATCGTGACTGTTCTTGCGGTATCTACTAATATCGAGTACACGTGGGCGCGCTCGGCGCCGGCCTCGTATGAATTTGCTATCACCGGTCGGCGTCGAGAGCGCGAGCACGAGGCTCGTTGAACATCGTTTCTTCTTTTTCCACATTAAGCAAAATATCATCAATAACATTATTCTAATGTTGCAGGTATGTTACATGTCTCTATTATTTACTTACAGTTGTGTCAGTACATTGCAATTGTTATAATAATAAAGTTAATTCTATATTTTCAATTAAATTGATTATTTTTTAAAATGTAATACTTGCAAACAGTTATACTAACATTCTAATGAAACATTTGCACGATAATATATTATCGTTCAAAGTTTCATTAAACTGTTATTCTTCATTTAGAAGCAGTATTAAACTGCTAAATAATAAATAAATTGAGTTATACATCAAGCAGAGCATATTCCCGGATTTTGGAAAAAATCATGTAATTGATCACAAAATTATTTTCAATAGGGCATACGCTCTATTTGGCCATATTCAGGGTGGCGAAAATACTATTTGTACCGAAATACATATTTTTATACTTTTATAAAATAAAACATTTAAAAATATATACATCTCGACGCCTCCTGTTCATATAATTCTAACTCACGGAAGAGTGCAACATAATTCTAACTCAAAATTCTATGCAAGATAATTCCAACTCGAAATTTCGTGCAATATAATTCTAACCCGCAACTCCGTGCATTAAAATTCCAATTCGGGCCAATACAATATGATTCCTATTCAAACTCGCAGTGCAATATGATGCTAACTCGTGCGGCAAAACAATATAAATCTAATTCAAATAATCCTGGACATTATTTCTTATGACAAACAATTCTGTACTCAAGTACTTCTAATAACACGGGAGAGAAATAGTAGTACCTTATTTATCAATTAATCTGATGTTTTACATATTATTGATATCCATACATAATCATGAAACGGAGGCAGAAACGCAAAAAACCACGATTTTTCACAGAAAATAAGGGTTACTAATTAAACAAGCTTTACTCAAACATAAATAAACCACCTTTAAAAGTTGAAATAGATTGGGTGCACGAGGAAACGGGCTCTCGAAAACAAGCTTCCTATGCGTGCTTATATTCAAAGCGAAATTACTGGTCAAATTAAAAGTAGCTTAAGCGTACCAAATTTTTTTATCAAATGACTAGTAAATTTTTATATATAGTAGTACAATAACATGTACTATAATATATCAACCTATTATATGTTATGATACATAAAAATAACCACAATACATGCGATATATATGTGTAAAAAAAAGCACCATTTGCGGTTTTTATGAAATTAAATTTTAATTTTTCTGGTGACTTGATATTTTCTTTACAGAAAAAGATTTCGCAGCTCAAATGCTATACTCTCTAGGTGGCTTTATGAACAAATTATCGATTTTCATTAAATGACGAGGAAAAATGCTTTTTGTCCATAAGAGCCTATCGAGGGGGCATAGTAAGCACTTCAATGTGCACAAAAAATACTCTTAAAATAATCTCTTGTACTCTAATGTACTCTCTTATACTCTCTTGTGCTCTCGTTACTCTCTTAAAAGAAAAAAATATAGAGAGTATAAAGGGTACATATAAAAATACAAAGAGTACATACGAGAGTACAAAGAGTACATATAAGTACAAAGAGTATATTACGTAAAAGTGCAACACGATTATTTAAATAATTTTAAACCCAAGCAGCCGGGGGATACGAGGTCCACGCATATTAGGGAATTCCGTAGAAGTGCAACAATCAACAATACGATTATTTAAATAATTTTTTTCAACGCGTTCATTAAAAAGGCCCATTTTCTGCGTAGAAAAGTGAACGGAAAATCAAACATTTCGAGCACCTAGCGAGGCCTCCCGTAAGAGCGGGAGGAAAAGACGTTATTCGGCCTAAAAAGAGGTTCTAAAGTGACTTTTTTTGACTAATTGGATACAAAAATACTATATTTGCCCGGCGGGCGCATAAGTATCTTTTGTAAATACTTTTGCGCCCGCAATTCTAAAATTCCGTAAAACTGCAAAAATTAAGCTAAATCCACTATCAATTTGTGATGCATGTTTTTTATGACTTTTTTATTCAGAGATATATCCAGTATACTATTTTTATTTGAAAATGAACATCTTCATATTCGCACAAATTTGTATCAGATTTTTGATTATTCTTTTATTATTTATTACTTCGAGTATTTCGTTGTCGTATAAAGCAAAAATCAATTTAGCCTTGCTTTTTAGGCACAAAAATGCCGAAAATCAATACATAAGTTACAAAAAATATGGTATGCACCTAGGACTTAGTGGGCCTTTTGACTTCGTGTGTTTGTAGTACGAACCGTAAGTGAGCCAGTACGAGCCGAAGGCGAGTGCATTTGGCGAACCGAAGACGAGTCCATAAACGGTCTACAAAGGCCAACTTTGTGCCCTATGTACATAATATACTATTTAAATCTAACATAAGTAGCTCGGGGATACGAGGTCCTCGCGTATATGAGAATTACGTAGACGTGCAATACGATTATTTAAAGAATTTTTAAACCCAACAACCTGGGGGATACGAGGTCCACGCATATTATGGAATTACGTAGAAGAGGAACAATATAAGCAGAACAATTATTTAAATAATTTTTAAACTCAAGTAGGCGGGGGATACGAGGTCCACGCATTTTAGGAAATTACGTCGAATTACAACAATCAGCAATATGATCATTTAAATAAGTTTTAAACCTAAGTAGCCGGGGGATAAGAGGTCCACACATATTAGGGAATAGCGTAGAAGTGCAACAGTAAGCTAAACTATTATTTAAATAATTTTTAAACCCAAGCAGACGGTGATAAGAGGTCCACGGATATTAGGGAATTACATAGTAGTGCAACAATCAGCAATACGATTATTTAAATAATTTTTAAACCCAAGTAGGCGAGGGATACGAGGTCCACTCATGTAAGGGAATTACATAGAGGTACAACAATAAGCAAGACAATTATTTGAATAATTTTGAAACCCAAGTAGACGGGGGTTCGAGGTCCACGCGTATATGAGAATTACTTAGACGTGCAATACGATTATTTAAATAATTTTTAAACGCAAGTAGCCGGGGGGTAGGAGATCATTTTTGTACGTCTTTGTAATTCCCTTTTATGCGTGGACCTCATATCCCCCGTCTACTATGGTTTAAAAATTATTTGAATAATTGTTTTGCTTATTGTTTTACTTCTACGCTATTCCCTAATATGCATGGAACTCTTATCTCCCGGCGACGTAGGTTTAAAAATTATTTAAATAATCGTATTACTGATTGTTGTACTTCGACGTAATTCCCTAATATGCGTGAGCCTCTTATCCCCTGCCTACTTGGGTTTAAAAATTATTTAAATAATTGTTTTACATATTGTTGCACGTCTACATAATTTCCATATATGCGTGGACCTCGTATCCCCCGGCTACTTGGGTTTAAAAATTATTTAAATAATCGTATTGCACGTCTACGTAATTCTCATATACGCGGGGACCTCGTATCCCCCGGCTGCTTGGGCTTAAAAATTATTTAAATTATTTTCTTGCTTACTGTTGTACGTCTACACGGAAAAAAAGTAAATCCTACTTTTTACACAGTTGATTTAACTTATAAAAGCAAGTTTATTTTACTCTCATAAGTATCAGTAGAAACTGCTTTTAAAAAACGTACAATTCACTTTTTAGTAAGGTAAGATTAGCATTATGCTTTGATATGCATTTCAAATAAAAAGTAGTTTTTACTTTTAAAATTAAAAAAAAAGTGAATTCTACTTTTTTTAAGGCAGTTTCTACTTTTTCCTTACCTAGTTGATTTAACTTCTGTAAAACAGCAAGATTTACTTCTTTTCCGTGTACGTAATTTCCTAACACGCGTGGACCTCGTATCCCCCAGGTGCTTGGGTTTAAAAATTATTTAAATAATCGTTTTGTAGCATTTCTACGTTGTTCCCTAATATGCGTGGACCTCGTATCCCCCGAATACTTAGGTTTAAATATTATATTGTGTACCTAGGACGTACTCTTTGTACTCTTTGCACTCTGGTATGTACTCTTGGTACACTTTGTACTCTCGTATGTACTCTTTGTACTGCCCTCGATAGGCTGTTATGGAGAGAAAGGCATTTTTCCTCGTCATTTAATGAGAATCGATAATTTGTTCATAAAACCACCTAGAGAGTATAGCATTTGAGCTGTGAAATCTTTTTCTGTAAAGAAAATATCAAGTCACCAGAAAAATTAAAATTTAATTTCATAAAAACCGCAAATCGTGCTTTTTTTACACGCATATATATCGCATGTATTGTGGTTATTTTTATGTATCATAACATATAATAGGTTCATATATAGTACATGATATTGTACTACTATATATAAAAATTTACTAGTCATTTGACAAAAAAATTTGGTAGGCTTAAGCTACTTTTAATTTGACCAGCAATTTCGCTTTGAATATAAGCACGCGTAAGAAGCTTGTTTTCGAGAGCCCGTTTCCTCGTGCACCCAATCTATTTCAACTTTTAAAGGTGGTTTCTTTATGTTCGAGTAAAGCTTATTGAATTAGTAACCCCTATTTTCTGTGAAAAATCGTGTTTTTTTTGCGTTTATACCTCCGTTTCATGATTATGTATGGATATCAATATATGTAAAACATCAGATTAATTGATAAATAAGGTACTACTATTTCTCTCCCGTGTTATTAGAAGTGCTTGAGTACAGAATTGATTGTCATAAGAAATAATGTCCAGGATTATTTGAATTAGATTTATATTGTTTTGCCGCACGAGTTAGCATCATATTGCACTGTGAGTTTGAATAGGAATCATATTGTATTGGCCCGAATTGGAATTTTAATGCACGGAGTTGCGGGTTAGAATTATATTGCACGAAATTTCGAGTTGGAATTATCTTGCATAGAATTTTGAGTTAGAATTATATTCCACTCTTCCGTGAGTTAGAATTATATGAACAGGAGGCGTCGATCTGTTTTATTTTTTCATTGAGTTTTATTTACATCTCTAATTTCATATTAGAAAATAAATTAAAACGATTAAATTAATTTAAACAATTAATTACAATAAAAAATAGTATTAATTCATTTAAAATTGTTAGTGGAAACATGAGATTTCATGAGACTTTCATGAGAATTTGGCATGAGACTCACCTGAGAATCACGTGAGATTCAAGTGAGTCTCATATGGATTTTTTCAGATGGTTTGTCTACATCCATGTGGATTAGTTGGAATCCACGTTGGTTCCAACAAATCCACGTGGATTTTTCACATCGGGGTGGTTTCTCAGAATCCACATGGATTTCAAATAATCCACATGGATTTTCATCATGATATCCGCGTGGATGATCCAAGCGGATATCCATTTGAATCCATATGGAATCCATGTCAATCCACGTGGATATTTTTAACAGGGATACATACAGTCACATACTCACACGTACATTAAAACTGCAGTTTATACGCACTGATACATTGAGTCATAATGTTTGTCAATTATGCAAGCACGTACACAGTTGTGAAAATAAAACTTATTTTTTAATGTTGAATTTCGGCTAACTCGCGCGATTATCGCGCCAGAAAATGGTCGATAAACTGGCACGATCTTCGCGCGATATTTTTCAATAGGGGTTCGCCTTACATGGCTATCTCGTGACGACAGACTGTACATGCGCTGCCGGCGCTCGCGATACTCTCGCTCTACTCATACAGACTCACACGCATGTAGCTATGTTCAGGATTGTAGCATTTACTTATATTCCAACAATTATGAAACGCTATTTTCTTATTAATATCCCTGTTCCATAAAATGTCTCTCTATTATGAAACATTTTTCTTTATTGATCGTGGAATTTTCGGTATAAATTTGTTTATAGATAGTTGTCGAAAAAATCTGAAACGTATATTTTATTAATACTTATAAAATGAGTGGTTGTAATGTGTAGCGATACCTTAACAAATTTTAACTACTTTAATTCAATATGTCGTGAATAAACCCATTTTATATCTATTGCTGTTCAAATATATCTAATACTTACGTCAACGCATAATCTATATTAGTAGCTTAGATGTCTAGTATTGGTAGATTATGACACGATTTACGGGGTTCATTTACGTATAAATGATTAATATTTTTAGTTAAGTGAAACACAAATAATATAAATAAAAACTATATTTAAACTACATTATTATTAATGATATCGACTTAAAATAAGTAATGAGATTCTTAATAAAAGCTCTTTTATACTGTTTCGTAATAAGAGCATACAGTTCGTTGGCATACATATAGTGAAATAATTAATAAAAAGTAGCAATGAAGTCGGTGAATTTGTATATAATCGAAATTTATTATGTAAACTACTGCCGATGTTCAAAATTGATTAAACGTTTGAAAAATATTACACACAAAAAAAGTACGATTTCGGTTCAAATGTCAATCGATTTGTGGATCTCAAGGCCAATAGTTTTCTGGCCCGTGGAGGACAGAGTTGACGGTTAGCAGAAAGCGTGAAATCTGCAGTATAATTAAAAGAAAATAGTTTGCTCAGCGTATTTATATTTAGTCGCCCCGAAAAGGATGGATTATTTTCTAAATATATGTACTAAATTATCTGGTAGAAACACGGCAGCGCACCACGTTCAGACTCTTCGAAGGTTTTTCAGCATCAATGATCAGCACATTGATTTTATCACTTATGAGCTCAGCGATAGGTATCTCGTAATACCTATTCTTCTTCCGAGTTCTTCTTCCGGGTTGTAGAACATCACATAGCCTGATGAAACTGACGGCGGTTGAGTCGATAATGTAGGCGGCTCAACGCTACTTCCAATAAGCTCCGGAGGTGAACATACAGGTGGTAAGAGTATTGGAGGTGAAGGTTGTGGTGGCGGAGGTGAAAAAGACTCATGAGTCAACTCTGACAATGGCTGAGATGGTGAGGGCGGCGATGTTTCCGAAAATGATGAAAAAGTTTTATCAGCCTCTTCCACATTTGCGAGATTAGTTACGAATTCTTTGTAGAGTTGCTTCCAATGCTCCTCGCACATCTTGACGAGTATACCGATGCCATGGAGCACGTTTCTTTTATACTCTTTCAAGCCGCTCTACCCCTTCCAGTGCTGCTTGATCCGGATTCATGCATGGAAATGTATAATATAACCGGTATACATTTGAAAAACATCATTTTCCAGCTACGCGATGGAGCGGAAGAAGTCACAACTTTGTATATATATTAAGGGAGCGTAAAGTTATACTCCAGCGACAACCTTTAACAATCAATTTTGAACCAAACATCGGCTCCACTCTTCTAGAGCGAGAGTCGCGAATAACGCTAATTAGCACTTTCAGGGCTACTACATGAGTTGAAAGTAGAACAAAATTATTCAAATTTCAATAACCATTAAATATAAAAATAATGTAATAGTTATAGTATATTGTAATGTAAGCCACAGTTATTTAAGTTATTCACTTAAATATAGGAGCTATAAAGTCAAATTTGGAATCAAAACAATAGGGCAATATTTTATTAATTGGAGTAGAATAAATTTAAAAACCCTTACTAATTTACAGCGATTCTCAAAGCGATACATTAAAAATAACTTCAAACTTATATTAATATAAACCATTAAATGTATAGTTTTCAATATAAGTTGACCTACTCTACATTTAATTCAGAATACAAATTATATAATATTAACCGTTCATTTAAATAGACTAAATTATTTATCATAATATTTCTTAGATTTTTCGTTAAAATTTGAAATTAATATAATTTTATTTTTACGTAATATCGTTTGCCTACCATATGTCAACGGTTTCTATGAGCAGCTCAGTCATGCTTTCAAAAAGAACAAAATCGAAACAGTTCCGAAAATAAACAGTGAGATGCGCAACATTATAATAAAAGGTAAAGATAAAAAAGAAAAAAATCTTGAGAACAACGTTGTTTATAAATTGAAATGCAATGACTGCCCTGCTACATACATAGGTCAAACAAAAAGAAATGTGTGTGTACGGATTGATGAACATAGAAAATCAAATAAAAATGTAGTCTTCGACCATACAAATAAATCCAATCACACTTTCAATTTTGACAATTTTAGTATCGAGGATAGAGAACCAAATTTAAATAAACGATTAATTTCTGAAATGTTACATATCCACCTACAAAAAAGCAGTATAAATAAAAAAGAAGATACACAACAGCTCAATAATGTATGCACACATCTAATATACCGACTAAAGCGAGAAGCAATAGCGATGCGACGTCAGAGCACTTAGGTCAGCACGCAAAATGTCAACAAATCGCCAAACCCTTCACAATGTATACAAGCGCCGCGAAATCGACGTTCGCAGAAATTCAAAACTAAGCAGCTGACAGACCAACATCTCTGCTCCATCTCTCCCCGCCTCTCTGGCGGGGATGGATACCGTTTTGAAAAATATACACACTAGCGACTACTCCGTAATTTGTAAGTTTTACTCCAGCGATATTGTTTTATATTATAAAAAATTCTTTTTATAATATAAACTTGTTTTTCTTATTTAAAAAAATATCATGACGTTGTACATTTACCATTTTTACATATCTTGTAGCCCTGAAGAGGGGAATATATCTAACGCTCCCGAAACGTCGGCTAATAAATAATATTCGCTTATTCATTGGTTCGTTTGATGTCCGCCTTTTCCAAATAAACTAAAAAATCTTTGTATATATTTATAACATCTTTAATAAATTTGACAGTTTTCCTGAAGAGGACGACATTGTTCGTCGAAACGTCGAAGACAATAAGAAGAATGTTGTAGTTTTTCCTACCCTTCGCAACCATTGCCTCGGGTAGATCGATAAAATCAGTGGCAAGCGTTTTTGTAAAACTACCGAGGGATAGAGTCAATAATAGAGAAAATAATGTTCTCTAATACATTTTATCCGATAAAGTCAAAAGGTGAGGTATATGATAAATTTGAGGAGTATATAAATTTAGTTGAAAATAAGACTGGAAAGAAAATAAAGAAACTAAGGTGCGATAATGGCACTGAATATTTGAATAGAGCTATGTATAGATTATTTAGACAAAAGGGAATTGAGGTAGAACAATCTCCACCTTATGTGCATGAGTTAAACGGTACCGCTGAAAGGTACAATAGGACGATAATGGAAAGTGCAAGATGCTTATTAGCCGAATCTAAAATAGAAAAAAGGTATTGGCCAGAAGTAGTATGTGCAGCAGCATATTTAAAGAACAGGACAATAGCAAACACGTTAGAAAGAAACAAATCTCCTTATGAGATATTTTTTAATGAAAAGCCTGATGTAAAATATTTGAAATTATACGGAAGTAAAGTATTTGTCAAAGTACCTGAGCAGAAAAGGAATTCTAAATGGGATAGGAAAGCAGATTTAGGAATCTTGATAGGCTATGATGTAGTAGGTTACAGAGTTTTGATAAGAAATAGAGTCATTGTAGCAAGGCATGTTGATATCATTGAGGAAGACGTAGAATGCATAGATTTAAATGATAGAGAATTAAAAAATGAAAAGTTAAATGAAAGTTTTGAGCAGGAAAATGTAATTGAAGAAGAAAATGAAAATTTTCAAAATAAGGTAGAAAAGGTAACTGAATTAAGAAGGCCTCAAAGAAATATTAAAAAGCCTAGTAGATTTGATGATAACTTTGTATATAGTGGTTGTATTTATGTAAATTATTGCAGTGCAGATAGTCCTGAAAGTTTTAACGAGACTATTATATGTGATGAATCTAGTTTTTGGAAAGAAGCAATGAATAAAGAAATGAACAGTCTAAAGAAAAATAAAACGTGGGTACTAGTTGAAAAACCAATGAATGAAAAAGTATTAGATTTAAAATGGATTTATACTAAGAAAAGTGAAAATGTATATAAAGTTAGAATTGTAGTAAGAGGTTATCAACAGAAAGATGTGTTGGATGATATTTATTCACCTGTTTCGAAAACTCAAACTTCGAAAGTGTCATTGTCATATAGTTGTCAGAATGGTTTATTAATTGAGCAAATGGATGTAGAGACTGTATTTTTAAATGGAAAAGTTATGTCAAAAGTATTTGTAAAACAGCCGGAAGGCTACGTGGATGGTACTGAAAGAGTGTGCAAGCTAAATAAAGTATTGTGTGGTTTACGTGAGAGTCCAAGAGCATGGTATGAGTGTCTTGATAGTTATTTAAGTTCTTTAGGATTTGTAAGAAGCGAACATGATTATTGTTTGTATACGTTAAGAGTAAAAGATGAGATTATTTATTTAATTATATTTGTGGATGATTTATTGATCTGTTGTAAGAATGGACAACATTTGAATTACATAAAAAGTATGTTAAAAGAAAGATTTCAAATGAAAGATTTAGGTAATGTAAGTACGTATTTAGGTACGAGGCTCATTTGACAAGTACCTAGCCTCACCGCCAGATGGTGCCACTATCGCACCAGAAATACACTACAGTGCAGTATCTTCCTGTAAACGGTTACAGACGAAATTTCAGCCGGATCGGAGTTGTAGTTTATTTTTGAGAGCGTGTGAAAGCAAATGTGTCCGTTGATTTTTGAAAAAATGGAGAAAGAACAATATCGGTCGGTGATTCGATTCTTGTTTTTGGAAGGGAAATCGCGCAGTGAAATTAAAGAACGCTTGGATGCAGTGTATGGGGATGCTTCTCCTTCGATGGCGACCGTTAAATTTTGGTATAACGAGGTTCAACGTGGTCGTACGTCGGTTTTTGATGATCCACGCCCAGGAGCTCCGAAAACAGCCACTACGGAGGAGAACGTGACAAAAATACACGATATCGTTTTGTCAGACCGCCGATTAAAGGTGCACGAGATAGCTGCGATAGTAGGCATCTCAGAAGAACGCGTGTGGCATATCATACATGAGATTTTAGGCATGAGGAAGCTGTCAGCAAGGTGGGTGCCGCGTTTGCTGACTGCAGACAACAAGCGCATCCGTGTGACCAGTTCAGAGCAGTGTTTGGAGTTGTTTAATCGCAATCCAAAAGAGTTTTTGCGTCGTTACGTGACCGTCGAAGAAACATGGATTCACTACTACACTCCAGAGACCAAGGAGCAGTCAAAACAGTGGACCTTACCCGGTGAACCTGCTCCGAAGAAGGCGAAGACGGTCCCGTCGGCCGGAAAGGTGATGGCCACTGTTTTCTGGGATTCTCAAGGTGTGATTTTTATTGACTATCTGGAGAAGGACAAAACGGTCACAGGACAGTACTACGCCGAACTATTGAGCCGATTTGACGCCGTGTTAGAAGAAAAACGGCCCCATTTGTCTAAAAAGAAAGTGCTTTTCCACCACGATAATGCACCGGCTCAGACTTCTGCACTCGCCACGGCTAAATTGGTCGAATTACGCTACGAACTGCTGCCCCATCCACCGTATTCTCCAGATTTGGCTCCGTGCGACTTTTTTTTGTTTCCCAACCTAAAAAATTCGCTCGCCGGGAAGAGATTCCACTCCAATAACGAAATAATCGCCGCCACGGAGGCCTATTTTGCAAACCAAGAGAAAACATTTTTTTCAACGGGGTTAAAAATTGGAACACCGCTGGACCAAGTGTATTCAACTAAAAGGAGACTACATTGAAAAATAAATTTTATTTTTTGTAAAATTTTGGTGTTTTCATTTGTAGGCTAGGTACTTATCAAATGACCCTCGTATTAATATTGATTATGATGAAAAGAAAAATAAGATGTCATTAGATCAGGAGAAGTATATAGAATCATTAGCTAAGAAATATCGAATTGATCAAGCAAATTTGTGTGAGACTCCAATGGAACAGAATTTAAAGTTAGAACCTGCTCAAGAATTGAATGAGAAAAAAAAAATATAGAAATTTGATTGGAGAACTTTTGTATATAAGTTCAGGAACTAGATTAGATGTAAGTTACAGCGTTAATTATTTAAGCAGATTTCAGAACTGTTACAATGAGACGCATTATAAGTATGCTTTAAGAATTTTAAAATATTTATACTTAACTAAAGATTTAAAATTGAGATATAAGAAAATTGATAAGGGAGATATTCTTGAATGTTATGTTGATGCAGTGGGCAGGAGATTGTCTAGATAGGAAATCGACTAGTGGATATATTGTAAGATTGTATGGTGATATAATCCATTGGAAATCTAGGAAACAGAGAAGTGTTACTAGGTCTTCGACAGCAGCAGAGTACGTTGCACTGTCAGAAGCCGTAAGCGAGATACTTTTTGTGAAAGATTTGTTAAGTAGCTTTGATTTAGAAATGAAGAAACCTATAAATATATATGAGGATAATTCTGGCGCTGTAAACATTGCTAAGTATGGTAATTTTACCAAGCGATCAAAGTACATTGAAGTACATTATCATTTTGTAAATGAAAATTATGTAAAAGGTTTGATTAATGTTGTTAAAGTAAATTCAGAAAAGAATGTAGCAGATATATTAACAAAGGCTCTTGGTAAATTGAGATTTAAGAAATTGCGAGAACTATTAAATTTAATTTAAAGTTTATTGTATTGTGAAAGATATAAATTCAAGGAGGCGTGTTAAGATATGATGTACATTTATATCTGAGAACTAGAAACTGTGTGCGCAGCGCCATCACATGGGTATAGTAGTAAGCGTATGGTGAGTGCGAGCGGGAGCCTCAGATCGGCTGTCGTCCTCCATCGTGAACGGTTGTATTGAGAGAGAGAGAGCTGTACTGAAGTTACTGAGTGTTAATAAATGTTGTTACTGTTCTATTTGAGAGTGGCTTATTTGAAGAAGCCCTGTGTCCCAAGTATCTTAACAAAGATAATGAACAGCTTTGCACCAAAATTGAATGAAATGTTTGTCTTTCGCTAACTTACAGTGTACCATGGCTCTTTTCTGAAAAATTTACAAAAAGTATAATTATATATTTCATTATGGTAATATATCTATATATACATAAAACATAACCGTTGAGGCCTATTCAGTATTCCGCGCTCCTGAGCACATTTACCGTCATGTAGGCAGTAGCTCGTATACATAGAACGTTGTACAATGAAATTTTTGAGATCGTTTAATTCATTTTTATATCGACTTGAAAAATTCCAAGGTTATTTCCTGATAAAAAATTTATCTTCTTTTCTCTCGTCGATCAGCTGTTTTGTTTCGACCTTTGTCGAACTCCTGCATGCAGCAGTTTGACTCATTCCCTTCTGCACCAATGACATATACACATATATACACATAATATATACATATAATAAGATGAAAGAGAGAGAGAGAGAGAGAGAGAGAGAGAGAGAGAGAGAGAGAGAAGAAAGACATGTGAATCTCAAAATTTTACCGAACGAGTAGATCTGTCAGTTTTCATCTAATAAAAAAGAAAATAAACTGTATTATCCAAAACCAAGAGAACATTGCCCTAAGTCTTATACCACTGAATTCCCCTGCAAAGTCTCAAGTCAAAATATCCATTTGTTTTTGTATAAACTTTGAACAAAATTTGAACAAAAGTGAGTCGAGGCAGACGGCTTGCCGCTTCGGCTTAGGCCCAAGCGTATGCGTAGATGCACAGCTGTAGCTGCACACCTGCAGCCCTGCCCCGCACACACACACTCTCTCTCTCTCTCTCTCTCTCTCGTGCGCGAGGTAGTCTGCTTCCTCGCCTTATTGTCGATCGGCGTTCTTATAACGCGAACGCGCTTTAGTGAAAGCCCAAACAGAAACACCTAGTGGTTACTGCTCCCGTGCCAAGGTTAACCGTCTGTTGCTGTTCACGATGTCGGATCTGGAATCGATGCAAGTTTCCCGTGAACATCGTGTATGTATAGTACAGCTATCATGTTTGGAGGTTATGTTTACATAGTTAAATCATGAATGCGATCCAAGCATCAAATCGATACCAACTCCATCAACAAATGTTCCAGTTCTGGTAGTGCAAATGTTATTAAAGTCAATGTTCTCTAAGAGAAGCAGCATCAGAGTCAAATTATATCAGTGAATCAATATTGAACATCAGATCTTACTATATTGCTATATTAGCAACTTTCTCCTGAACAGGGAAGCAATTGATGGAAAAACTCTTGAGATTTTTATTATAAAAATTTCATGGAAAAGTTCAAATTGAAAGCTGTTATGTAGTGCTGTGCCTTTGTATGTGTAAATAGTGTATCAAGTAACTGTGACTGATGAAAAGAATGGAAAAGCGTACTTGATAATGTGCACTGAAGACTTGAAAAATGAGAAAACATTTTGTTTTATTTTAGTCAGAATAAGGCTAGTTGGAAAAGATTAAATATATGTTTTTGAAGTGAGAATTTATTATATTAAATTTGATGGAAAAGCTTAAATTGAAAGCTGTTATATAGTACTACACCTTTGTATGTGTAAATAGTGTATCAAATAACTGTGACTGATCAAACAAAAATGGAAAGGCGCACTTGATGTGTACTAAAGACTTGAAAAGTGAAAAAACATTTTGTTTTACTTTAGTCTGAAGGATAGTTAGAGAAGATTAAATGTATGTTTTTGAAGTGAGAATAGAAAGCAAACTAAAAAACAATTTTCTATCAGTGCTAAAAAATACAAACCTATTAAGTGTTTGAATAGACAATATGTGTACAAAAAAGGAAAAGTGATAGTCGTCACATGACTCTAGCTTGATTTCCATTATTTTAATAGAGCAAATTTGAATATAAAAATCATTACTAAACTAATAATTGAAGATATAAGGCAAAAAATGGAGCTTCAATCTACAGATTTAAGAAGAGTCTGAAACTAATTTAGAAAAAATAAATGCAAAATGTGATGGACATCTCTCCAAGCTCACGTCATCCAGCACATGCCGTGATTGTCAAGCCTTTGAGTAATATCAAGTATCACCTGTGCTAATGATCTTCTCAAACTCCCAAAAGCTGCAGTTCAATAAGAACATCTTCACGTATGTCAGTGCTACATTGACTAGCAGATGCTATTTATTATTGTCATAGTAAGTACCTCATCTATATCTAATGTAATAACATAAAGGAAATGCACATCTTGAACATACTTGCTAAATCTGACATGTAGTTGCTATTTACTTTTTTTTTAAGTATTTACTTTTAGCATCCATGTTTAAATAGTTGTGCTCTGTACAAATGCAAAATCAAGTGTAATGTCATTGTGCCTGTCAGATCTAGCAAATACGTATCTGCAAGCATGAATCTGTAAGAGTGTGAAAAAATTATGAAAACCGAATACCATAACCTTTAAAAGTAAGTTTTATTGTATAATAAGAAATAAATTTATTATAAAGCAGTTGGATTGAAATTTTTTTTTAGATTCTTACTATAGAATAAAACTTACTTTTAAAGGTTATGGTAGTCAGTATTATTACATACTCCTACAGATTCTGTATTAAATCATTGGTTTTCAAAATAAATATTAAACGCAGTGCACATTCTATGTTTGCTAGATCTGATAAATATGCTTACACCATCCTGAATTCCATGGTTGTTGGAAAAAAATCATTCTGCTCCTAAAATATACAAGCTGTCTATGACAGATTTGGCAAACATTTATATTGACGAACACATAACAATATAATTAACTGCTTTTAATACTTATTTTGGAAGCGTATGGTTTAATATCCAATCTATTTTGCATAAAAATTATAGAAAGACGCTTTAATAAATATAATTATGCAGTTTGATCTTAGAAGAAAATACACGACCTATCTATTTTCACAAGAACACAAATAAAAAATTTCTCTACAACAAAGCCAACTAGTTTGGTATAATAACAAGCTTTTACAGTTATAATAATTGAAAACAAACCAATCTGCTTTATTAGAAACTCTTATGACTTTTGAAAAATATACATTGTTTTTATTGCCTTTATGACATGCATTAAAATAAAAAAAAGTTTATTATTATATATTATAATAATATATGACAACTTCAGTTTAATAATTTCAGTTCTTTTCTTTCTTTACAGTAAGTACAGAGGACCAAATCATGCCACTGATTCGAGCAGCTCCTTTATACATTGAGTGATAATTAATGAAAGTGACAAACCAAAGTGGGTACAAATTTTTTAAGTGGGGTATACCTGCAGCAGTGCCAATGCTGTTTGATATTCTTTGCACTGCCGACTATTTTACCAGGATCAATACAGCTTCTTCATGGTAAAAACTGTCATCGCTTCCTATATCTGGACATTTCTTCATCAGGTGAATTGCATTTCAATTTATATTCTGCAGCAAACATTACTATATGAGCAAAATCATTTTAGGTAGTACTGGTAGGCACATAATATACAGAGTTCGAGGAATGCTGCTTCTCCAGGTGTGATCTTACAAGGGTTTTGGGTAGGAGTAGTATCATCTTCTTGCATTCCACATCTCTAAACTTCTATACTAGGTATAATATGTCTTCTTCATACGAGTAACTCTTTTTTCTTCAACTTGCAGGTGTCAGGGATGTGGAAACAGAGTAGCAGTAAGCCAGAAGCTACATAGGAGGCCCTCGAAAGTCTGAAGTAGACCATCTAGGTGTCTACAACGGTTGCTGCCTGTAGAAGCAAAAAACGTAGAGAGAATTCGTACATTCTCTTTTCGTTACAAACTACCTTCGCCTAGGTTATAAGTACATATAAGTAGTTAGGTGTAGAGGGAAGCTATAGGCTACTCAGAGCCTTTCATCTAACTGAGCCTTCTCCGGGTGTAGATTTTCTAATCGACAACTAAGTTATAGGTCGATTCTAAGTTCTTCATCATAAGATCAAATGTGATATTACAAACTTTGAAGATACTGATAATTGTTTTTGTAAGCACCAGTTCAAGCAATTATTCTGCAGTAAAATTATTATTAAATAATGAAGTTTTATTGTAATGCTCAAATATGACTATTGCTAACTACAGCTGCAAAGTCTAGGCCTTCACTATTATCTTCAGAGCTTTACGAAGCTGTACAAAATTAGAGATGTACTTGTTATAAGGTCCCTGCCAAAAATTTTGCAATAATTAATTATATATGATAATTGGCCCAATTTAAATTTTTATGGCTGGTTCAGAAGTATAATACAGATGTAATAAGCTTTGAGAATTGAAAATCGAATAAAAATTGACAAATCTCTGCTATTTTTTTATAGTTATAGAAATCGAGTTATTAAGTAAATTATTAATACTGAAAATGACATAGAGCCAAACTTAATTTTGATTGGATTTTTAATTTCTTAAGCGTAATAATATTCCTATCATGATTTGTGATCGACCGCGAGCATTAAAAATTAGCTATTTATCCTAAGTAAATTGTTATTGTTGTTTTAAAATTAGTTACTTAACTTTTTGTAGGGACTATACGAGATATAAAATGTAATAACAAATTATGATAATTAATCAATTTTGATTGCTCACGATCGATTATAAATCATGATAGGAATATTCTAAGCTTTAGAAAGTAAAAATAGAGTCAAAATTTAGAATTGAAAGTTTGGCACTATGTTGTTTTCAGTATTAAAAATTTACTTAATGACTCATTTTTTGTAACTATAGAAAGTAGCAGAACTTTGTCAATTTTTATTCGATTTTCAATTTTCAAATCTGAAAGCTCCTGTGAGCCATGAGTTGTGAGGGAGACCTTTTTGCGGTTACTGGTGTGGGGTTTATGTACCCACTTTCTCCAGGTTCCGGGAAGGAAGGGAGAGAGAATGAAGAGAGTCGTGGAGTCAACGATAACAAGGAGGTTTATTGAAGTAATCAGGTGTACAGTGGACTTACGTCCACACGCTCTTGACTCTGAGCAACGACTGCCACTCGCAGGTGGCTTCTCCTTTACGAAACATGGCCGCTTCCCCCACTCTCGCAGAGAGAGCGAGAGGGAAAATCGCAGTCCCTACACTCCCCCCCCCCCCCGAGTGCCAACGAAGTACATCAATATAAAAATAAATATTAATTGTAACTTAAATACCTATTGTGCTAGGTAGCACTTACAAGCTAAATGAATCACTGTAAATCACAGTTAAGTCATGCTTTGGTCGCAGGAGCAAAAGCTACCTTTTTTCTAGCATAAGTCTTTAATACTGGACGATTAACGGTGGTGGCCTGATCGCCATTTAATTCACCACCAGTAGGCACCTCGGGAAGACTATCTGAATGGGTTTAAGAAGTTCAACGGATACACTGCGTAACGTACCGTTGACTTCGATATCAAATACACGGTCGGAGGGACGCTTTAATACTTTGTAAGGACCAGTATAAGGTCTCTCTAATGACTTTTTAGCCATGTTACGCATAAAAACATGTGTACAAGTGTAAAGATCCTTAAAACAAAAAGTACGCTTTTTATAGTTATGTGTGACAGGGACTGAATGGACATGACGCATATATTCGCAGGAATTCAAAAAGACTGAAAGGGGTTATAATAGCCGTTTTCGGTATGTCCTCGGGAACAACAGGGATCTGATTGAACGTTTTATGAAGATCAAACGCCGAAAAGATCTTCTTACTATGAAGGCTGTTTATGCAGTCATGGATGTGTGCAGTCGGGTACTTATCAGGGACTGTGGTGGCGTTTAAGCGCCTGCAGTCACCACACGGTCTCCATGAATTGTCCTTTTTTAATTCCATATGGAGAGGGCTTGCCCAAGGGCTGCTGGAGCAACGGCAAATTCCTACTTCAATCCAAGCATCAAATTCGGTCTTTGCCGCCTTAAGTTTGTCCGGGGCAAGTCTACGAGGGCGCTCCGAGACTGGAGGACCAGAGGTTAAAATGTGATGAAACACATCACTGTTTCTGGGGACTGGTAGCCTTAGAAACGCTCGTGATCTCTGGAAAAACAGCGAGGATCTCTGCGCATTTTGAGCCGGGAACTACTGTGAGGACAGAGTCCACCGAAATTTCTTTTACCACTGCAAGAGTATAAATATTGGTAGATGAATCGACAAGACGATTCCTTTTAAGGTCGACCAGAAGGTCATAATGAGATAGTAGATCAGTATCTATAATGGGATGAAGAACATCCGCGATGCAAAAGCTCCAGCGAATGGGGCGTCGAATACTCATATTAAGTGTGAGCATCGATTCGCCATAGGTACTTATTAATGAATTATTCGCTGCGAAAAGCTTAAAGGAGCTGGGCTTGCCGCATGCTTTAGGATTTGCTGGGACAAGTGAAATTTCCGCACCAGTATCGATAAGGAAGGACCTGCCCGAGATGCGATCACGTACAGGGAGACGATTGGACACGCGAGGGCCTTCTGAAGTCGTCTCCTCAACAGAAGGTTGAGTTAGTTTTTTGTTGAGGATTTTTCGCCTGCCACTCAGCATATTTGGAGCACCACTCCCTGCACGATAACGGATTATCGGGATATTTCCGATGAGCAAGGCACAAACCTGAAGAATCACGACTAGAAGAACGGCCGCGCCTGCTCCTACCTTTAGATTGAGAGTTGGCGGAGTTATTAGAAAAATCTTGGCCACCCTCAACCAGCTTAGCTAATGCATCGACCTTCCGCTCCAGGCCCTTGAAAGTGGCTTCAGCATTGAAAGAACTGGGTTTATTTGAAGAAACGGTACTAACCTGATGGTCAGAACTGCCAGAAGTCTCAGCGAGTCTATCGGCCGCTTCAGCTAATTTATTTAGGTCCGTAGCACCAGTAGCGATAAGAATCGAACGTTGTTGCGGCGGAAGTTGATCGAGAAAAACAGTCTGGATAATCTTATCGTTACAAGAGCCTTGATTGAGAGCACGAAGCCTCAGAAGAACTCTGGTAGTCTTGCCATCAGTCAACACTTCCCCCTTTAGAAGTTTTCGCAGGTTGTGCTCTGCAGAGCTGGCAAAGGTCGTAATTAAACATTCTTTTACTAACTTATAAATCCCTGCAGGAGCAGAGTCCTGCCTAATTATGTCTCTGTAGCCGACATGCCTTCAGCGCCTAATGATATGCAGAGGTAATCTACTTTAATGGAGTCTGCAGTGACCTGCGTATGACGGAATGCCGCCTCAGCCTGAAAGAACCACAACTCCGGATCGGTCTGAATGAAGGGTAGAATTTTGGGCATGCGCGCTTCTTCAATACGGTTACCGGAGGCCGTTTAACTAACGTTGCCGTTTTTCTAACTGTTGGAGCCGCTGCTGCAGTGCCTCCACAGTGATCTCTGTGTTGTCCGGCATCTTGATGAACAAAAATGTGCGGGAGACTAAACCCTAAATTACCTTACGCCACAGCGTATCTCAAGTTACCTAGTTAGAGCACACAGACACAAACAATAATTTTTAAAACTAAGCCTATGCTACAACTTAGAACTAGAAGAGGGGCGCCGTTTTCTCCGCGTGAATCACCGATCAGGAGAGGAAAACGACTGCCTCTCCTGCGCCAGCGATTGAGCAAACGCAAAAACTCTGTGAAGACTTTTTCTTATAAGATTTAATAAATAAAATTACTAGACGGCGCATAAATTGATAAAAGTCGTAAAAAGTATCACGCGAATTTCGAGAAATACCAAAATGACTTTTCGGGTAACCCTGCACAAGAGCGAGCTTGAAAACACAACAGCACGCAAAAGCAAAATGGCCGCCAAGATGACCGACAAGTTCTTGGAACGCGTGACAGTTGCACGCGGATTCCGTGAATTCAAATCTCGCGAGCAAACACGTGCCGAACGAGAACAATTCTCAGAATTCAAAAACGCGAGCGAACGTGATTTTCACTAACTCCGCAGGCCATGGACGCATACCTTAAGAATTACGCTGAAGACTAGCCGCCTCGGACAAGACTCGACGAGGTGCTACGGCTGCAGTGGCTGACCTCGCAGTGCTCTACAGATGCGGTAGAAAAAGGCACCGGTGACGGTGGCTTCACGCACCGCACCCCGAGATCTGCTTCGAAGAGATGAGCTGGCCAAACGTTGCTCGACGAGTGCGTTGAAAGGCACCAGTGACTATGGCTTCACGCGTCAACGCATCCAGAGATCTGCTTCAAGTCGTCAAGGTGCCTCGGAGAGAACTCGACGAGGTATGACGGCTGCTGCGAGGCGGGCGCCTACATGGCTACCCGCGCTGACGGCTGCAGCTACTTTTAGGCCGCGGCCACGTAAGCGCGGATGGACGCGGACTGGCGCGAACGCACGCGGACACGCGCGCGCATACGCGCTGACTTCTAATGATAAGGTTGGTATCTTTGGCTGTAGCCAATTTTGCAAATTTTAAAGGAAAAGAATGAACTAACTTGCTCCAAAATGTGAGAAAACTTAACCTATCAATTAGATCCACATAGCATGTAAACTTGCTTACTTGCTCCGAAAAAATTATCTATAAGAGTTAACAGTTGAGTTAAGAAGTGAGTTAAAAAATAAAATGAAAAAATAAAAAATAAATAAAATTTAATAAAATTAAATGAGTTTTATACTTTTTTTTCGTCGAATAATTATGGAATAATTATGGATTGATTAACTATTGAAGTTGTTACTGTGTGTATAAATTATTTAAGATACGCAAGGCAAGTGTAAAAATAAAATGAGCAATTGTTATCCGGAGCAAGTACATACTATGCGGGTCTAATTGATAGGTTAAGTTTTCTTACATTTTGGAGCAGGTCAGTTCATTCTTTTCCTTTAAAATTTGCAAGGCTGGCTTCAGCCAAAAATACCAACCTTATCATTAGAAGTCAGTGCATCCGCGTGCATCCGCGTCCGTCCGCGCTTATGTGGCCGCAGCCTTAATTTCCTTGGCGGCAAAATGTCGCAATCTTTGCCGAGGTTGGCAATTTACGCATGTGCGCCGGCGTGCCAGCGCGCACACGACATAAGTCGACAAAAGTCGAGGCTTTCCGTATGCGCCGGCGTGCCAGCACGCAAACGGAAAAAAGGCAAGAAATCTCCTTGGCGGCGAAGTGCCGCAAACAAAGGCGGTAGCGGCAAAGATACGCCGCGACTGGTCCACGCCTGTCGCTCTTCCGCGGCGACTTTTTGTCGGGGTCACCAATGTGGGGTTTATACATCGACTTTCTCCAGGTTCCGGGAAGGAAGGGAGAGAGAATGAAGAGAGTCGTGGAGTCAACGATAACAAGGAGGTTTATTGAAGTAATCAGGTATATAGTTGACTCACGTCCACACGCTCTTGACTCTGAGCAACGACTGCCCCGCGCAGACGGCTTCTCCCTTACGCAACATGGCCGCTTCCCCCACTCTCGCAGAGAGAGCGAGAGGGAAGATCGCAGTCTCTACACTGGCTGTTCGAACAAGACACCTAGAGAGAGAGAGCTCGCATACTCTTTCCATTCTAAACTACTTTCGCCTAGATTATACTTATAAGTAAAGGTAAGTACATAGATGTAAAGGGTAGCCATAGGCTGCTCAGAGCCTCTCATCAATCTGAGTCTTCTCCGGATATAGATTTTTTAATCAACAACCAAGTTATAGGTCGATTCTTTTAAAAATTTATATTGTAACATCAAATGTGATGGTACAAACTTTGAAGCTACTGATAATTGTTTTTCTAAAAAACACCAGTTCAGGCAATTACTATGTAGATAAATTATTATTAAATAATGGATTTTTATTATAATTCTCAAATGTGAGCATTACAAACTACAGCTGCTGCAACAGTAATCAGGGTACCCTGATTTCCTTTTATAGCTTGTAACTTTAGACAAGTAGTCATGTTGCTTATTTACGTGAAGAGTGCTAACTTAACCTTTATCAGATCATTTAAAATTCAAATTTAGTTAATTTTGTCAAAAAACCTAACCCTGAACTAAAGAAAATTATAGATTTTTTGTAAAATATGTGTATACGTATCTATACAGTGAGAATATCGAACAGAGTAAAAAGAAAATTTGTAGAAATCAGTAGATAATATAAATGTTTATAAGAGAAAAAATGTAGTTCGAACAAAATATAAATACAATACTATCAGTATTTAGTCTATATTTTTATAAGAAAAATAGACAATTGATCAAAATAAATTAGCTATGTGAATTTTTATAAAAAAAAAGTAATTTTTTCTAACGAGATGGAAATTTGTATAATTTTGCCGAATATTGAATCTGCAACAATTGATATTGTTTTAGTAATTGGCAATTACATATTATTAACATATAATTTTGCATGTTATTAACGTATAATTTATTTTATCCACATTACCGTAGTAGAATGCAGTAGTTATAGTTTTGCATGATTACTTAAGATTTGCACGATATGAAAGAACTACAGCATTGATAATTGCTTTTTTAATTTATATAATCAACAATAGTTTTATATTTTTGTATAAGCTAAAATAATGCATGATGTATGTAGTAGGAATGTATATGTTAGAGTATATAGTAGTTATGTGTGTTATTTCTTAGTTAGAACTTTATGATGTTATGATTACAACAATTTAGTACTTTGAAGTACTCACAAGGAAACCGATATGTTGTAGAGGACCGAAAAATAAGAGACTCACAATTTTTTTAACGGCCCAATCCCTTATTAAAGGGGTCAAAACAGCCCTTAAAGTTTACCCCCGAAAACGGTTTTTTTTTAATATCTTAAGTTCTAATCGATATTTTGAAATGAAACAAAATGGAAAATATTTCTCCTTGAATTATGTAACCATCAAGTATAGTTTGGTCCTCGAGGGTGGCAACCCTTACTTTATATTTTAGAAAAACCTTATTTTTTAAACTATTTCTGCATATAATATTTGCAATAAAATTAATTAATTATTATAAAAAAAATTTTTTGACTTAAAATAAAAAATAAAGTTTACGTGTTTGAGGGTTTTTGCAAATAAACACGTCATCAGGGGTAAACAACCCTTTAGGTACAAAATACTTTCAAACTATTAAAATTAATATTTTAAGTTATATATAATGCATAATTTATTTTTATTTGGGCTATTTTTTCTATGGGCCCAATTTCCTATTAAAGGGGTAAAACGCACCCCTAAAAATCACCCCTAAAATAGGTTTTATCTGAATATCCCAAGTTCAGATTCAAATTTAAAATGAAACAAAATGAAACATATTTCTCTTTGAAATGCCAAATTAGCTACCCTTATATTTTATTTCGGAAAAAATTTTTTTTTTATACAATATTTGCAATAAAATTAAATAATTATTATTAAATTTCAAAATCAAAGTTGACTTGTTTTAGGATTTTTACTTACAATTAGTAACTTTGAAATAAATATTTTGAGGTATATGGTGCGTATAATCAGAATAAATAATCATGGATATTTTATTTATTGCAGATTGATTTGTCTATAGGCTCAAATTTCTATTTAATGAATAAAAATCACTGACAAAGAATTTGACAATTTCGTTATTTTAATGTTCAAAATATAGTAGCATAAGATAAATAGAGGAATAAATAATTACATGACTATATTTTTATTATTTCTGCATAAATATTTGTATGCAGAAAAGCTTTTAAAAGCTGAGCCAGGATTAAAATTATTTTCATGCTATATTTTGCAATTAGTTTTTTTTTTTATATATCACTGCTTGATAATTATAGTTTACTTATAATTTTAGAATATTTATGTTTGCGTATTTAGGCATATCACGTTATATTTCATTTGTACTTTTGCATAAATACTTATTTTTAAGTAAATATTTTCCTGATTTCTATTTATATATATGAATAAGCGATTTTTTGTAAGCCCATCTTGTAAACATGCATAAGCAAAGATGACGCAAGTGAGCTTGGAGTCAACGGCTGCCTAAAAACGGATTAGTTAGTCAGTATATTTTTATCGGTTCTGTGGCGAGGTACAAATTTTCGAGAGTCCGCTATTTGTTTTTTTCCTACAATAGAATTTATTATTTCATAAAAATCAAAGAATAGAAAAAATGAAGGTAAATCCTATCAACGTCATAAATTTATTATTGGCAGCATTATCAGGGCTTCAGATATCAGAAAGTCCTGTTAATCTTGTTGAAATGGATTTAGCTGAAAAATTCGAAAATATTTTATACGACAGTATGAATAATTTTAATGCGATTGAAACAATGGAAGAAGAAACATTAGATTTTCAAGAGCAATTTAAAAATTATGAAGTACAAGCCATTGAAGATGACACTATTTTCAATGAAAAAAAAGATTATGATGTATGTTCATACGATGATGAAGAGTTGAGCTTTGATTATAAAAAAAGAGCAGTTGAATATTGGAGATCAGGTAAAACTAAAAAAAATCGCCGTATAGAAAGTGTTAAACATCGATTTAAATTAGTTAATTCAGAACGGCAACTGCGTCGATGGGCTAGTCAAATCAACAAAGGTGGAACTTACAAAGAAAAATTATATCAAATTTCTGAATTTGTTTTAAAAAATCTCAACGAATCTCTCGAAGCTGGCCATATTATTCACGATATTGATATACGTAGGTGGGCCTTAGAAGCTAAAAATAATTTAGAATTTAATGATGTTAGATTCAAAGCAAGTGATGTATGGCTGCGAAAATTTAAGAAAGCTCACAGAATTTTCAGTAGAAAAATCAACAAATTTATAACAAAAAAAACTCTTGAGGACAAAGAAACTGTAAATCAAGAAGCCAGTAAATTTGTAGCCGACATCAAACTACTGATTTCAGAAGTTGGAACTGAAAATACCTACAATGCTGATCAAAGTGGATTTCAATTAGAATTACATACTGGTCGTACATTAGCAGAAGAAGGAACAAAGACTGTTGAATGTGTTGTGCAATCTGTTTCATCAACAACACATAGTTATACAATATTACCTACAATTAATGCTGCTGGAAATTTTTTCTCTCCATTATTTATAGTTTTAAAAGAGACTAAAGATGAATTTGGACCAATAATACAACAAAATTTATTTTAGCCAGATAACGTATGTTTGATGGCATCTAAATTGTAAATAATTTACAATAATTAGTAAATTATTTTTAAAATAAGGTATTTTAACGTAAACTCCGAAAATTATAAAAAAGTTATTGTAAATTATCAATGAATTTCATTATTTATTTTTGTTAATTTGATTTCATGTAATAAATCGATATATATATATATATATATATATATATATATATATATATATATATATATATATATATATATATATATATATATATATATATATATATATATATATATATATATATATATATATATATATATATATTAATACAAATAGCAATAGTTTACTATAATGACCTGCAAAATTTATTTGTTTACAATTTATTTTTAGATCATTTTCGGAAATGTTTAAGGGATGTATTTTTTCCAAATGTTGGAAAAAATAGTATATTATTGCTAGATTCTTGGAGTGGACATTGCACAGAAGCAGTCGAAAGAGAAAAACCTGATGAAAAATACAACCGCTGGATGTGTTTGGTTTTCGTATATGGAAAAATTTTGTGAGACACTTTTCCGATAGTGTAATTTTGTTGGATAAGGATATAAGTTTGCACGTACGAAATAATGTAATTAAATTGCACTCTCTGGTGCACAATCAGTTATCTTCTCCTCGATACGTAAATCTTTTTAAATACTCTTGGTATAAAAGCGGTTATATCGATAATAAACCAAATGAATTTTTAAATCCGGTGGACTTTAGCTTTGGTGGATCCCAAGCTCATTGTGAGGTACCAAGATGTAAAAATACTGCTATTATAAAATGTTCATGGTGTCAGAAATCACTCTGCTTAAAACATTTTTTTGAAGATTTTGATTATTGTTCAACCTATAATCCTTAAACAAAATTAATTGCGATAAGAACTAAATTATAAGCTCATTTGTATAGATTTTCTTTGAATATTTTTTGACTATTTGTGAAAATATACCTATATTTTACTTTTAATAAAAATTAATTACATAATAACAATTAATATTTTATATTATATGTTTCTATTTATATTTTTCTATTCGTTAGATTAGTCAATCATTTAACTCACCTATTCTTTTCCCAGTTCCATCCTTTTTATTTACCTATAAATACAAACAGAATATTTGAATATAAATTGCACAATAAGTATAAGAGTGTATAAGTGACTTCATTAATTACGCTATCTCGATAAAAAAAACTGACACAAAAATAAACTAAATCTGCATTATACACCTCAAAATATTTATTTCAATGGTTCAATTGTAAGTATACTTGTCCAAGGGGCTGCTAAACCCCGATAATGCTTTTATTAGAAAAAATTCTAAGTCAACTTTGATTTTGAATTTTAATAATAATTATTTAATTTTATTGCAAATATTGTATACAAAAAAACTTAAAAAAAAAATTTTTTCGGAAATAAAATATAAGGGTAGCTAATTTGGCATTTCAAAGAGAAATATTTTTCATTTTGTTTCATTTTAAATTTGAATCTGAACTTGGGATATTCAGATAAAACCTATTTTAGGGGTGATTTTTAGGGGTGCGTTTTACCCCTTTAATAGGAAATTGGGCCCATAGAAAAAATAGCCCAAATAAAAATAAATTATGCATTATATATAACTTAAAATATTAATTTTAATATAAAAATTGTTGTTCTGGTCAATTCTGACCAGATCCGTTGGGAGCAGGAAAGAAAATAGACTACGATGCTAAGTAGTTGCAACGTTTCGTCGACGGGTCTGTCGACCTCTTCAGGCTTTATTAAAAAAAAAAAAAAAAAAATATATATAATAATATAATTAACAGAACGAGCTCACGCTAGTCTTAACTTACGATGGTTGAAAAAATTTAAAAAAAAATGCGAAACGAATTACCTAAGTTATCGCACAGCGATCCGTCGAGTAATGTGAAAGTACATAGCAACATGACTTATATATATATATATATATATATATATTGGCTTCCTACCAAAACGTAAACAATAACAAATTTTGAATTAGATCAAGAATATACTTTACTTTTTATGTAACAGCTTAAAGATAGATTTGTATTCTCTACTGAGATTCTGTGTATCTTCTTTTTTGTTTATTGTATTTGGTGTACTGTTAATAAATAACATTTCAGAAATAAGTCTTTTATTATAGTTATTTTCAATATCTCTAATTGTTACTGCTTCAAAATCAAATTCATGATTATATTCATTTTTATGTATATTGACAACCAACTCATCATTATTATTCTTGCGATGTTCGGCAATTCGTTTATTTAGGGCACGTTTTGTCTCGCCTATGTACCGTGCATTGCAATCTTTACAAGGGAACTCATAAACCACATTCGTTTGCTCGAGTTTGTTGGTTTTATCTTTGCCAAGAATAACTAGTTTTGAGAATTTATTAACTATTTTGGGATCGTTACAATATTGTGTTTCCGTAAAAATTTTGAACAATTGTTGTAAAATTTTGAATAAAATGGAAGTGATACTTTAATGTTGTGTCGGTTAGTATTTACAGGACTGTTTCTTTTATTTTGAAAACGAATTTTAAATAGTCTAGATCTTATATGTTTGTCAATAAACTCTGGTGGATATGAGTTCTCTTTAAGTATATTTTTAACCCGCAATATATTTCTATTATGAAAACGTTTATCTGATAAAAGGATAGCTCTATCAATCAAGTTAAAAACTATATTCTTTTTTAATGATATCGGGTGGTTGCTGTAGTAGTTTAAAGTTCTATTAGATGACATCGATTTTGAATACCAGTCAGTGATAATATTACCATCCTGTTTAATGAGAGACACGTCCAAAAAGTTAATATTGTTATTAATTTCAATTTCATAAGTAAACTTAAGGTTGGGATCAAAATTGTTAAAACATTGATTCAATACATGAATATCGTCTTTTTTGATACAACAAATCGAATCATCAACATATCGAAAATAGAACATAGGTATTATGTTGAATTCTGTTTTTAGTTTCTTCCAACAAGCAATTTCTAAATCTTCCATGACTAGATCAGCAAAAAACGGAGAGATTGGAGAACCCATAGGTGTCCCAAAAATTTGTTGGTAATATTTGTTATTAAAAGTAAAAAATACATTTTCAAATAAAAATTTGGTACAGGAAATAATATCACCGAACGGTATTTTACAATTGTTGAGAATATACTGCGCTTGTTTTTCCAAACTCTGGATAACAAGGTCTACAGAGATATTTGTAAAAAGTGAAACCACGTCTAAAGATATCAGTATGTAGTTATCTGGAATTTTTATATTCGTAATTTTATTAATTAGATCAAAACTGTTATCTATGTGTGATTTAGGAAGAGGGAAACATGTTTTGAGGTTTTCATAAATTATTTTTGCTAAGAAATGTGTAGGGCTGTTCACAGTTGAAATTATCGGTCTAAAGGATAGTTTTGGTTTATGGATTTTGGTTTATGAATTTCCTCAAAAGCTGCAAAGGATTCGACTTAACACCTAGCCACATACACAACAGAATACAGAAATTAAAAAACTTTACATTCCGAAGTAAGTCTTGTAGAACCAAATTATCAATTGACGCTGAAAAGATTGCCAAAAAATTGCTTAAACTAGAAATTAGGGATAGTAGTTTTCAAAAAAATGCATTAGAACTCGCTACTCATCGTGTATTTATTGAGATTAAAAATTTAAACATTGATTTTCACATTTTAAAAAAATTTTTTAATTTAAGCAATATTAATATCAAAACTTTGGATAAAAACCTTAAACACCGTTTCAACATAAAACTTAATTTGATCAAAAAGAGATGTAACTACCAGGATTCCCGCATACATGTAAATATTGAAAAATGTTTCAAAAATGTTTCTAATACACATATTCCGACCGATGTCGCTGAAATCGTTTCTCTGGGTCGCAATTTCGCATTTACACAACACAACATGCAGAAATCGATTGTTTTTAACACCATAAAAAACGTAGAATCAATGTTTATTTCTTCACAACTCAATACCGATGACAAAAATAAAATTAGACAAGATATAGTGAAAGCTATAAAGTTTCAAAATAATTGTAAACAACCAACGAAAAATAGTGACTTATCTTTACTTAAGAAAATCAAAACCGCTCAAAAATTTATTAACGATAACAAAAATATATTCTTTACACAATCTGATAAAGGCAATGTTACCGTGTGCTTAGAGAAATCTGACTATATGGAAAAAATGAATAGTTTATTGAATGATAATAAGGTGTACAGAGAAATAAAAAGAAAACCGTTAAATACATTACAAAATAATGTCTATAGGATTCTGAAAAATCTGAATGATAACAACTTTCTTAAACAAAAATATCATAATATACAACTTACGCAGACAAACACATCTCTTGCTAAATGTTATGGATTACCAAAAATCCATAAACCAAAACTATCCTTTAGACCGATAATTTCAACTGTGAACAGCCCTACACATTTCTTAGCAAAAATAATTTATGAAAACCTCAAAACATGTTTCCCTCTTCCTAAATCACACATAGATAACAGTTTTGATCTAATTAATAAAATTACGAATATAAAAATTCCAGATAACTACATACTGATATCTTTAGACGTGGTTTCACTTTTTACAAATATCTCTGTAGACCTTGTTATCCAGAGTTTGGAAAAACAAGCGCAGTATATTCTCAACAATTGTAAAATACCGTTCGGTGATATTATTTCCTGTACCAAATTTTTATTTGAAAATGTATTTTTTACTTTTAATAACAAATATTACCAACAAATTTTTGGGACACCTATGGGTTCTCCAATCTCTCCGTTTTTTGCTGATCTAGTCATGGAAGATTTAGAAATTGCTTGTTGGAAGAACCTAAAAACAGAATTCAACATAATACCTATGTTCTATTTTCGATATGTTGATGATTCGATTTGTTGTATCAAAAAAGACGATATTCATGTATTGAATCAATGTTTTAACAATTTTGATCCCAACCTTAAGTTTACTTATGAAATTGAAATTAATAACAATATTAACTTTTTGGACGTGTCTCTCATTAAACAGGATGGTAATATTATCACTGACTGGTATTCAAAATCGATGTCATCTAATAGAACTTTAAACTACTACAGCAACCACCCGATATCATTAAAAAAGAATATAGTTTTTAACTTGATTGATAGAGCTATCCTTTTATCAGATAAACGTTTTCATAATAGAAATATATTGCGGGTTAAAAATATACTTAAAGAGAACTCATATCCACCAGAGTTTATTGACAAACATATAAGATCTAGACTATTTAAAATTCGTTTTCAAAATAAAAGAAACAGTCCTGTAAATACTAACCGACACAACATTAAAGTATCACTTCCATTTTATTCAAAATTTTACAACAATTGTTCAAAATTTTTACGGAAACACAATATTGTAACGATCCCAAATATAGTTAATAAATTCTCAAAACTAGTTATTCTTGGCAAAGATAAAACCAACAAACTCGAGCAAACGAATGTGGTTTATGAGTTCCCTTGTAAAGATTGCAATGCACGGTACATAGGCGAGACAAAACGTGCCCTAAATAAACGAATTGCCGAACATCGCAAGAATAATAATGATGAGTTGGTTGTCAATATACATAAAAATGAATATAATCATGAATTTGATTTTGAAGCAGTAACAATTAGAGATATTGAAAATAACTATAATAAAAGACTTATTTCTGAAATGTTATTTATTAACAGTACACCAAATACAATAAACAAAAAAGAAGATACACAGAATCTCAGTAGAGAATACAAATCTATCTTTAAGCTGTTACATAAAAAGTAAAGTATATTCTCGATCTAATTCAAAATTTGTTATTGTTTACGTTTTGGTAGGAAGCCAATATATATATATATATATATATATATATATATATATATATATATATATATATATATATATATATATATATATATATATATATATATATATATAAAAGTCATGTTGCTATGTACTTTCACATTACTCGACGGATCGCTGTGCGATAACTTAGGTAATTCGTTTCGCATTTTTTTTAAAATTTTTTCAACCATCGTAAGTTAAGACTAGCGTGAGCTCGTTCTGTTAATTATATTATTATATATATTTTTTTTTTTTTTTTTTTTTTTTAATAAAGCCTGAAGAGGTCGACAGACCCGTCGACGAAACGTTGCAACTACTTAGCATCGTAGTCTATTTTCTTTCCTGCTCCCAACGGATCTGGTCAGAATTGACCAAAACAACAATTTTTACATTTGACAATGGGGAGTAAAATTGTGAATACAATTACAAACTCAAGTTATTAATTTTAATAGTTTGAAAGTATTTGTGCCTAAAGGGTTGTTTACCCCTGATGACGTGTTTATTTGCAAAAACCCTGAAACACGTAAACTTTATTTTTTATTTTAAGTCAAAAAATGATTTTTATAATAATTAATTAATTTTATTGCAAATATTATATGCAGAAATAGTTTAAAAAATAAGGTTTTTCTAAAATAAAAAGTAAGGGTTGCCACTCTCGAGGACCAAACTATACTTGATGGTTACATAATTCAAGGAGAAATATTTTCCATTTTGTTTCATTTCAAAATGTCGATTAGAACTTAAGATATTAAAAAAAACCGTTTTCGGGGGTAAACTTTAAGGGCGGTTTTCACCCCTTTAATAAGGGATTGGACCGATAAAAAAATTGCGAGTCTCTTATTTTTCGGTCCTCTACAACATATCAAAAATCCAGGAAAATCGGAGGCGGACACCTCGATCGAGTTCCTTGTAAGAAATGTGTGAATGCGGTAAACTCGCTGGGATTGCAGGCTATTGGTTTGTGCTCTGGAAAGCTTGTCCCATTCAGTAGCGAGGTTGTGAGTCTCGGTGTTTCCCTTGACAGAAAACTAACATGGAAGCCGCACATCGAAAAACTTGCTAAGAAAGTCAACAAAGCTTGCGGTTTATTAGGTTATGTACCACTGAGACCCTTCGCAAAAGATTAGCTAAGTCATTAGTGCAGCCACACCTAGAGAGAGAGAGAGAGAGAGAGTGCAGCCACACCTGGACTACTTTTCAGTGGTGTACATTGACGCAACCAAGGAAGAGCGCGAGAAAGTGCATAGATTGAGCAATGCATGTGTGAGATATATAACTGGGGCTAGGAAGGATGAGCACGTAACCCCTGACAGGAGACGTCTGGGCTGGTTACGTACGGACTCGCGCAGATCTTACTTTGCAGCTGTACTCATGTTTAAAATTCTACGGCTGCGTGAGCCCAGTTATCTGACTGCCCTCTTTACGGAGCATAAGCTCAGGCCTACTAGTCGTGGTGTGCATCCAAAACTTCGGGCCCCCGCTCTGAATTATAGAACGAGCGACATGGCGTTCGGGCACAGAGTGTCAAACTCTGGAACTCTCTCCCTCCCTCCATACGTTATTTACCATCGTGATCGGCATCCAAGAGGGCGGTGCGCCAGCACCTTTATGATCTCGACACCTAGCCTTCCAGAAGGATGGAAGCTGCCAGCACGGGAACCTAGATTTAATAATTAGTTTTCGATTTAGTTTAGTATTTTTGACTCTGCGAATTAACTGCGATTTGCGTTTTTCTTTTTTTCTTTTGTTTTAGACTAAGCAGCTGTGATTTATGTACTACTGTGATATTACTAGAATAGGTATTTAAAATGTGATATTTATTAAATCTAGCGTGAACTGTGTTCTTGTCTTTACTAAATGTACTTTATCTGTGATATCCATTTTAAGGCTTTTAAATGTATTATTAACTGTGATATCAATTTTAGAGTAGTACCAGCTGTGATATTTTACTGAGCGATATTTTTCTATTGTATTTTATATCGTATCTTATTTTATTATATTATATTTTCTATCATATTTTCTGTTATCTTCTAAAAACCTGTATATTACTTATTTTAAATTTTATTGTATTTGATTTTTTAATTTTGCATTGCATAAATGTCTGTATTGATTTTTTGCCGCGAAGGCAGATAATAAACATCTATCTATCTATCTATCTCTCACACAGCCTCCGTGGCAGCGATTTCACACGCCTCTTACCTGCGCTTGCCGATCGCCGCTCTGAACTCCTATGGACGATGTTGCTCGCTGCCCTCGCTCTGCAGTCGTCAGCTACACCCATCACCCGCGTTCTCGTCGTCGATCTCGTGGCCCAGTGTCTCTCCCGCTCTTTCGCTCGCATTCTCACACAACACACGCGTCGCGGTTTTTCTGCCCTTCACACACGTGCGCACGTCGCGCCTGTCCGGGAAGAAGTCAGTATAGAGCGGCGCTCTCTCCCTCTCCTCTACCCCTCTCGCGGCGCCTGCGGCGCTCGAAATCCCCTCGCGCGCTCGAAAACTCACACACCTAATCGACGCATTTCCCGCGTCGCAGTTTATTCCTAAAATACAAAAATTTCGAGGTTAGAAATTTAACAGCAGAACAGTTTTCATAGTCCTTCATTATTAACTACAAACAAAATAATAATACTTTTTTGTTATACAATGTTAAACTTTAAGTCATTAATACAATTTATAACTTATATCTTAAGTTTAAATATTTCATAATTTCAAATTATATGGGTTTTGGCCGAATCAGTTAAGACCATAATCTAATAGCTAACGTCACTGCAGACCAATCACGGGTTCCATTTAAACGGACTTGACTTATCGCAAAGGTTTTATTCCCGTTTCACATTTCCGTCATCATTCTTTTAAGAGAGATTCTTCAATTTTTTCTAAGTTTGTTTTTTCCATTAAGATTATGTAAACTTGTTTATTTTCAAATATCTTATAACATTATTTTTGGATGTAATCACATTATGGTTTTTCTATGTAGGTTTATATTTGAGGCGTTTTACGTCAAATAGTGCTATTTCTAACTCATGTTTATGATACTAAAATGTAACTAAAAAATTGTTTCATAAGCGTTTCCGACGTATTTTTTCCTCAGCTTTCCAATGGTGTAGGCAGTTCTTGCGAAATTTTCCATTTTCACCTTCAAAAAGTACAAAACGTCTTAAATCTCAAAAAGTGTATTTTTAATATTTTTTTTGACCATTTAGATCGAAACCTGAGCATTTTCTAAATAGGAAATGATTTTTTTCATAATTTGCTCAGGATGTTTTCTTCGAGAACTAGAACGTGAAAGACTAGCGCAACGGCTCTCCTGCGCGCGGGACGTCGCGCGGGATGTCGCGCGGGACTTTCATAATCTTTACCTGATCTTTCGAATTCTTTGTAATGTAACAACAATATCTTATTGGCATTTTTATAAAAAAAAAAAAAAAGAAAAACAGAGTTTCATAGCTAACAGAAATATAGTAACTATACTAACGCTTCTTTCTCAGTGCAGATAATTTTTCTTTGTTTTTTCTAACAGTTATTCTCGGGAAGATTTGATGTTGAGAACTTAAAGACGTTTTTTTGAGCTTCAATGTACTTTCATCAATTGAAATAATAGCATGGTATTGTAATGTGCCTGGTATGGATTTAGCCTTATCTAGTCTTGGTTTTAGTTTCAAGACAGTATCTTCATATGATTCTTTACTGCTATAAAAAACTTTGGTTTCTTTGCAATAATCATTAGCCCAGTTATAAAGCTTTTCTGGCGTTAAAATATGATTATTAGAAGAAACTTGTAGCCTCGCCCGTTTTGCACCCCTTTTTCGGTTGGCTCCTATACCATCGCATGCACCTTTGCCATGCGCCGTGGCATAAAAATGCCACTCAGCTGGAACGCCATAATCTTTCTCATGAAAAAGAAGATTTAGAAAATTAGATTTATTTTTAAAATGCTGACCTGTTCCATCAGTCAAATAATAGACTTTTTTACTATGAATTTAATTTTGAGGTAAGATATTATAACTTTTTGATATTCATAAACGACAGCAGTACATGGTTTAGATTGTCGGAAATCAGATCACTGCTTACATGTTTAAGCTCTTCATTTTCTTTATAATACACAACAACTGTAAAAACAGTTGCTTGGTTGCTGTTCCAGTGGAATGATATTTTCGGCAAAATCACAACACACAAGAATTGCTTCTCGTTGAAGGTTGTTTTTGAAGTTACTTACAAAAAGTGATTGATTCTTAGCAAAAAATTGTGAGATTTTAATTTTATCAATTTTTCTTCCAGATTGTCCATGAAGTCATGAAAATTTACAGTTTTAGAAGCTATTGTACACCGATCTATTTGAAACCATGATTCATACTCTATTTGAAAAATATCACTTTCATCAAAAGATTCAAGCAAATGTTTACGAAATATGACCATATTGGGGCAATCTAAACAGTCACCCAAATAGCATCTATCGTGTGCATCGTTACACATAATTGCTTGGATGCAATCGTGGTAGTTTTTAAGAGGCAATCTAGTATCTTTTGTTAAATTTTCTAAATGTTTGTAAATTTGGCGTTGACAGTTAGAACAAATTTTTACTTTTTCTAGTACAGAGGGATATGCGCTTCTTAAAAGTGGTGGGAAGTCGATCAAATCTTTTATTTTATATGAAGGGTGTTCATTTTTATTTAAAGGATGTATGCATTTTAATTTCCAAGTTGAATCGATTTTAGTTGCTACAATAAACGAAAGAAATAACGAAACAAAGAGAATACCAATGATTTAATCATCAAATACACGGAAGACACTATGAAATTCAAGATTGATTGTATTGACAGAAATTCGAAAAAATTTCGAAAAGGAATAGGATGAAAAATCATTGCAATTATATACTTTCTACGTGACGATTCACATACGGGTAGACAATTTCGATATGAAAGCCACCTATCGAAAGAAAAATGAATCATGCGATGCCGCGCGACGTCCCGCGCGCAGGAGAGCCGTTGCGCTACTATTTCGCGTTCTATTTTTCGAAGAAAACACCCTGAGCAAATTATGAAAAAAATCATTTCCTATGTAAAAAATTCTCAGGTTTCGATCTAAATGGTCAAACAAAATATTAAAAATACACATTTTGAGATATAAAACGTTTTGTACTTTTTGAAGGTGAAAATGGAAAATTTTGCAAAATCTGCCTACACCATTGGAAAGCTGAGGAAAAAAAAAGTCGGAAACGCTTATGAAACAATTTTTTCTTGATGCCCTGGTGGAAAGTACGTGGTTTCGCCATTGTTTTCGATGGCGAAAGAATGACATTTAACCATTGATTCTGAGTTGGTAACTAGGCAAATGTAGACTTTATTAATGGATTGTTTTAGAGGTTTTGTCAACATATTCAAAGTGGCACTCACACATAAACTTTTGAATGTTCATATCATTTTCGAGGTATGTTAACGATTTAAATATTATGTGTGACAGTCACTAACGCGGTATGCATTGTCAGAATCAATGCGGCCCATCGGGTATACAAGTGATTTATATTGCTTTAATTTGTGAAATGGATAAAAGATTGTTCGCTAATAATGTCGCACTTCTTGTGAGAATTTCTTCTTGAGTGATCATTTATTTTTTCAGATACAAATAAAGTAGTTGACTTTGTTGCTGCAAATGGAGCAAAAGTACCGCATGTTTAATAATTGTACGTGTAACAATTGTAACAATTGCACGTAAAATAAAAATATTTTACATGATCTTCAGTAAAATTCACTTATTAAAATTATGCACGTGATGGTTTCGATGCCCGCCCCCCCGACCAGCAGCACTCGCTGCGCTCGTGCCGCAAATGTCGGGGGCGGGCATTGAACTCAATGCTCTCGAGCCCGTCGGATGCGTTATCATTGTCAGTGGCAAACGTACTTTCCACCGGACATCAAGAAAAATAGTATACGGTACACGAGACGAAATTTCAAGGCCCGCCACTGCGTGATATGGCGCCCTCGGCTTCACCTCGGGCGCCAACTTCACGCAGTGGCGGAACTTCAACTTTCGTCACTTGTACCGTAATGTACTATTTTAGTTACATTTTAATATCATTAACATGAGTTAGATATCGCACGATTTGGCGCCCGCGCGCGGGCAGTTGACCTGAAACGCCTCATTTACAAAGTATAATATATGTAATACAAATTTTTGTTTGTTTAAAAAGGATAAAAGGATAAAGCTTTTATTTTACAGGATAATGTGATTTGATATCATACAAATGTAACATGCGTCATCTGGCCATTTTCCCAGTAAGGGTAGGGCGTTATTTTAGATAAATACTTGTACTTCAAATTATGTAGAAGTCTTCATACAGTATTCCATTTTGAAGCCAAGGCATTCTCAGTCATAGAAGCGATATGATTGTTAAGACTCCTTCAAAAGGGTTAACAGACCAGGGTATAACATGATTTAGGCAAAAACGTTGGGTATAGGCGGAGAAAACCAAAATTCGTGACCTTTACTTTTAAACTAAGAAACACAGTTAAAGCAACGCAATGCAACGGTATTTTTCTCATACAGTCTTCTAATCGATGATTTTATCGATAAGCTAAATGGAAAATAATTTTTATTATTTCAATACAATGCCTAATTAAATGTAGACAAATAATTTACAAATGTAATATGCGTCATCTGCCATTTTCCCAGTACGGATAGAGCCTTATTTAATTTAAATAATTTTTTTCAAATTTTGTTGGTCTTCATACAGTATTCCATTTCGAAGCCCAGGTGTCATTTTGCTAATTAAAAAATTTCGATAATTATCATAATATATTATATTTTTCTAAAGTGAGTAAGATAAATCGAGAATTTTAGGATTTATCGTTATTCGTAAAATATGTGTTCTCCGGTTTTATCCCAAATATTTTTCATGCTTGGTCGTGATATGATTGTTAAGACTCCTTCGGAAGGGTTAACAGAACAGTGTATGACATGAGTTAGGCAAAAACGTTGGGTATAGGCGGACAAAACCAAAATTCGTGCCGTATATTTTTAAACTAAGAAACACAGTTAAAGCAACGCAATGCAACGGAATTTTTTCTCATACACTCTTCTAATCGATGATTTTATCGATAAGCTAAATGCAAAATAATTTTTATTATTTCGATTCAATGTCTAATTAAATGTAGACAAAAAATTTACAAATGTAACATGCGTCATCTGGCCAGTTTCCCAGTACGGGGAGAGCCTTATTTTATTTAAATACATTTATTTCAAATTTTTTTGAAAACTTCATACAGTATTCCATTTTGAAGCTCAGGTATCATTTTGCTAATTAACAAATTTCGATAATTATCATAATATATTATATTTTTCAAAAGTGAGTAAGATAAATTCGAGAATTTCAGGATTTATCGTTATTCGTAAAATATGTGTTCTCCGGTTTTATTCCGAATATTTTTCATGCTTGGTCGCGATATGATTGTTAAGACTCCTTCGAAAGGGTTAACAGAACAGTGTATGACATAAGTTAGGCAAAAACGTTGGGTATAGGCGGAGAAAACCAAAATTCGTGACCTTTATTTTTGAACTAAGAAACACAGTGAAAGCAACGCAATGCAACGGATTTTTTTCTCATACACTCTTCTAATCGATGATTTTATCGATAAGCTAAATGGAAAATCATTTTTATTATTTCAATTCAATGCCTAATTAAATGTAGACAAATAATTTACCAATGTAACATGCGTCATCAGGTCAGATTCCCAGTACGGGTAAAACCTTATTTTATTTAAATACTTTTATTTCAAATTTTATTGAACTCTTCTACATTATTCCATTTTCAAGCCCAGGTATCATTTTGCTAATTAAAAAATTTCGAAAATTATTATAGTATATTATATTTTTCTAAAGTCAGTAAGATAAATTCGAGAATTTCAGGATTTATCGTTATTCGTAAAATATGTGTTCTCCGGTTTTATTACGAATATTTTTCATGCTTGGTCGCGATATGATTGTTAAGACTCTTTTGAAAGGGTTAACAGAACAGTGTATGACATAAGTTAGGCAAAAACGTTGGGTATAGGCGGAGAAAACCAAAATACGTGACCTTTATTTTTAAACTAAGAAACACAGTTAAAGCAACGCAATGCAACGGAATTTTTTCTCATACACTCTTCTAATCGATGATTTTATCGATAAGCTAAATGCAAAATAATTTTTATTATTTCGATTCAATGCCTAATTAAATGTAGACAAAAAATTTACAAATGTAACATGCGCCATCTGGCCAGTTTCCCAGTACGGGGAGAGCCTTATTTTATTTAAATACATTTATTTCAAATTTTTTTGAAAACTTCATACAGTATTCCATTTTGAAACTCAGGTATCATTTTGCTAATTAACAAATTTCGATAATTATCATAATATATTATATTTTTCTAAAGTGAGTAAGATAAATTCGAGAATTTCAGGATTTATCGTTATTCGTAAAATATGTGTTCTCCGATTTTATTAGGAATATTTTTCAAGCTTGGTCGCGATATGATTGTTTAGACTCCTTCGGAGGGGTTAACAGAACAGTGTATGACATAAGTTAGGCAAAAACGTTGGGTATAGGCGGAGAAAACCAAAATTCGTGACCTTTATTTTTAAACTAAGAAACACAGTTAAAGCAACGCAATGCAACGGAATTTTTTCTCGTACACTCTTCTAATCGATGATTTTATCGATAAGCTAAATGAAAAATTATTTTTATTATTTCAATTCAATGTCTAATTAAATGTAGACAAATAATTCATAAATGTAACATGCGTCATCAGGCCATTTTTCCAGTACGGGTAGAGCCTTATTTTACTTAAATACTTTTTTTCAAATTTTGTTGAAGTCTTCATACAGTACTCCATTCTGAAGCAGTGGTATCATTTTACTAAATAAAAAATTTCGATAATTATCATAACATATTATCTTTTTCTACAGTGAGTAAGATAAATTCGAGAATTTCAGAATTTTCTCGTTATTCGTAAAATATGTGTTTCCCTGTTTTATCCGGAATATATATCATGCTTGGTCGCGATATGATTGTTAGGATTCCTTCGAAAGGGTTAACACAACAGTGTGTGACATACGTTAGGCAAAAACGTTTGGTATAGGCGGAATAAATCAAAATTCATGACCTATATTTTAAAACTAAGAAACGCAGTTAAAGCAAAACAATGCAACGGAATTTTTTCTCATACACTCTTCTAATCGATGATTTTATCGATAAGCTAAATGGAAAATAATTTTTATTATTTCAATTCAATGCCTAATTAAATGTAGACAAATAATTTACCAATGTAACATGCGTCATCAGGTCAGATTCCCAGTACGGGTAGAACCTTATTTTATTTAAATACTTTTATTTCAAATTTTATTGAACTCTTCTACAGTATTCCATTTTCAAGCCCAGGTATCATTTTGCTAATTAAAAAATTTCGATAATTATTATAGTATATTATATTTTTCTAAAGTCAGTAAGATAAATTCAAGAATTTCAGGATTTATCGTTAGTCGTAAAATATGTGTTCTCCGGTTTTATTCCGAATATTTTTCATGCTTGGTCGCGATATGATTGTTAAGACTCCTTCGAAAGGGTTAACAGAACAGTGTATGACATAAGTTAGGCAAAAACGCTGGGTATAGGCGGAGAAAACCAAAATTCGTGACCTTTATTTTTAAACTAAGAAACACAGTTAAAGCAACGCAATGCAACGGATTTTTTTCTGATACACTCTTCTAATCGATGATTTTATCGATAAGCTAAATGGAAAATAATTTTTATTATTTCAATTCAATGCCTAATTAAATGTAGACAAATAATTTACAAATGTAACATGCGTCATCTGGCCAGATTCCCAGTACGGGTAGAGCCTTATTTTATTTAAATACTTTTATTTCAAATTTTATTGAACACTTCATACAGTATTCCATTTTCAAGCCCAGGTATCATTTTGCTAATTAAAAAATTTCGATAATTATTATAGTATATTATATTTTTCTAAAGTCAGTAAGATAAATTCGAGAATTTCAGGATTTATCGTTATTCGTAAAATATGTGTTCTCCGGTTTTATTCCGAATATTTTTCATGCTTGGTCGGGATATGATTGTTAAGACTCCTTCGAAAGGGTTAACAGAACAGTGTATGACATAAGTTAGGCAAAAACGTTGGGTATAGGCGGAGAAAACAAAATTCGTGACCTTTATTTTTAAACTAAGAAACACAGTGAAAGCAACGCAATGCAACGGAATTTTTTCTCATACACTCTTCTAATCGATGATTTTATCGATAAGCTGAGTGATAAATAATTTCTAGTCATTTCAATTCAACGGCAAATTAAATGTAGACAAATAATTTACAAATTTAGCAAGCGTTATCTGGCTATTTTCCCAGTACAGGTAGAGCGTTATTTTATTTATATACTTTTATTTCTAATTTTGTTCAAGTCATCATACAGTATTCTAGGTGGTGAGCTGGTGGCAGTTTCTCTCTTCCCTCCCTCTCTATCTCTCTGCTTCTTGCTATGCGTACTTAGTGGCTTGCGCGAGTGTTGGCTATCGGGCGGAAACTTTAGGCTTGCCGGCCTGCGCGGCAGGCGCCAAGATGAGACTAATTGTTACGCGGGCCTAATGATGCGCGATCTTGTGATTTTCGGGTTGCTCCGCTCTCTCCGATCCTCGCTTGTGCCTCTCGCACCTCTCGTCATGCTCTCTCTCATTGTTGCGATTTTGTCGAAATCTCATACATAAGAATAAGCGAGGTTAGTGTACAGCAACACTGTTTACACACACGGGCTTTGGGCAGGCGCAGGCGCTGAGGAATGCGACACGATGACGGCACCGCTGCTAAGCGTGATCCTCGTCACAACTTATACTAGGAAACAATATATTAACACGGTCAATTTGGTTTCCAACTAATTTAGGAACACTCTACTAAAGATTTCCACACTGTGAAAACGACTCCGCCTTTTTGCGACCACACTGATCGTGCATATTGTACTTTGTATTTCTTGTAGATAAAAGTGATACCTATTCGTATTCAATAAAACTGTCCATTAATTATTTCACTTACGTACATGGAATAAATTAATGTTGTGCAGTTATAATACTATAATGTAGTACGAAATATCAGTTTTTAGAGTTGTTGAAAAATCGTCATTATCGATTGGTTGCATAATTGTGTAATATTAATATAGTGAATAGAATCTTACAATGATAAAAGAGTTCATTCTTTAATTCTTTATATTAATAATATCGTTAGCATTCAGGAACATCTAAAACTCCCGTTTTCTAACATCAACCTGTAGAACATTAGCATCTCCTTTTCGCGACCCTATGTATGCATAATCTACCATAAATGTGGAGTCGCTAGTCTCGATACCAAGTCGTGATCATATTCCTTATCATCGACGTTAATTGCAATTATTTACTTATTTTAGAAGTAAAGGAGTACATTATTTAATTCATTATATTGACAATATCGTTAGCATTGAGGATCACCTATCATTCCGGGTTTCTAACATCAAAAAAAGTACAAATACCTGTAAAAAATAGGCATCTCCATTTTGTGACCCTATGTGTGCTGCATATTCTACATAAATGGCAAGACGGTAGACACGATAGAAAGTCATGGTGATATTCCATACCTTCGACATTAATGTAATTAATTACCTACAGTAGATAACAATTTTTTAACAAAGTTTATTTGGTTTTCAACTAATTTAGGAACATTCTACTCAACAATATGTACCTAATGCGAATATTTTCTAATTTATATTCTCGGATGAGTACACTTATGTCAGGGCCTTATTTCAAGCGTCAGTAAAAACGACACCGCCTTTTCGCGACCACACTGATCGTGCATATTGTAGTTTATATTACCTGTAGATAAATATGATACCTATACGTATTCAATAAAATTGACCTGTAATTACTGCACTTACGTACACGGAATAAATTAATGTTTTTCAGTTAGAATACTGTAATATATTCCGAACATTCAGTTTCTAGAGTTGTAGAATAATCGTCTTTGCCCATTGAATGCATAATTGTGTGATATTAATTTAGTGGGTAGAATATTATAATGAAAGGAGTGGTCACTATAAATATTCCATTATATTATAAATATCTTTAAGTTTGAAGATAACCGAACATTACCGCGTTTGGCAACCTCCTTCTCGCAACCATATGTGTGATGCATATTCTACATAAATGGCAAGTCGATAGATGCGATATAAAGTCGTGGTCATATTCTATACCTTGAAGATTTATTGGAATTAATTACCTACACTAGATAACAATTTTTTAACAGGGTTGGTTTAGTTTTCAACTAATTTAGGAACATTCTACTCAACAATATGTACCTAATGCGTATTTTTCTAATTTATATTCTCGGATGAGTACACTTATGTCAGGGCCTTATTTCAAGCGTCAGTAAAAACGACACCGCCTTTTCGCGACCACACTGATCGTGCATATTGTAGTTTATATTACCTGTAAATAAATATGATACCTATACGTATTCAATAAAATTGACCTGTAATTACTGCACTTACGTACACGGAATAAATTAATGTTTTTCAGTTAGAATACTGTAATATATTCCGAACATTCAGTTTCTAGAGTTGTTGAATAATCGTCTTTGCCCATTGAATGCATAATTGTGTGATATTAATTTAGTGGATAGAATATTATAATGAAAGGACTGGTCACTATAAATATTCCATTATATTATAAATATCATTAAGATTGAAGATCACCTAACATTACCGCTTTTGGCACCTCCTTCTCGCAACCATATGTGTGCTGCATATTCTACATAAATGGCAAGTCGGTAGACGCGAGATAAAGTCATGGTCAAATTCCATACCTTGGACATTAATTGGAATTAATTACCTACACTAGATAACATTTTTTTAACAAGATTTATTTGGTTTTCAACTAATTTAGGAACATTCTATTGAAGAATATATACCTAATGAGAATATTTTCTAATAAATTCTCTCGGTCGTGTACACTAATTATGTCAGGAGCTTATTTCCATTGTCCGTGAAAACGACACAGCCTTTTCACGACGACACAGATCGTGCATATTGTAGTTTAAATTGGTTGTTGATGAATATGATACCTATTTGTATTCAATAAAATTGTCCATTAATTAATTCACTTACATAGATGTAATAAATTAATTTGATTCAGTTAAAATACTGTAATATATTTCGAACATTCAGTTTTTAGAGATGTTGAGTAATCGTCTTTGCCCATTGGTTGCATAATTGTGTGATATTAATTTAGTGGATAGAATATTACAATGAAAGAAATGGTTACTATAAATATTCCATTATATTATAAATATCTTTAAGAATGAAGATAAGCTAACATTACCGCCTTTGATACCTCCTTCTCGCAACCATATGTGTGCTGCATATTCCACATAAATGGCAAGTCGGTAGACGCGATATAAAGTCATGGTCAAATCCAAGACCTTGGACATTAATTGGAATTAATTACCTACACTAGATAACAATTTCTTAACAAGGTTTATTTGGTTTTCAACTAATTTAGGAACATCCTACTCAAGAGTATATTCCTAATGCGAATATTTTCTAATTAATTCTCTCGGTCGTGTACACTTATGTCAGGAGCTTATTTCCACTGACAGTGAAAATGACACAGCCTTTTCGCGACCGCACTGATCGTGCATATTGTAGTTTATATTGCTTGCAGATAAATATGATACCTATTCGTATTCTATAAAATTGACCTGTACTTACTGCTCTTACTTACATGGAATAAATTAATGTTAATCAGTTAGAACACTGTAATATATTCCGACCATACAGTTTTTAGAGTTGTTGAGTAATCGTCTTTGCCCATTGGTTGCATAAATGTGTGATATTAATATAGTGAATGGAATATTACAATGAAAGGCGTGGTCACTATAAATATTCCATTATATTATAAATATCTTTAAGATTGAAGATCACCTAACATTTCGGCTTTGTAGCATACGCACAAGTACATGTACAAAATTGGCACCTCCTTCGGGCAACTATATGTGTGCTGCATATTCTACATATATGGCAGATCGATAGATGCGATATAAAGTCATGGTCAAATTCCAGACCTTGGACATTAATTGTAATTAATTACCTACAGTAGATAACAATTTTTTAACAAGGTTTATTTGGTTTTCAACTAATTTAGGAACATTCTACTCAAGAATATTGTTACGAGTGGTAGCTTCCAGAGACAAAGCGCGTGCGGCCATGAACTCATACAGACTCTCGAAGAACGAAGACACGTAGCCCAACACAAACTCCCGGTCACCAATATGCCGAGCGTTGATAGACTACGTCGAATGGCGAAGGTGCATGACATCAACCAATGCGAGTCAGCAGAACAGCGAATCCGCGAGGCACTGAATCACCGGCACGAGATCTGGACGTCGAATTAGGGGGAAGAAGCGAACAGCCGATGAGCAATGATCCCCCACTTACGATCCCCAAGACAGAGATATAAAACATTTCCGCTTTGTAGCATATACACAAGTACCTGTACAAAATTGGCACCTCCTTCTCGCAACCATAGATGTGCTGCATATTCTACATAAATGGCAGATAGGTAGATGCGGTATAAAGTCATGGTCAAATTCCAGACCTTGGACATTAATTGGAATTAATAACCTACACTAGATAACAATTTTTTAAGAAGTTTCATTTGGTCTTCAACTAATTTAGGAACATTCTACTCAAGAATATATACCTAATTCCAATATTTTCTAATTAATTCTCTCGGTCGTGTACACTTATGTCAGGAGCTTATTTCCTCTGTCAGTGAAAATGACACAGCCTTTTCGCGACCTCACTGATCGTGCATATTGTAGTTTAAATTGGCTGTAGATAAATATGATACCTATTCGTATTCAATATATTGTTCATTAACTAATTCACTTACGTAGGTTGAATAAATTAATGTTATTCAGTTACAATACTATAACATATGCGGAACTTTCTGTTTTTAGAGTTGTTGAATAATCGTCTTTGCACATTCGTTGCATAATTGTGTAATATTAAAATAGTGGATAGAATCTGACAATGATGAAAGAGTGATTATTTAATTCATTATATTAAAAATATCGTTAGCATTCAGGAACACCTAAAATTCCCGCTTTCTAACATCAACCAGTAGAACATTGGCATCTCCTTTTCGCGACCCTATTTGTGCTGCATAATCTACCATAAATGCGGAGTCGGTTTAAGACGCGATACCAAGTCGTGATCATATTCCTTATCTTCGACGTTAATTGTAATTATTAACTTATACTAGAAAATCATTTATTATCACGATTTATTTGGTTTCCGACTAACTAAGGGAAATTCTACTAAAAAATAAATACCTAATGCGAATATTTTCTAATTTATATCCTCGGATGTGTACACTTATGTCAGGGGCTTATTTCCACCGTCAGTAAAAACCACCCCGACTTTTCGCGACCACGCTGATCGTGCATATTGTAGTTTATATTGCTTGTAGATAAATATGATACCTATTCGTATTCTATAAAATTTACCTGTACTTACTGCTCTTACGTACATGGAATAAATTAATGTTATTCAGTTAGAATACTGTAATATATTCCGAACATACAGTTTTTAAAGTTGTTTAATAATCGTATTTGCCCATTGGTTGCATAATTGTGTGATATTAATTTAGTTAATGGAATATTACAATGAAAGGCGTGGTCACTATAAATATTCCATTATATTATAAATATCTTTAAGATTGAAGATCACCTATCATTTCCGTTTTGTAGCATATGCACAAGTACCTGTACAAAATTGGCACCTCCTCCTCGCAACCATATTTGTGCTGCATATTTTACATAAATGGCAGATCGGTAGATGCGATATAAAGTCATGGTCAAATTCCAGACCTTGGACATTAATTGGAATTAATTTCCTACACTAGATGACAATTTTTTAACAAGTTTCATTTGGTTTCCAACTAATTTAGGAATATTCTACTCAACAATATGTACCTAATGCGAATATTGTCTAATTTATATTCTCGGATGAGTACACTTATGTCAGGGCCTTATTTCAAGCGTCAGTAAAAACGACACCGCCTTTTCGCGACCACACTGATTGTGCATATTGTAGTTTATATTACCTGTAGATAAATATGATACCTATACGTATTCAATAAAATTGACCTGTAATTACTGCACTTACGTACACGGAATAAATTAATGTTTTTCAGTTAGAATACTGTAATATATTCCGAACATTCAGTTTCTAGAGTTGTTGAATAATCGTCTTTGCCCATTGAATGCATAATTGTGTGATATTAATTTAGTGTATAGAATATTATAATGAAAGGAGTGGTCACTATAAATATTCCATTATATTATAAATATCTTTAAGTTTAAAGATCACCGAACATTACCCCTTTTGGCAACCTCCTTCTCGCAACCACATGTGTGATGCATATTCTACATAAATGGCAAGTCGATAGATGCGATATAAAGTCGTGGTCATATTCTATACCTTGAAGATTAATTGGAATTAATTACCTACACTAGATAACAATTTTTTAACATGGTTGGTTTGGTTTTCAACTAATTTAGGAACTTTCTATACAAGAGTATGTACCTAATCCGAATATTTTCTAATTAATTCTCTCGGACGTGTATAATTATGTTAGGAGGTTATTTCCACTGTCCGTGAAAAGTACACCGCCTTTTCGTGACCACACTGGTCGTGCATATTGTAGTTCAAATTGGTTGTAGATGAATATGATACCTATTCGTATTCAATAAAATTGTCCATTAATTAATTCACTTACGAAAATGGAATTGTTTAGGTTAAGCTCTAGCCGTAAGCATGGAAAATTACTGGTGCGCACGTCACCACTAGACTCTCTCTCTCTCTAACTCTCTCACTCTCTTTCTCCACATTAGAAAATTTACAGGGCTCTGCCTATTCTTCCTTGGACTGTCGCGACGAACGGACGAAAGTGAGCCCCGCGCAACGCAATTACGTAAGAGTGTACGCGCCACGTTTTTAACCGGAAACGATTTACGACCGAGAGATCACGCCAGTATCGAACTGCTTGCAATATCGCTAGTAATTAAGCTGAATTGTGCAACATTAATAAATGTTTAATAGTGACAGTGAAACCCGAGTTGGATATTCAGTGCCTCCGTACTCCACATTCCAATCCTTGCATTGATCTTGTCCACCGATCGATCACGCGTCACAATCACCCCCTTTTTGATGATCCGATTCTATTACCCGATTCAATTTTGGTAGAATCGTCATCAGGAATAAATTAATGTTATTCAGTTACAATACTATAATATATTCCGAACTTACAGTCTTTTGAGTTGTTGATTAATTGTCTTTGCCCATTTGTTGCATAATTGTGTGATATTAATTTAGTGGATAGAATATTAGAATGAAGGAAGGGGTCACTATAAATAATCCGTTATATTATAAATATCTTTAAGATTGAAGAACACCTAACATTACCGCTTTATGGCATCCACACAAGTACCTGTACACCATTGGCACCTCCTTACCATGTAAAAAAAATATGTATAAATTATGCATAATTTATGCATAATACGTTGTGCATAGATTATCTATGTAATTGAACATGCATAATCTATGCATAGTCCATCAATAATCTGCACATATTGTCTATGCATAGGTTATCGGAGGAATACAGCCAAATTATCCTATTTAGCTTTTTAAATAAAATCTTTATTTTAATCTTAGAATGTATAGTTTGATGTGTACATACTATTTTGAATCCCATCCTTGCTATGTCCGCTTCCTCAGGACAATCTCAATACTGCACCGTTGGAATAAAGCTGGGCACTGAGCTGCAGCGGGCATTCGGGAAGAATGACGACGACATCTGCGAAGTTGGGTCATTTCCGGGTAGTGCCAGCGAGTGTATCATTTCGAATGTGCGGTACGCTTTACAGGTAAGGCCATGCTCTCACCAACGTGAGTCTCACTCCTTGTGTCGTCGTCGTGACCGTTATCGCCGTCGCGGACTTCGCCGTTGCTTACGTCGTCGTCGTCGTCGTCCCCGTTGTCGCTGCCCGCATAAAAAAATTACGTTTTGATAAAGTTTATATGAAGTTGTCGAAGCAGCAACATGCCTGAAAAAGAAATAGAAAATTTACTTAAAGTACCTCGTTTTTTATTACTTATATTTGTGTTTTACATTTACGAAAAAAGATATGGTAAATAGTGCACAGAAGGTTATTCGCGATTATAAAAGTTGTATCGTTCATATAATTATTTAAGAATTGTAAATTTATCTGACGTGCTCATGGCTCGGAAAAAGGACAGGAAAACCTTGCTTTTAAATCAGGACCATATTCTCATACTTAGAACATTATGTAGGTAGACTTGATAAGCTGCGAAGAATTGTCGAACTCTAGAAGTCAAAAAACTCTTTTTGTGGTTAGACTATAATGTGAATGTAGATGTGTTTAATCATCGCTATAGTTTAGAAGCACAGATGCCTACATACAAGTGACGTTCTAACCACAACACGACCTATTCGGCTTCTCGAGTTTGACGGTGCTTTGTAAATTAAGAAGTCCAAATATTGTGAACATGGAAAGATAATCCTCTTGTGAAGTTTTTCTTGTCATTTCCGAGCCATCTACACGTCAGATAAGTTTTAAATTCTTAAATAATTAGATGAACGATTATACAAACCTTTCATAACCGCGAATAACCTTCTGTGCACTATTTACTATTTCTTTTTTCATTAATGTAGAACAAACATAAAAGTAATAAAAAAAGAGGTACTTTGTGGAAAGTTTCTTCTTCTTTATCAGGTATATTGCTCCTTCGACACCTTCTTATAAACTTTAGTAAACGTAATTTTTTTTACGACGACGATGACGACACGACGAGTGAGACTCATGTTGGTGAGAGCATGGCCTTAGCTGTAAAATGTACCACACCTTTAAAACGATGTAGATGCCAACTTCGCAGATGTCGTCGTCATTCTTTCCGAATGCCCGCTGCAGCTAAGTACTCAGCTTCATTGCCATCGTGCAGTATTGAGATTGTCCTGACGAAGGGGACATAACGAGGACGAGATGCAAAATAGTAAGTACATATCAAACTATACATTTTAAGATTAAAATATGTATGACAATAGTTATGCAAAAACGTTGGGGGAGAAAATCAAAATTCGTGACGTATATTTTATAACTATGAAACACAGTTGAAGCAACGCAATGCAACGGAATTTTTTTCTCATACACTCTTCTAATCGATGATTTTATCGATAAGCTAAATGGTAAATAATTTTAATTATTTCAGTTCAATATCTAATTAAATGTAGACAAATAATTAAAAAATTTAGCAAGCGTCATCTGGCCATTTTACCAGTACGGATAGAGCGTTATTTTATTTAAATACTTTTATTTCAAATTTTGAATTCGAAAAAAGTGTCTGTACCCCAAAAGTGGACCTTTTTAAACAGTTTTTTACATGCTCAGAATTTAGCATACATCGCACAGTAATATGGATTACAGGGCTGGTTTATTAGGTTAAAATTGAAGATTTTCCACCCTGTCTCGTTTATGTCCTTCGCACGCTAAACCAATAGTAGCAATAAATTAAGAAAAAAAAGGTGACAAACGAGTCAAAAGTTCTGGACATTTTCCCATACATGACCGAATTCATCTCAAATCAGGACGTCTGAGTATGCCTATGCCACCGATGATTTGAAATTTATTCGAGGATCTCGAATTCTCAAAAGTATAAAGGATAGTCGAAGTCTTCTGTAGTGCACTGTATCTGTTTGTTGATTGCATATTTCTGCAAATAAGCCTAATATATAATATTGGTGAAATTTGACAGAATATTGCTGAAATTTCAACTATGGCTGGTTGAGTAGCGTAACTGTACACTCTTGGAAGTTTGAGTAGGTTTGCAGTATACTCTTGGATGTTTGAGGAGTTTCATGGTACACCCTTGGAAGTTTAGTGAGTTTTACGGTGCACTCATGGAAGTCTGACGTGCTGCATGATCTCGCCTCTTAAGGAGATTAGTGCGGTAACAGACAAACTAAAAGTACAGCGGGTCGAATGCCATATACATCGCGCTCTCTCAAGTCTCCCCACTCTCAAAATTTCACGCGAGTCTGTCCACGCACACATTGTGCCACTATATCTGTGTGTACTTACACATAGAAGCGCTACGACTGTGTAGACATACACGCAGCGCTCCTTCATTTGTTTACACGCACACAAGGACACGCATGGCCGAGGCTACCTAATTTAAACAACTCTATCCCGAAAACGGTGAAGCTAGGCTTCCTGAAATTTGCAGAGCATATTTAAAGTATTGTCCTTAGCAGCATATCTCTTTTTCTTTCAAGTCTTAAGAAAACTTTCCAAGTTATTGATGAAAACGGTAATTTTTTACGTTACATGACGACTAGCTCATAAGGGTTACATTTAGTAACTTTCGTAGCTTATATCATACAAATGGGATAGCTAGGCTTTCTGAAATTTGCAGATTTTGTGCATCATAGCAATAAGAGCCTACCCTGCAAATTTCAAGAAATTCTTAAGAAACCATAAATCGCCCTATCCCCCTTAATCTCAATTCAAGAGATTATTTTATTGAAGAGGTCTTTCTCGATTTCTTTCGAGGTTACGAGATCGATTTTGAGATTCGAGGCCAGAAATATATTATTTTGATCGCTCAAATTTTATAAGGGACTAGCATTAGCGTGCTACGTGCGTCGTCCTTTAACTTTTTTTCACTTCTTCCGAGATTCGATTTCGTTTTCGAAACATTCAAGATCGACTCATGAAAATAGATTATCTCGAATTCTCAAATTGTAGAAAGAAATAGTCGAAGTCTTCTGTAGTGCAGTGTGCCTGTTTGTTGATTGCATATTTGTACAATTAAACGTTATATATAATATTGGTGAAATTTGGCAGAATGTTGTTGATATTTCGACCATGGAAGTTTGAGGAGGGTAACGGTACACTCTTGGAAGTTTGAAGAGGATAACGGTACACTCTTGGAAGTTTGAAGAGGTTAGCAGTACACTCTCTGATGTTTGAGGGGGTTTGCAGTACACTTTTGGAAGTTTGAGAAGGTTTCCAGTACACTCTTGGATGTTTGAGGAGGTTTACGGTACACTCTTAGAAGTTTAAGGAGGTGTATTGTAATTTTTATGGAAACACCTCAAATTTCCGTAATAGTGATTGAAGAGCTCCTCAAAGTTTCGCATTTGTTCCTGAAGAGCTTCTCAAACTTCCAGGCGAGTGCCGAGGAAGTTTGAGGAGGCTCCTCAAACTTCCCAAAACTCCTCAAACTTCCACTCGGATGACGAAAAAACTCCTCAAACTTCCTTAATTGTATATATATATATATATATATATATATATATATATATATATATATCTATTGTTATATCACTATATCATGTATCCAAGTATTAACAAACACTATGTACGAAAAGAATATATAACAAGAAGCGAGAGAGAAAAATCGTGAGGTTTAGAATTGTATTGTTAGCTACACTCACGCAGACACAACACTACACACGAATATTGGTACTGTAACAAGCAAACATTATACCCTAGAAAGATTAACTTTTGTTAACGGTCCCGACCGCTCGGCGTGAACCCTAGCAAACCGAGCAAACCTAGCCAACCTTAGCCAACCTTAGCCAACCTTAGCCAACCTTAGCAAACCTTAACATTGTATCAAACTTAACCTCAGGCCAAACCATGCCAACTCAGCAGCAATCCGATCCGAACACCAAGACGGACCATCAACCTCGGTCAACCTTAACATCGGAAAAAAAAAAAATTTCCCCCTTCGCAGCACGTAACTCATCGCCCCGGAGTGTTACGAATGATAGCCCCAGACGTGTTACGAATGATAGCTCCCGGCGAGCAAGCGCGTACGGCCATGAACCCAAAAAGCACACGATGCCGATTCATGCACAGACCCGAAAAACGAAGGCACGTAGTTCAACATAAACTCCGGATCAGCAATGCGCCGAGTCAAAGGCGCATGACATCAACTATTGCGAGTCAGCAGAGCAACGAACAGCGTATCCACGAGGCACTGAATCACCGGCATGAGTATCGAACGTCGAATTAGGAGGGAAGGAACAGACGGCCGATGAGCAATGGTCCGCCACTTACGAACCCGAGGGCGAAGCCATAAAAGTGGAAGGAAACGTATCCAGAGTACAGACAGAAAGAGAGAGAACGAAGTCAGGTCGAAGAAGAGAGAAAGGATCAGAGACGCAGACGGAGACAAGAGGCGAAGAGTTCGAGTTGACACAATAGGACGTCGATCGGTCGCATCGCGAACGCGCGTTAGGTTATCTCTCCGTGCGTATAAGTCTTTTAATAAATAACGCACGTATATTTTAACTCTCGCTGTATTTCATTGCATCGTTTCGAGTCTCGGCTTGGAACGATACCAACATCTCAGAACTCTTCGTACGTGCGTGAACCGAGATAGGCTCACACGTAACAGTATAAGCACTCGTAGAATCAAGATAATTAAAAATTAGATCAGAACACAGTCGAAAGAGTTTATTCCCTGTTAACTGGCTCCAGCCCTGGTATAGGACGAAAGTCCTGCCTAAAAAGGAGCGTAAAATTAATTATTTAATTCTATTGAAAAACCCTAAGTGACACTCGGACGTCACAGTATAAATTACCGTGTGGTTCGAAATCCTGATATTAAAGGGGCTGTGGTTGAAAGGTTTAATAGGACATTGAAGAGTCGATTATGGCGATATTTCACTCACACAAACATGTATAGATATATTGATATTTTTAAAAAAATTGTTGATTCTTACAATAATTCTTGGTATTCTGGTACTAAAATGGTTCCTGCAAAAGTTAATTTATGCAATACCGCAAAAGCACATGAAAACCTAGTCCAACGATACAATACAACTCGTATTCGATATCCTAAATACAAGGTGGGTAACTTGATGCGTGTTAGATCTTATTTTTTGATAGTATTTTATATCTGCAAAAAAACTATTAAGTTTTTGGTTATAAGTGGCTTTACTTATGATGCCAGTAGTATTTCCATTGTCGGCTCTGGTGATTAAGATATCAGAATTGTTTTTTATAAATTGTTTTGTTTTTTGTAAGTCCATTTTTAATATCGAATAGAAAAAACAAAATTTTTATTTCATTTTCTATAAAAACGAAAAGATGTTAAACTTAATGTTATCATACATCTTTTATTTCGAATTTTTGCTTTTGACACAAAAAAGAAATTTTACCGTGTGACTAAATTGATGTTCAACAACATATATTCAAAAGAATAATGCAAATTTTTAACTAAATGCCGGTATTATCATATTGTTCCTAATCACCTTAATTTTATCACAAAAAACATAAAAAACAATCAGATGTTTTCAAATACCGGAAAGTTAAAACAACAAAAAATTATAAACCATACAATGTCACGATTATTGAATATAGAAATTATGGATCTACACTTATAACCAAAAACTTAATAGTTTGTTTGCAGATATAAAATACTATCAAAAAATAAAATCTAATCCGTTACGCAAATTAGAAAGAGAAACAAATGAATTAATTAAGTGGTTAAATAAAATTGACTTTTCCGCTGCAGGCAGAAAACTAGAACCTGTTGTAAACAAATTTAACATTTCTAAAGCTTATGGATTAGTTAAAATTCATAAAACTGACTTCCCGCTAAGACCGATTATTTCAACGATAAACTCACCTACATATGAATTATCAAAATTTTTTGCCAATTTCCTACAAAAAAACATAAAAATACCTAGGTCACATATCGATAACAGCTCAAAACTAAAAGAGAAAATTGATAACCTTGATATACCCGACGATTATGAACTTGTCAGTTTTGATGTTGTGAGTTTATTCACAAATGTGCCAGAATATTTAGTATTAAAAGCAATAGAAAAAAGATGGTATCAAGTACATAACAAGACAAATTTAAATTTGTCGGAATTTTGTAAGGTTATTAAGTTTATCTTAAATAATAATTATTTTCAATCCAACCAAAAATTTTACAAACAAATTTTCGGATCAGCAATGGGCAATCCTATCAGTCCAGTTTTATCAGACATTGTCATGGAAGACCTAGAGTCGCATTGTATAAACCTTTTAATCTCAAAACCGTTATTTTATTTTCGATATGTTGATGATGTATTATTATGTATACACAAAGACCACATAGATGAAACATTACGCATTTTCAATAATTACGATAAAAATCTTCAATTTACAGTCGAAAAAGTACAGGATAATAGTATTAGTTTTCTAGATGTTAAGATTATTATTACTGAACAAAAGAAAATTATAACAGATTGGTACAGAAAACCGACTTTCTCAGGTAGATATTTGAACTTCAATTCACATCATCCGATTAGCAACAAAATAGCCATAATTTATTGCCTTATCGATCGAGCCATAAAGTTATCACATAGTTCTTTCCATAGAAATTATATTGCCTTTATCAAGAAAGTTTTAACAAAAAATGATTATCCTCTTGATTTTATAGAGTTTTATATAAAAAAACGATTAAAAAAGATCTATTGCACAAGAAGTACTCAACAAAATTCAAATAATGACAACAAGAATTTCATTTGTCTACCACATGTGAAAGAAATCGAAGGTTTAAAAAGAACTTTTTTAAACGATTAAATACTAATGTTACATTTAGTACACAAAACAAAATGAACAATATTATAGTACTAGGAAAAGACAAGAATGTAAAATTAGAAAAGTCTAACGTTGTGTATAAAATCAATTGTAATAATTGTAATGCGTCCTATGTTGGCCAAACTTGTCGATGCTTAGGTGTGAGAATCAAAGAACACCATAAAAAATACATGGAAGAAGATGAAAATACGTCACTACACATACATAGGATAGAAAATAATCATACTATAAATTTCAACACTGTTAATATATTAGATCATGAAAGAAATAAAGAAAAAAGACTATTTTCCGAAGCATTATATATACACACACAAAAGAAATTTATGAACAAGCAATTTGAAATTAATAAACTTCCAAAAGAATATAACACTATGATTAATAATTTTGAATTTCTATCTCCTTCCTAGTATCAAAAAATATCACATACAATAGTAAAACAGATATCAGGAGAGTAGGTTATGGAAAGTTGTATCTTGTGTGTACACACCCAAAAAGCTCTACACAATTAAGTCAGTACATGTTGCGTTCTTACTTACACTCACACTAATACACTAATGATAGGTATAAATAGGAAAATTTTGTCATGCACGTTACATTGACGAACGGATAGTTCTCCGTAATACTCAGGAAAAAATACAGACTTTGTAAGCGTTAATTGTTACTTGTAAAATTATGTGTTCATAATTAAGTTAATATACGTTGTTGTTAAAAGTTGTACTTTGTTACTAGCTGCCTGAAGAGGGACATAATCAATAAAGGATCTCCGAGTCGTCGTAAAAAACTATTGTTGTTATTTGCCACCTTTGGTAGTAATTTTGGCCACTAGCTACAATTAACAAGATTTCAACAGGATTGGGTAACTTTTACAAATTTGGAAAAGTTAAGTTACAAGTTTATTCAAATCAAAACTAACTCAGTTAAATTAAAAGTTACTAACTGACAAAAAAAATAAAGTTAAAAGTTAAGTTAAAAAGTTAAAAAGTTAGAAGTTAATTATTAACAAAAAATGCAATTATAGCCTAGCCCTTATACTCCTAAACCCACCTACCCCACGAATAACGACTTACAAATTGCAACGTCAATGCTAAACGTCAATGCTAAATTCCAATACCCTAAACCCTCCTACCCCACGGATAACGAGTTACAAATCTAAAAAGTAATGCTAAACTACAAGCCCTAGGTGTGTTCCACAAAAATAACGGAGTTACGACGAATACATGACAGACGATTATTTAAATAATTTCTAAACCCAAGTAGGCGGGGGATGCAAGGTCCACACAAATAAGGGAGTTACATAGACGTGCGACATTAAGCGGGAGGATTATTTATTATTTAAAGAATTCTCAAACCAAAGTAGCCGAGGGACGCAAGGTCCACGCAAATGAGAGAGTTGCGTAGACGTGCGATACTAAGCGGGAGAATTATTTAAGAACGTTTGGACAATCGCGTAAGTTTTTCTTTTTGATTGGAACTTGTGTCCCGTAGCTACTTGGATTTAAGAATTTTAAATGAACGTCCCGCTTTCGGTCTCTCGTCTACGTATCATTTGGCTAAATAGCTTTAATTTGACGAATAATTTATAAAGTTAAAATCAATAATATTCTATAAGATGTTTAAAATCATTTTTTATGTAACTATACAAAGGTATACATAGTATACTAATCTATGTTACTATGTACTATTTACATAGATTACAAATTACAGATTAGAAAACGTAATCTACAATATAAAAATAATCTACAAATATCCATTAAACTTCAAAAGTAATGCGACTTCAAAGTTTTCGTCAGACATTTTACCCCTTAATGCATCAAAAACCAAACCTCCTGCACTGAAAAGCCGCTCGACGTGCGCAGATGACGGTACAGAGGTATTGTACTTTATAAAAGCACGCTTCATTGGAAGCGGGAAATTATTTAACGTCGAAATGAAATCTTCCTCTGTGTCTGATAAAAGATAACTGTCTATCATCTCCCTTAAAACGTGTTTACAGTTGCTTCGTTTTTGAGTTTTTTTGAAAATAAAGAAATCATTTTGTTTGACTTCATCCTTTCTTCCTCCTGATTCTTTATCCTTTTCTATTGGCACATCTTCTTCTTCACAATATTCCTCGATTATTAGTTTTAGCTGCGCAGTAATTTTACTTTTTTCTTCCTCGTTATCGACCCAATCTAACTTAAAACATGGTAGAAGCGCTGCTGCAATTTTGAAGTTCATATTGCTGTAGGCATCTGAAAATCTATATACAAATTCAGATATAGTATAAGTCACGTTACTTCCCGAATAATTTGCTTAGTTTAGAAAACTAACCTGTAACGAAGGTGATCTACGAGATGATTGGCTAAATGGCTTGTATACTTTAACTTATCTAAGGAGTTTCGCAGATGCTGCTCAATGGATATCAATGTTGGCAGCAAAAAGCCCATGTATATATTCTTATCCCCTTGAAGAATATCTAAGCCTGTAGCAATCGGTTGCATAACCTATATCAAGTAATTCAAATTTTATTAATCTTTTGTTTTTAGATATTTTTATTAATTTAATATTTTTCAACGTTATTCAATAATTTATCTCTATTTATATAACAATTACTTTCAAACAATACAGAAATTATTTTCAATAAAGAAAACATTAAAGTCTATTATTAACAATAATTTGTTGTTTTCACAAAATTGCGTAACAAAATATAAATTACAATAAATATTACCATACAATACTCTTCTAAAAAGTCGAATTCAGAATTGCTGAGGGTTGGTAGTTTTAAAGAAGAAAGTATATCATTTATTTGATTGCGATGTTTTTTTATCTCCAGTATAGCGTCAAAGAATGAATTCCATCTAAACCACAATTTAACATTACTTTTTTAAACTCTAAAAAATTAGATAAATGAAAAAATTTTCGAAATGACGAAATACCTTGTTTGATTTGGAACTTTTAAATACTTTCCCAACGAATTAAATATCAATTCTGCTGCCTGACTGGAATGGTTTTGCTTGTTAAAAAGCGATTGACATTTAGCAAATGCCCTTCTACTTATACTTTTGTATAAAGAACTTTGAGAATCAGCGTTTTTTGCGTCAGTTGTGCTAAGCAAGTTTAATGTATGCGACGCGCATCGGTGATGAGATGGCAGTCTAAACATCTCATCCTCATCTAAAATATCTGTACACTCGATAAATTCCATTACCTCATTTGGCCGAATTTCGTCATTTACTGGTGAGTCGGCGTCGACGCTATATTCTCTATAAAATAATTAAATAAACAATGATAAAAATGTAATAATTCAATGTAATTCCTTAGAATAAGTTCCATGGGTATGACAAACTAGCAGCGGATTCTATAAAAATTTGTTTTCAACGAGGAAAACGTCATGCAGGATAAAAAAATCACGTAAAATAAAAAATCATGTAGAATAAAAAATGTCACACATATTTTTTTTACAACTTTAAATAATCTATAATATTTTAAAAACTGCAATTAAAAAACTAAAACAAAAATACCTGAAAGCCTTAGCAAAATTTGAAGCGTTGTTTGTGACAATGCATGCCGTTTTATTTTGTATTTTAAATTCGCTTAAAATCCTTTCAATAGATTCAGCGAGAACATCATACGTGTGTTTGCCTGTAATAAGCTTACATGCAAGTCCGTTTGAACTACGTGTCAAAGTGACCGGATCAAGCCAATGCACTGTCATTCCTAAATATGATCTAAATCAGATATATAATGTTATGAAATATATTTATTTGAAATTTAGTGGCAGAGTGTGATTTACATACGAAATAATACGATATAATACGAAATCCATAATTGAAAAAAAATCATAATTTTAAAAATATAAATTATACATACCGTTTAAGGTGATGTGATACCCACACTATTACTCAATTCTGGGTTCCCGTTTTTCTCCTTTAATTTTAAACTTTTTGAAAAAAACTCTTTGACACGTTTTAAGTTTAATAAAAAACTACAACGTATCAAAGAGCTTTTTCTTAAAATTAAAAATTGAATGAGGAAAACAGGAACGCAATTTTGAGTAATAGCGTGGGTATGGCATCACCTTAAAGCAAGTCCAAATATCCGCCGTTACACAAACCCACTCTACATTTTTTAACGTTTTGATCATTTTAATTTGCATTCCCTCAAAATGCTTTCGGAGATCTTTCATCAAGATTTTTCGGTTCATTGGAATCTGGTTGCAAATAGTCGTGCAAAACTCAATAAAAGCTTTATTGGTGAAAGCAGCTAATGGTAGTGGTCTAATAATCTTGTTAATTGTAGCTAGTGGCCAAAATTACTACCAAAGTTTGTCGTGAGAAGGTGGCAAATAACAACAATAGTTTTTTTACGACGTTTCGGACATCCTTTATTGATTATGTCCCTCTTCAGGCAGAAAGTCTGTATTTTTTCCTGAGTATTACGGAGAACTATCCGTTCGTCAATGTCACAAAAGTTTTATGATAAGCATTTCCAACGTATTTTTTTCTCAGTTTTGCAATGGTGTAGTCAGTTTTACCGAAATTTTCCATTTTCACCTTCAAAAAGTACAAAACGTGCTATATCTCAAAAACAATATATTTAATATTTTTTTTTTGATCCTCTAGATCGGAAGCTGAGCATTTTTTACGTAGGAAAAGATATTTTTCAAAGAGTGCCCGAGATGTTTTCTGCGAGAAATAGAACGCGAAAGAGTGGACGCACCGCCTTTCCTACGCGCGGTACTACGCGGTACAGCGCGCGGACTGCGCCGGCCTCGTTGCCTATATAATAACCTTTTATAATCTTTAATTCTTTACCTGTTCTTCTGGATTCTTAATAATGCATAGAGTAATATTTTATTAATTATTTTATAGAAAAATAAAATTTCAAAGTTAACAGAAATATAGTAACTCTTGTACAAACGTTTTTTGTATAATGTTTTTTATCAGTGTAGATAATTTTTCTGTTTTTTTTTTACGAGTTATATCTGGAATAGTATATTTTTAATATTTCTTTTACCCTTTAAGATCTACCATGATTACATCCAAGCAATTGTGTGTAATGATGCACATGACAGATGCTATTTGGGTGACGGTTTAGATTGCCCCAATATGTCTATATTACGAAAACATTTGCTTGAATGTTTTAATGAAAATGATATTTTTCAAATCGAGTATCAATCATAGTTTCAAACAGATCGGTGTACGATAGCTTCCAAAACTGTAAATGTGTACGAATTTATGGACATACTGGGGGAAAAATTTATAAAATTAAAAACTCCCGATTTTTGCGTTAAGAAACAATCACTTTTTATAAATAACGTACAAAGCAATCTGCAAGAAGGACAATTTCTCGTGTGTTGCGATTTCGCAGAAAATTATGCATTCGTTATATAAAATTCTACACAGCCCTTCCACTGGAATAATAAACAGGCAACAGTTTTTACAGTTGTAGTGTACTATAAACAAAATAATGAACTCAAACATGTAAGCATTGCTGTGATTTTCGACAATTTAAATCATGATGTCATAGCCGTTTATGAATATCAAAAAATTGTAATATCTTACCTTAAAACTAATTTTGCAGTCAAGAAACTTTGTTATTTGATTTTTTGATGACCGATTTTCAAAATCTTCTTTTTCACGAGAAATATTTTGGAGTTACTGCTGAGCGGCATTTTTATGCCACAGCACATGGCAAAGATGCGTGCGATGGTATAGGCGTGAACCTAAAAAGAGGTGCCAAACGAGATAGTCTATAAGTTTCTTCTAGTAATCATATTTTAACACCAGTAAAGATGTACAACTGGGCTAAAGATTACTGCAAACAAACCAAAGTTTTTTATAGCAGTAAAGAATCGTATGAAGAAACGGTTTTGAAACTAAAACCAAGACTGGACAAGGCTAAATCTACACCAGGCACGTTACAATACCATGCTATTATTTTAATAGATGAAAGTACGTTGAAGCTTAAAAAATACTCTCTGAGTTCAGAGTATAAAATCTTCCCGAAAAAAACTGCGAAAACAAAAAGAAAGTATTATCTACACTGAAAAAAAATGTTAGTACAAGAGTTACTATATTGCTGTTCATTTTGAAATTTTATTTTTTTATAAAATAATTAATAAAATATTACACCATGCATTATTAAGAATCCAGAAGAACAGTTACAGAATTAAAGATTATTGTTTTTTGAATAAGTGGATCGTTGGACTGGACGGGTTCAAAAGATGAAGGCGTTTCGTGTGGAGATAAATTTGCTTTATTAAAGCGTATCCGTTTTGCCGTATAGTAGGCGTACAGTCGTGTGAGCTGCTGCTATCTCTCCTGCCGGTGCGAGCTGAACTGACGCCGGCCAGCGTCGAGAATTGCCGTCGGCATGCCTTGGTAGTTGGGGGGGGCGGGGTAGAGAGGTGCTTGGCGAGTGCTGACTGGCTGCGCGCCTGCTCGAGGCGAATATTGCCTTATAAGGCGCGATGAAGTCAGCGTCTCACATATTCGAGGCGTTGGATCGCCAACATTCCGCCCACCTTCGCCAGACTGGCGAACGGTCTCAATCCTTGGGTTGGAAGCGAACGACCTTGGCGATGGGACGTCGAAGTGTAGAGGTGGCCGTGCCAAGCTCGACGACACGGGTGAGGCCATCACTCCGTGAATGGATGGCTGTGTTGCGTGCGATGGGCCATTTGGCTGGAGGCATGAGCTCGTTGCGAACGAGAACGAGTTCGCCCACGGTGACTGAGGGTTGCGGCTGTCTCCACTTCATATGTGAATGCAGAGCAGTCAAGTACTCTGTGGACCACCTGGCCCAGAAATATTGCGTTATCTGCCTGATTAAAAGCCAGCGTTTTCCTGGAGGCACATTGGCGTCAGTGAGATCTTCTTCAGGCACTAAAAATGACGAACGCTGTATAAGAAAATGAGAAGGTGATAAAAATTCAAGGTCCGAAGGGTCGTCGGTGAGAGCAGTTAGTGGTCTGGAGTTAAGGCATGCTTCAATTCTGCACATAAGAGTCGCAAGCACCGAAAAAGTGAGAACTTGATCTCCAATGATAGGACGTAAATGATGCTTAGCAGATTTAACTGCGGCTTCCCAGATGCCACCAAAATGAGGTGCACTGGGAGGATTAAAGTGCCACGACGTAGCTTCTTGAGTGAGAGACTTAATAATTGAAGACAAAAATGAAGAAGAAGCATCAACCATTTGTCTCAGTTGAGCGTGAGCACCAACAAAGTTTGTACCTTGATCAGAGTATAACTCTCTACAATGACCTCTACGAGCGGTGAATCGATGAAACGCTGCAATAAAGGCTTCACTGGAATAATCCTCCACTACTTCTATGTGGACGGCTCTAGTAGTCATGCAGATGAATATAGCAATATACCCCTTCATTGTGCCTTTACCTCTAGTTTTTGTAAGTCGAATGTTGATAGGACCGGCGTAATCGACACAGAACGTTCAAAAGGCGAGGGAGGTCTCACGCGTGACTTGGGTAGCTCGCTCATTAATTGAGTAGGCACCCGAGCAGCCTGGCGTGAGCATGTGAGGCAGGCTCTGATGACTTTCTTAACCGTGGATCGAACTTTCACTATCCAGTACTGACGTTGAGTGTGGCAAGCGTCAATTGAGTGCCACCATAAAGAGTGCGATGATGAGCATCTCTAATTAACAACGTTGTAAAGTGACAATCAGCAGGTAAAATTAGTGGATGCTTAGCATCTTTTTCAAAAAGAGAGTGAGAGAGTCGATCGCCCACCCTGAGCAAATGATTTTGTATCATGGGATTTAATGGCAAAAGAGGACTCTTCGTTGAAAGTTTACCTTTTCGCTGGAACTGTTGGAGTTCAAATTTAAAATACGCTGTTAGAACTAGATAGATCAGACAAAGTCTGGTGTTCTCAATCTCACTAGCACTTATTTCCTCCGAAGTTAGAGTGCGATGGCATAGTAGGGATTGAAGAACAGTACGAAAACTAACAACCGAACTTGCAGGTGCCTCACGTTCAGGTTTCGTGCAGATTCTGTATATGAATCTAAAACAGTACGCCGCTAGTCGATATAACTTATTTAACGACGAATATTTTTTAATAAGACTCCAAATTTCTGGAGTATTCTCGACAGAATTTGGCATGTCTTTGCTCGCGATTGGAGTATGACTAGGTTGAATATTCAAACTATTTACCGCAAAATCGAGCTCATCATGAGCCTTTGACCACGACTCCTGATTTGCGGAGAGCTAGGCGGGACCTTTCCACCATAAACTATGCAAAGCTAACTTTGAGGGTTTGAAGATGAGGTTTGATGTGAATAAACTGACTGAGCATTGTCATGCTCTGATTTACGAGATTTTGAATTAGATGATTGAGTTTTCGGGTTATTATTCGAAGACGATTTAGTGCCAGCCTCGATGGCCTCTAGAGTGAGGGGCTTGAAGTTGTTCCAATGTCGGTGGATCGACACTATCACCTAGGTGCCTTTCCCATTCTTAACGAGTATTTAAATCAAGCCGAGTTATCGCAAAGTGAACGATTAAATCACTACCTAATGAAGCCGCTCTATTTAGAGAGCTCAGACTAGCGAAGGGATTGAAAATTTCCCTATAAATCCGTTTGAGTTCCGACGAAGAATCTGCCTTCATGGATTTAACTGAAAAGATTTCTGAAATGTGAGAGCTAACCATGCGACGTTGATTCTCATAATATTCGATTAAAGCTGTCCATGTTCGGTCATAGTTATCACCAGAAATGGGAAGAGATTTAATTTTCTCAAGTACCTCACCTGTAAGGTGAGTGCGAAGATAATGCAATTTCAGAACAGGCGTTAACTCTTCGCGACGATGTATGACCGAACGAAAGACGTCTCTAAAATTTTCCCAATCCGAGAATTTTCCCGAAAACTTTGGTAAATCTACCTTCGGTAAAGATTGAAATGAAACGTTAGTTGCATGAGCAAGACTAGTGGCAACTAGTACAACTAGGACTGGGGCAACATTCGAATTGGAGGAGCCTTGATTGGCTTCTCTTATTCTAACAGTCTTTAAGTAATCCTCAACCAATTCACAGAGGTTAGTTGTAAAATAGACATGAGTTTTATCAAGAACCTCGAGCTTCAGAATTGACTCGTGATGTAACTGAGAAGTCGCATAATTTGCTTCAAGTCCGGGAGACATGACACCGAATAACCTTCCCTCATGTTATCTTTACCCTTAGATTTGAAATTTTGAAATTAATTATTAATTCTAGCTGGGAGTAACAACTGTCTAGTACTTAGTCCCCCCATTTTGAGATCAAAGTATACTGACTAGCAAGAACTTGACTATTTAATCTGAGTGAACTAGTAAGTTACTCTACTATTTCCCCGAAGTTAGTATTAGAGTAAAGACAATTTCTTACAGCTACGAGTTAAGCTAAATTACAATACTTATGCTACTATGCGTAGAAAGGTGTGTCGTTGACTGTGGCTGCGGAAGCTCCCACGGCGAATCAGATGATTCACAACGTTGACTGCTCGAAGAGAAGTAACTGCAAGCGATGAATTCAGCGACTCCCTGCAGAATAGTCAGCAACTGAATCAGGAAAGCATCCAGGTGTTGACCAGCAGTCGAAGTTGCAGTCAAAATGAAATATCGGCAGGCAGCAATATAACTGCAAGGTCAAGACGCATAAGTAAATTGCAATTATAAGTAATTGCACCCAAGTTCAAACTCGACAGTGATGTAATTCCCAAGTTCACATACAAGTATTCCAACTTCAAACTAAATAAGGTCAAGTTCACCAAGTTCAAGTGAGATAATCCCAAGTTCAGACTAATAAATACCAAGTTCAGACTAGATAAGGCCAAGTTCAAACTTTATAAGGTCAAGTTCACCAAGTTAAAGCGAAATGACATCAAGTTCAATTAAACATTGCCTTATAAGGCGCGATGACGTTAGCGTCTCGCATGTTCGAGGCGTTGGATCGCTGGAACCGAATCTGTACTCGCATAGTTGACATCTGTTAGTCCAGTTTGGTGCTCAGAAGATTACTATAACAGAATTTTGTGACTGAAAACCTGCATGAGTCCTTAAATGAAGGTGATCTTATGAACGAGAACTAAATTGGTTTACGCTTGCGGATGTGTTTGTCATCGAAGGAGTTATGTATTGGGTCTTTGAATAAGTTCTCGCTGTTTCCTAACAGATGGCGTTACCAGGTAATTTCAGATGCGAACGCATCTATAAGAAAGTACTGTTGGTAAGCTTAAACTTAAGTGTACGTTAGTTCGCTATAGTGTAAACAGCGTTTTTTGTTCATACTACTAAAAATGTCAAGTTTTGTGCCAAGTAAAGAGTATTTGCGGGCAATTTTATTGCACCATTTTATTAAAAAGAAAATCTGCAGCTGAAGCGCACAGGACTCTTGTTGAAACTTACGGTGACCATGCTCTGTCGGAAACGACATGCAGAGTCTGGTTTCAATGCTTCAAAAATAACGATTTTGATCTTGGAGATAAAGAACGTGCTGGTGCACAAAAAAGTTTGAAGACGAAGAATTGGAGGAATTACTAAATGAAGACTCATGTCAGACTCATGTCAGACGCTAGCTGAACTTGCAAAATCATTACGAGTAGATGAGACAACAGTTTGAAAACGTTAGGAATGATCCAGAAGGAAGGACATTGGGTGCCGTATGAGTTGAAGCCGAGAGACGTCGAACGGCATTTTCTCACTTGTGAAGTGCTGCTTCAACGGCAAAAAAGGAAAGGTTTTTTGCATCGTATCGTGACTGGCGATGAAAAGTGAATACAGTACGATAATCCTAAACGTATAAAATCGTGGGGTAAGCCCGGCCGTGTATCAACATCGTCCGCAAAGCCAAATATCCATGGTCCGAAGCTTCTCCTCTGCATTTGGTGGGATTAGCAGGGTGTAATTTATTATGAACTGCTGAAACTGATCGAAACTATCACGGGAGATCACTATCGACTGCAATTGATGTGTTTGAGCCGAGCCCTAAAGGAAAATCCGCCGCTGTACGAGCACAGACACGACAAGGTGATTTTGTTACATGACAATGCTCGGCCACATGTTGCAAAAGTCGTCAAAGAAACTTTGGAGGCACTTCAATAGAATTTCCTACCTCACCCGCTGTATAGCCCAGACATTGCTCCTTCCGACTACCACTTGTTCCGGTCGATGGCTCATGGCTTGGCTGAGCAGCACTTTCATTCCTATGAAGATGCCAAAAAATGGGTCGATTCTTGGATAGCTTCAAAGACGAGCAGTTTTTCCGAGATGGAATCCGTAAATTACCAGAAAGATGGAGAAAGTAGTGACTAGTGGTGGGCAATATTTTGAGTGACATGCTTTTTACTACATATTTTAAATAAAGTATCAATTTTCGCAAAAAGACAGCGAGAACTTATTCAAGGTCCCAATAAAGGATTTCTATGTTTTTTTTTACCTCTTGGTTGTGTTTCCCTTTTCAGCATCCAGCAATAGTCTGCCATCATATTGACGCCCGACTTTCCTTGCCATCTACGTTCAAATTCCTTCAGATCCTGATGAAATCTTTCACCTTGCTCTTCACTGAAATCCCCAAGGTTTTCTGGAAATTCATCAAGGTGCGAATCAAGAAAGTGGAGCTTCAAATTCATTAAGCAGCCTAAGTTTTTAAAGTTCACTACCATACTTTTTACGATGCTCCTATCGTTTTCATCTTTGTTATTCCCCAAAACTTTTGTTGCGACATGTTTGAAGCTCAACCAGGCTGTCTTCTCTGTATAATTCATACTTTTGACATAGCTCCCTTTACTTTAACTACATTATTATTTAAATGACGGTAATTCAATTTCACGCGAAGCTTATGCCAATGGATATTGTCTTTTCGTTTTCGATTTAACACCTGATTTATCAGAAAATCAAGACACACATTGGAATCTAGTAAAACGTGGTAGTGTAAGAATTGATGTTCATTTTGACGACCCATTAAGTAGTACAGTAAATTGTATAATTTATGCTGAATATGAAAATATACTAAAGATTGATTCGTCACGTCAAGTTCTCGTGGACTATAATGTGTGAGATGGTGGGGGAAAAGTAATGGTATGGGGGAATGTTTAATGATTAGGAAATGTTTTCTGACCTGTCAGTCGTTCATTGGACGTTGATGTGCTCAAAATTATGAAGATGGATATCGTCGTAGACATACAGTGTGCCAAAGATTATAAGAACCGTGCGGTACCAGAAAAAGTGTCAGTTCTTTCATTAGATCAAAATTTCACAGGACATTGGATCATTTCTCCGAATAGACAAATAACTGCACTTTGCCAAGAGGCTAGAAAAGAAAGCGATTGGTTATCACGAAACTATCACGGTTTGGACTGGCTTGAGCCAGATGTTTCCGATAAAGACTTATTCAAAAACATAGAAGAAATTTGTAAGAGAGCAAACAATATTTATGTTCGTGGTGGTATCGATTTCACGAAAAATCACTACACGGCACATTATAAATTCAGAGTTTAAGGAATATTGTCACAAACTCACAACATCTGGAAATTACTGCATGCAACATACTTTAAAATCTGTTTTTCTAAGTATAGTTGTGCTTTGAATAACGCCTCTATGTTAAAAACGCGGTTGAACACACGTGGCAAAACTCAAGCTACTGAAGAGTTTATCTTTGAACCACCTATTAACCTCTGCGAAGAACAATAGACAAATTCAACAGATTTTATATCGAATTCCGGCTCACGCTGTGAGGGTCTTTGCGACAGATCAAATTCCCTTGGTCTGGACGAGACCGACAGCTTTTATTTTCAAGACCCAAAGTCACGATAAATCTGGGTTGCATCGGCTTGCAATTTACGTCAATAAAAATGGTGATGCCTCGTACTTTGATAGTTTTGGTGTACCTCATAACATACCCGACCATATAACCCGCATTCGAAGAAATGTTAGAAAATTTCGATGGAATTCGCGACAACTACAAAGTGCAACATCAGATACATGTCGTTATTTTTGTCTCATGTTTTTACATTACATGTCTGTGGGTCTTGGAATTGGACATTTTCTCGAAAACTTTTCTTGTAACTTACGCAAAAATGATCAAATTGTTAGAAATTATGTTGCCAAATTGTATAGGAGTACATTTCCCCGCTAGCATTACGAACCCCTCTACAAACATTCCCCACTACCACACACCCACCCTACTATCGTACGCCTTCCAATAGCAAACAAGTAAATACAAGACAATGGCTGCTCAAGATAGTGTTTCCAAATATCATTGTCATTAGCTACTACCAATGTTGTACGGACTAAACAAATCTTATATCAAGAAAATCACAATTGGTCTAGAAAATAAGAGAATTGGTGGTGAATTTCTACATGTCATCCGTCTTACAAGGAAACGGATCGAGGTGTCCGCCTCTGATTTTCCCGAATTTTTGATATGTTGTAGAGGACCGAAAAATAAGAGACACGTATTTTTTTTTTATCGGCCCAATCCGATATTAAAGGGGTGAAAACCGCTCTTAAAGTTTACCCCCAAAAACGGTTTTTTCTTCATATCTTTAGTTCTAATTAATGTTTTGAAATGAAACAAATTGGAAAATTCTTCTCTTTTAATGACGAAACTGGCAAGTATAGTTTGGTCCTCGGGGGTGGCAACTCTTACTATTTATTTCAGAAAAACCTTATTTTTTAAACTGTTTTTCTATATAATATTTGCAATAAAATTAATTGATTATTATAAAAATCATTTTTGGGCTTAAAGTAAAAAACCGCTGCCAAATCATTGGCCCATGGCTTCCTCAAACGTAATTTGCTTATTCCTTTAATGAATTTTTAATAACAAAATTTATAATTTTTGCAACAATTTATAACATAATTATAATTAAATTCATTTATGAAGATTAAAAAGTATTAATTTTTAAATTATGTATAAAATATGAATAAAATAATAGGTCTGATTTTTTTTTTAAATTATGTGGGAAAAATACAATAAATAAAATAATTTATTTATTTATTTATTTATTTATTTATTTCCAGAAAAACATTTACATTACATTATTATATACGAAGTATACATAAGTAAGTAAATCCTACTGAGGCAAATATTATTGCCTGTGTGTAGATCTGGTACATAGAAAACTTACAAACTAAAAAAAATATTACAAACTACAAAATTCTTAAAAACTATATAATGGTATGTGCGTAGTGTTTGTTAACATCGATAAAATCCATTGTAGTACATTGTAGTACATAAATAACAGTTAAATAATTTGTTAGATATATTGGTTAAGATTTAATTATTATTTTGAAATTATATTGCATCTTTTACTATAAACATTTTTAATTTTTTTTTCATTAATTGTCTACTTAAATTCATAACTTTGAGATCCTTAGATAGCCCATTAAAGACCCTTATAGCTTCATTATAGCTATTTTTATCACTAGTTCTTTTATCACATTTAGGTAATTGAATTGTTTTGTTTCTGGTCGTGCTCGTACTGTTTATATATTTATTTCTTAATGTAGAATAATGTAAGGATATTGACTCTAACTGGAATAATTTTTTTATTTCAAGAGGTGGATTAGTTTGAGAGAATTTATTTTTATTTATGATTTTCAATATTTTGTTTTGTGTTGATTGTATTAATTTCATATTATTATCGTACGCACCACCCCAGGCAATTACCCCATAATTGATTAGAATAGTCTAATAGAAAGAAAGCATAGTATATTATCATTAATGTTTTTGTATCCATCATATTTTTTATCTTGGCAAAGACAAAAATTAGGTATTTGGTTTTTTTAATGATATATCTTATATGCTTATCCCATTTCATATTGTAGTCGAAATACAGCCCTAAGTATTTATGACTTTCAACTCTTTGTATTAATTGCGTTCCTATTTTGATGTTTAGTGTGCCAGGCACACTATCACAGTAGTTTCCGAGAGTCATATAGACCGTTTTATCTATATTTAGCGACAGTTTATTTTGTGCAAGCCGTTTGGCCACATGATTAAGGTAAGCACACATTTTTTCCCGAGCTGAGGACCACATGTTGTCACTTGATATGATAACCGTGTCATCAGCATAGGACATGATTGTGTCATTTTGCATACTTCTTAGTAAGTCATTGACATAAAGTATAAAAAGTAATGGTCCTAATATAGTTCCTTGGGGAACACCCGTAGTAAATTCTTTATAGTCACTTTTACAGTCTTGAATTTTTACTCTTTGCCGCCTATCTGTGAGATAGCTAGTCATCAGTTTTAAGGCACTACCCCTTACTCCGTATCGTTCAAGCTTATCTAAAAGAAATCTATGATTAACAGTGTCAAATGCTTTGGCTAAGTCTAGAAAAGCAACAATTATTGGTTTACTTTTATCTAAGTTTTCGTATATAATATTTGATATATAATTTAATGCGTCAGTAGTTCCCCTATTTTTAACGGAACCGTATTGTTTTTCTGATATTATGTTATGTTTTTCAAAAAAGTGGTATAATCTATTATAAATTATTTTTTCAAAAATTTTTGCAATGTTCGATATTAAAGAGATTGGTCTGTAATTACTGATATTAGATTTTTCACCAGCCTTGTAAATAGGAACTACCTCAGCATTTTTTAGCGCGTCAGGCCAGATAGATTTCACAATACATAAATTGAAGATATATTCTAAGGGCACACATATATATTCAGAGAGAATTTTCAATGATTTAGCGTTAATATTGTCTACACCTCCAGATTTATTTTTCAATGTATTGATTATTTTGTATATCTCAGCAAAATCTGTCGGACGAAAGAAAATGGATTCAGGATTCCTATCTGGAAGTTTCAGGTTATTATTATTTATATTAGCAAATTGAGCACTCAAATTTGGTCCTATTTTGCAAAAATAGGTGTTCATAGCATTTGCTATATCAGTTTTATTTTCGATTTTTTGATTGTTTTCGTATATATATTTTATTGGATTATCATGCACACTATTTTTCCCTAATTTAGTTTTAATTATGTTCCATAATTCCCTAGAGTTTCCGCTATTTCGTTTTACCATTTACTTTTCATATTTAAATTTTGCTTCTTTAATAACTTTGTTCAATAGCTTAGTGTAATTTGTATACTCGTTTTTTAGGGCTTCAGAAGTGGGATTGTTTTTCCATAAGATATACAGTGTCTCTTTAGTAGTACACGAGACTATAATAGCACTAGTAATCCAATTTTTTCTCGGAAGTTTATTTTTAAATTGTTTTTTGGTAGTGGACGCATCAATACAATTATTTATCATGTCAATTAATGCGTTAACTGCAAGATTAGGATCCTGCATAGACAATATTGAGTACCAGTTTGAATTATTTGCAACATGTTTTAACTTGTTGTAATTAATTGATTTCATATTGAATTTGTTCGGCTGATTTATTTCTAATTTATCTATAGTTATAAATAATGGGTAGTGATCATTAAATGGATGCGTTATTTTAAATGAATTAATATTTATATTTCTAGTTTTTATATAGAAATTGTCGATGCAGGTACCTCTTTTATTATCAGATGAAGGCCTTGTTATTCCAGTAAAGCATGGCGTAAATTTATGTTCCAAGAGATCATTTAAAAATTCTTGTGTTATAAGGTTATCTGTTGAATCAGTCTTACTAAAATTTTCGTCTAATATATCAATGTTAAAATCTCCGATTATACAATGGTTCTTAGTATTTAATTGGTCTCTTAGGAATTTTTTCAGGCACATGAACAAATTCATACTTTTTTATATTGTGTGATCTATAGATCGCTGAGATTCTTACAGTTTCGGTGCCAATTGGTTTTATAACCGAGCTTAAGATACGTATGTTGTCGACCACTATAATTTCTGTGTGTTCAGATAGTTCATCCTTTATATACATCATAACTCCATCTGCTTTATTCATTTTACTCTCACTATAGTAACTTTTGTAAACTGATATGTTGTACAATGGAGTATATTGCACATTCCAAGATTCAGTACATATAATGACACTTGGTCTTACGGCTAAACATTCAATAAAAGTTTCAAGTTTTTCAAAGTTTTGTTTTATACTTCTAATATTTACACATAAAATCAAATTTTTACCTTTATCGATACTTTTATTGAGTGTTTGTACGTTACCAAAAGCTTGTTCTTTTTGTGATATAACTTCAAAATTTAGTTGTTGCTGATCCATGTTCAAAATTCAGAAGTTCAGAAGTTGCTGAGTCTGTTGGGTAATAAATTTGTGATATGGTTCTGTTTAAATTTATTGGTGAGGTTGTGGCCGATAAATTACCAGCTGATGTTGCCGGACTGATAAAAATTCTACTTTGTCTTCTTGGTGTCGTTACGACCGATGATTTACCGGTAGCTGTATCAGTGTTTTGTAACTGTGATTGAAAATTTACTTTACCTACATATTTTGGAATGTGCGGTCTCACTGGATAATCTGTTTCAGCAATTAACTTCTTTATCTTGTGAAACATAACCTCACATTTTTCGGTATCATTTACCACGTGTTTAGTATTATAATTTGTTTTATATTGACGATTACTGTACATACAATTGACACACTTGTGTTCGTTTGGGGTAGTACAGTTGATCGTGTTATGTTTTCCAGCACAACGTAGGCAGATTTTCGTATTCTTACACTTTTTACCACTATGACCAAATCTACCACACTTAAAACACGGGGTTAGATTCAAGTCATCGAATGTTCTGCAATTTTGATAACCAATATGAACTCTATATTTATTACTCACAATTTGATTATATACTTCCGCTGGTGTTTCAATTAATATAGTGTTAATTTTTGTTTTAATGTTTTCAAATATATGTAACACTTTGCATTTGCTGTTTAGGTGTTTGAAGTTCCTTTTGTTAATATCTTGCTCTATTTCTTTAATCTCCATGTCTTCAAAATTGTCGAAGCCTGTTATTTTCATCTTGAGATATTTAATAGATTCTTTTGCTATTTTGTAGTAGGCAGAATACTTTTGTCTTAGTATATTCTCAGTTTGTATCAAACTCTCCTCATTTATAAAGCTTATTATTGCTTCATCTTTGTTCTTGATTTTTATACTTTTTGCTTGTATAGATGAATTTTTATTTATATAGTGAGCTATATGGCCGAATCCATCTCAAATCAGACAGCCCGCGTATGCCTATTTCACCTATCATGTTGAAATAAAAATATTTATGTTCTACTCGAAAAAATATTTTACACGTGTTTTTTTATTTTTTTGTTTCATCAAAATTTCATGCCTTCAGCGATGCCGAAAAATTCCGAGAAAATTCTTTCATTGAGAAAAAAAATTTTCAATGTGATTTTCAAACTGCTATTGTTTCAGCAGTTTTTCGAGCTTTTAAACGTGTAATACACAATTTCACTCAGTTTTGAGCCCTCTTTAACGGCCTTAATGTCATTTTCAAAAAAAATAAAAAATCCACGAGCTATGCACTTTTTACTGAAAAATTCATTTTTAGGGAAGTGCCTTTTTCTCGAAAACCCCATGTTTTTTTTGCACAATTTTTGTTGTCGTGATAGAGGACGGTAATGCCTAGCTAGACGTATTTGTGAGATTCGGTACTTTTTCCCTGGGATAGCGATCACTAATGAGATAACACACAAACAAATTTTTCACGCCTAATGCTTATATATAGTCAATGATATTAGAGTCAATGTAAAGGTATTTGTCTTTGTGTGTATGTAATATACAGGTACACATAACTATGTATTTATTTGTTATTTGCGTCTTTTTGATTTTTTATTTTTATACCTTTTTTTCATTTGTATACCTATTTTACTACCTTTGTTTTTCTGCTTCATTGTTCTTAATTCAGTAAGCGGACGATCAGCGGCCTTTGCTGTCAAACAATGTATTTTATCGTCACATGTTTTTTAACCCATATATGAGTTTTTTGAATTCCAGGATACTTTGGAGTTGTAAGCCAATCAATATTTTTTTTTCTTTTCTGAATTGTTCTATTTCAGCATCTTGTAAATGTATTATTTTAATAGCATCAGTATATTTTTGAACATGTATTGCAAAATCATTTGCGTTTTGAATAGCTTCTTCAAGGGGCTCTCGAAGATTATGCGAAGTAGCATAATGCTTTATAAGTCCACCCACACCATCTACAGCTCCTTTGCCGTGCCCAGTAGCAGAGAACAACCATTTTATATCACACGGTGCTCGTTTTAGTTCATCTAATTGAAAGCGATTTTTAAAGTGACTCGCAGCGCCGTCTGATACGATGGTAATTTTTTTAATTGAATCACAACAATTTTCTTTCAAGAATTTTATAATTTTTTGTACTGCTAGCAAAGCATACGCTGAATCATGTTTTCGGTCATCACTTATAACTGCGAAACTTTGTGTCGAATCCCCTTGATAAGAGACTGCTGTGAAAATAGAAATTTGATCATTAACCCAATGATTTCCTTGAACAGCTTTATTATGAATCACAGCCCAGTTTTCAGCGAAGTCTATTTGAAGAACTAAATGATGTGAGTCTTTTTTAGCACTTTCTCTTTCTGTTTTTATAGCTTTGCGTTGTATATTTTTTACATACATGTGAGTACTAACACTCATGGTCCAAACCGAAAGTTCATCTTTAAAAGCAGAAATTGATAGTGTCTTTTTAATCAGGTTTCCATTATCCCACAAAGCATATGTAATTTCTTCTGTGCCTTCTACATCTTGCAGTTTTAAAACATGAAACGTAATTCCCTTAATCCCTGGACATAGTTTACATTCTTGTAAATAACATAAATCAGATGGCTCAGAACACATTGTTGCATTTATTATTTGTGACCGACTTTCATCCAACTCTGTGACGTTACTCCCTCTAAAATTAATTAAGCTCGTAAGAAATAAATCATAATTTGCGCAATAGATACAGAGACAAACTTCTTTGATGGGGCTAAGTAAGACATACTTTGGTCGCAAACTATAAAATTTCGATTTTCCAATTCTCAATTCTGGATAATCATTTTTAAATACTTTATACGTCTCTTTTAAACTTCGAGTAAGAAAACGCTTAACTTTTTCTCTTTTTTATTGTTAACTTTAATTGTAACAACGTCACATTTATTAGGACTTTGTCTTGAACAATTAAAATCATCATTTAAATAATATTCCATAACAATTTTTTCCATGTTTTCATCAATCGGATGGCCTGAATATGCATCTGGTTCTGAATAAATTCCTTTTTCTTTAACAAGATTTCTCGATTTGTTGATCATATACATTGTTATTTCTGGAAATAAAGATAAAATTTCATGTTTTGTAAAGGATGAAGGTAGCAAAGTCAGAATTTTTATTTTTTCTGATACCGTAGAACACTTTTGCAAGGCTAGACCAAGATTTTGTATCCATTCTGTACAATGGCATACAGTTGATTCATTTGCTGTTATAGAAACGTCATAAACATTGTTCAACTTCACATCAAGGGTATTAGACAATGTTGAAAGTATTTTTTTTTTTCTTTGTTACGTAATTTTCAATTGATTTTTCATGTATAAGATTTTTTCTTTTAAGAGGCGATACAGAACCTAAGAAAGATGTACTTATTTCATTATTAAATTCTTCAATGCGTTCTGGAGTACTTGGTAAAAAATCTTCATCTCTATCAACTACGTTATCGGTAACTTCATTATCCGTTATAAATTCATTGTCAGTACTACTCACCAATTCTAAAGCACGATTGTAACAATGTTGACACAGATATGTAGAAGGTGTCAAAGGTAAATGAGGATAGAGGTGCTTCAATGGATGAGCAAGATTCTCAAGTTGTTTTAAACGTACGGAACTAGATTTGTAAATAATTTGTTTGTGTTTGTCTAAAAGTCTGCACATTTGATTCTCTCTGTTGAGTAATATTGAGACATCGTAGTTGAGTTGATAAGGTGTAAATATGTAATAATTTTCCAAAAGATGATGGTTTTAAATAAGACGAGATGTGTGATATATAGCAGAAACCGAACTTTTCTTTGTAAATGTTAAGTCAAACCATATCCATCTAGCGGACAAATGTACTAGTACATATACTCCTATAAGTAGGCGCACGTACATGTATATTACATAAGCACAAAGATAAATACCTTTACATTGACTCTAATATCATTGACTATATATAAGCGTTAAGCGTGAAAAATTTGTTGTGTGTTATCTCATTAGTGATCGCTATCCCAGGAAAAAAGTACCGAATCTCACAAATACGTCTAGCTAGGCATTACCGTCCTCTATCACGACAACAAAAATTGTGCAAAAAAAACATGGGGTTTTCGAGAAAAAGGCACTTCCCTAAAAAATGAATTTTTCAGTAAAAAGTGCATAGCTCGTGGATTTTTTATTTTTTTTGAAAATGACATTAAGGCCGTTAAAGAGGGCTCAAAACTGAGTGAAATTATGTGTTACACGTTTAAAAGCTTGAAAAACTACTGAAACAATAGCAGTCTGAAAATCACATTGAAAATTTTTTTTCTCAATGAAAGATTTTCTCGGAATTTTTCGGTATCGCTGAACGCATGAAATTTTGATGAAACAAAAAAATAAAAAAACACGTGTAAAATATTTTTTCGAGTAGAACATAAATATTTTTATTTCAACATGATAGGTGAAATAGGCATACGCGGGCTGTCTGATTTGAGATGGATTCGGCCATATATGGTTTTATATCTGGCACATTTATTCCTTTATTATCATTCTGTACTCTTTTCACTATTAGTTTTTGTATTTTCTTTTCTAATTGTTTATCACTTACTACCACTTCTGCAAATGTTTTTTTGTTTTTGGTATAGTTTTCTTTGTCTAAAATTTGGTTTAGCATGAGATTATTGTTGTGTACTTCTGTACTTATTTGTTTTAATAGATTTTTTCTTCTTCAGGAAAACTTGTCAATTCTTGATTTCCTTTAATTTCCTTAGCTTTTATTAGTAGCAATTCTTCTTCAGCTTGTTAATTTTTGTTCTGTCGGTGCATTGGTTTTTATTAGTATTTCATTCCTTGTCATTATCAGATCATTTTGGTTTCTCAGATTTTCTAGTTCCCTCCGTAGTAGCACTGCTGCAACACGTGGGTCTTTAGAGGTTATGTCATCTATATTATGTTCTTGACATATTATTTCTATGGTAGATAAGTAGTTTTGTGTTTTTTTTTCTGTTATAATCACTTTTATGGTAGACATTGTTACACATTACACATATCACAACTCCCACTGGCGTCCCGGGATGACATTTGTAATAAATTTCTGGCGGAGGGGTCTGCTTAAGCAGCACACCCTCGTCCGCCATATTGGGATATGTATCTGATTGTAATATTATTGTCAAAACCTTTTAAAATTCCTAAATAACCTTTACTTCAAAATATATTTTCTTTGTGAAATTTCACAGATAGGGTACGTGTCTCTAGTAGTATGCTGTCCGTATTTCTGTGCTCTTTCTGCAATTTCCGATCTAAGAAAAAGGTTCTAACCTTAAAAATAATAAATGGCTATTGCAAAACAAAAGCAGGTATATAATACGCGCACATCGGCGCAAAGCGCATAGCGCATGTCATTTCCATTTTCTAGTATACTGTCACGGGGTGGATTTTCGGGCTAAGGCACGTTTCACCCGCGTAGCTTAGCGGTTCAATTCCGTATCTCTCGGTTCAACTCCCCGAGATTGAGTAGCCAGATTAGGTAACAGACGCTACAACGTCGTGCAATGTTAACCTAACCTGGTGACTTACCGTGCAACACGCAAGTCGAAGACTTGCACTTTGTTTCTCACCAGTGACTCGAACTCTCCTCTCGTTCACTGGTTCGTGAGCCGGCTGCTCAGATGAAACGATACGTTTTCTCTTACGTAACGACCGCGGAGGCGGTAGGGAGCGGGGAATGACTAAGGTCGCGAAATAATAACCCGAGCAGTTAAAGTTAATAATAAAAGACTATTGTTTTTTTAAATAAAAGATGATGAAGTTAAATGATGATTAAAAGTCTGTATAATAAAATGATTACGTTAAAACATGGTTAGATTCTACCTAACGGTGCGCCAGCACATATAATCAGACGTCTCGGAGGCTGACGTCACGCTCGTGGTAATATACGCCGCGCACGCGCGGTATCATACGCCGCGCGTACACAGTATTCTACGTCACGCAGTCATTGTCGAATACGTGAGTGATGAGAGCGGTCGCGCTCGCTGCGCGACACACACACACACACTTAACCTAGCGCGAGAGAGATCAGGCTACTACGCTGTATCGTCTGCGCACTTCTTACGCGCGTTTGCCAGTTACGAACTGCCGGCAAACCAAACCTTGCCGGTGACCTTCTACAAAATAAGTCGCAGACCTGTGCTCTCTGCGCTCGCTCTCTCCGCACAGTAACGCCTAATCGAAGCCGCTGTCCAGGTGCGACGAACCTGAACGAGAGGTTACACGTAATTATTCGCGGCGCGGATGATACATGCATGCTTACCGTTATTTTAGGTTACGTTGATACGGTGTGGCCTAGGTTTCTCGCGAGCATCCCCGCTGCTAGGCTGACTTCATTGTATCGCCTCTCGTGATACTCTCTGCTGCTTTTGTGCCAGGCGAACATGCTTACTGCACTAGGATGTTGCTGGTTCGGGAGTACGACAGGTAGTTCTAGCCTATCGCACTATCTCTGAGCTCTCCTCGTGTTTCCGTCGAAAGTACGGTATAACACATTTCGCGGATCACGATAGTGGCCTCAGGATGCATCACGTATGCACTCCTGAGGTTACAACTATCAAACACTTCACAATTATCGCGGAAAACGCGATATCACCGCGAACTCAATATCGCGCGCGTCTGTCCGAACGATAACAACCACATTGATGGATGCCGGGCTCTCTCGCGCCGGCTCGCTCCTCGCCTCGTCGATGCAGCTCCAATTCTGCATCGACGCGCCCTCTAGCGTTCGCTACCACGAACTTACTAGTTATCGACGTCGGTACGGCAAGCCGTGACAATACATAACTACGTTCCCGAATAATTACGATTTTACAAGAGGGCTAAAATGGTTTTAACCTCAAATATCTCTAAAATTCAGAAACAAATTCTTTTACCCTAAGAATTCTTCTAATAAATAATATACAAACTCCTCATCTCCACCAAATTTCAAAGAAATTAAAACAATTTAATGTAGTTATATTGTGCGACAACAAAGAAAGTCATTTTCAAAAATACTACAATTTTAAATATCAAACAACTCAAAAAATAACCATATAATCTGGATGAAATTTTACACAGGTATTGCCTATGTTGCATACAAAATAGTCTATAAATTTCAAACTGATACATGAAGTCTTCATTGAGAAATTACAATTTTGAAAAAAACCGTAAAAGAATTTTAACCTTAAATATCTCTAAAAATCATGAGACAATTCTTTTATCTAAAGGACTTATACGATAAGATATAGACTCTACATTTCCACAAAATTTCAACATGATTAAACCAATTTATGTTTTCTCTAGTTATCGTGCGACCAAGAAAATAACTTTGTATGTGTTCGCACACATATTATCTATATCACATACAAAATTGTCTATAAATTTGGAGGTGATACATGAAGCCGTTCTCGAGAAATTACGATTTGAAAAAAAGGTTAAAAAAATTTTAACCTCAAATATTTCTGAAATTTCTGGACTAAATATTTTGCCCAAAGAACTCGACCGAGAGCTATCCAAAACCTACCTCTACAAGGAATTTCAAAGCGATTAAGTCAATTTTACTCCCGTAATCGTTGGACATACAAAACTCATTGTTTTCACATTTCAATTTTTTTCTCAAAAACTAGTCGATAAAATGAATTGAGATTTTTACAGATTATAGCTATATATTCTGCATTATCATGATTTTTCTCAAGAAAATTGACCGTTTAGTTTAGGAGTTACAAGCTTAAAAAAAAAAACACGTTTTTGTTAACAACAAAAGAACAGTGACAGCTAACCAATTTTTTTTTTTTTAGAAAACATAGGTATTTTATGCTCTTTTGAATGCTGTCCATTTGATTCAGATATCTCGATTTCATCATTAAAAAAAAGCAAAAATCAATTTTGAGAAAATCGAAATTTTGAAATAAAACAAAAACGCATCGGCGAATCAATAAAGGAGTTTTTGACCTCCGCCATCACACAAGGAAAACAAAAAAAAAATGAGACCTGTACGGTCAAAATCGATCGAGTAGAAGCTAAGATCCAGGCGTATACATACACGCACAAACACACACACGGACACACACACACACACGCACGCACGCACGCACGCACGCACGCACGCACGCATACATGCACACACACTTCCATACAGACATTTTTCAAAAATCATGTATTTTGATTCCTAACATCTCGGAAAACAATTATAACATGTTCTTACAATTACTCAAAATTACTATTACAAAGCTTCCTCTAGAAGGAAGCAAAATTAAAGTTGACGTGTTTCAGGGTTTTTGCAAATACAAGCGTTACCAGGGGTAAACAACTCCTTAGGCGCAAAATACTTTCGAACCGTTAAAATAAATATTTTATGTTATGTAATGCACAATTTATTTTTATTTGGGCTAATTTTTTTATGGGCCCAATTTCCTATTATTAAAGGGGTAAAACGCACCTCTAAAACTCACCCTTAAAATAGGTTTTTTCTAGATATCCCAAGTTCAGATTAAAATGAAACAAAATGGAAAATATTTCTCTTTGAAATGCCAAATTAGCGTGGGGTAGCTACCCTTATATTTTATTTCGGAAAATTTTTTTTTTTTAATTATTTTTTATATAATATTTGCAATAAAATTAAATAATTATTGTAAAAATTAAAAATCAAAGTTGACTTGTTTCACGATTTTTTCTAATAACAGCATTATCGAGGGTTAGCAGCCCCTTGGGCACGGAATACTTACAATTAGTATGATTGAAATAAATATTCTGAGGTGTATGATGTGTATATTCAGAATAAATAATCATGAATATTTTATTTATTTCAGATTGATTTGTTTATAGGCTCAATTTTCTATTTAAAGAATAAAAATCACTGACAATGAATTTGACAATTTCGTTATTTTAACGTTCTAAATATAACAGCATAAGATAAATAGAGGAAATAAATATTTGCATGCAGATAAGCTTTTAAAAGCTGATCCAAGATTAAAATTATTTTTATGGTATATTTTAGTCTTTTTAAAAATCACTGCTTGATAATTACAGTTTGCTTATAATTTTAGGATATTCATATTTCCGTATTTATGAATGCCATATTATATTTCATTTCTGCTTCTTTATTAATACTTATTCTTAAGTAAATATTTTCCTCATTTCTATTTATATATATGAATAAGCGATTATTTGTAAGCCCATCCTGTAATTATGGATAAAAATAGCGAATTTTACGGAGAAAAATATCCGTGCAAAGATAACGCGAGTGAGCCTGGAGTCCACAACTGCCTAAAAACAGATAAGTTAGTCGGTATATTTTTGTCAATTATGTTGCGTGGTACACGTTATCAACAGCCCGCCATTTGTTTTTTTCCTAAAATACAATTTATTATTTTATAAAAATTAAATAATAAAAAAAATGGAGATGAATCCAATCAAAGTCATAAATTTATTATTGGCAGCATTTTCAGGGCTTCAGATACCAGAAAGTCCTGTTAATGAGGATGAAGTGGATCTACCTGAAAAATAAGAACACATTTTATACGACAGTATGAATGATGTTAATGTGATTGAAGCAATGGAAGAAGAACCATTAGATTCTCAAGAGCAATTTAAAAATTATGAAGTACAAGCAAGTGAAGATGACACAGTTTTCAAAGAAGAAAACGATTATGATATTTGTTCATACGATGATGAAGAGTTGAGCTTCAATTATAAAGAAAAGCAGTCGAAAATTGGAGATCAACTAAAAATAAGAAAAATCGTAGTATAGAAAGTGTTAAACATCAATTTAAGTTACTTAATTCAATACGACAGCTACACCGATGGGCAAGCCAAATCAACAAAGGTGGAACATACAACGAAAAATTATATCAGATTTCTGAATTTGGTTTAAGAAATCTCAAAGAATCTATCGAAGCTCATATGATTCACGATATTGATATACGTAGGTGGGCTTTAGAAGCTAAAAAAAGTTTGGAATTTAATGATGTTAGTTTTAAAGCATCTGATTTCAGGCTGCGAAAATTTAAGAAAGCTCACAGAATTGTTAGTAGAAGAATTAACAAATTTATAACACAAAAAACTGTTGAAGATAAGGAAATTAAAAATCAAGAAGCGAGTAAATTTTCAGCAGACATCAAACCACTGATTTCAGAATTTGGAATTGAAAATACCTACAACGCTGATCAAAATGGATTTCAATTAGAATTATATTCGGGATGAACATTAGCAGAAGAAGGAACAAAGACTGTCGAACATTTTGTGCAATCGATTTCATCGACAACACATAATTACACAATATTACCTACCGTACTGCTGGAAAATTGCTCTCTCCATTATTTAGAGTCGTAAAAGAGACTAAAGATGAATTCGGATCAATAATACAACAAAATTTATTTTAGCCAGATAACGTATATTTGATGGCTTCTAAATCTGGAAAAATGACATCAGGTGAGTGAAATTAAATAAAGTGTACTTCTATTCGTAAACTTGTAGCTTATATCTATTTTAAAGATTTTACTTGCAAACTTTTAATTTTAGTATACTCATGCTAAAAAAGATTTACAATTATTAGTAAATTATTTTTAAAATGAGGTATTTTAACGTAAACTCCGAAAGTTATAAAAAAGTTTTTGTAAATTATTGATAAATTTTATTATTATTTATTTTTGTTAATTTGATTTCATAAAATAAATCGTTATCAAAATTAGTGATGTAATACAAATAGCAATAGTCTACTGTAATGATCTGCGAAATTTATTTGTTTACAATTTATTTTCAGATTATTTTTGAAAGTGGTTAAGGGATGTATTTTTTCCAAATGTTGCAAAAAATAGTTTGTAATTGCTAGATTCTTAGAGTGGACGTTGCACAGAAGTAGTCGAGAGAGAAAAACCTGATGATAAAAACATTAAACTTTTCAAAATTCCTAAAGGTACAACTGGAAAAATACAACCGCTGGATGTGTTTGGTTTTCGTACATGGAAAAATTTTGTAAGACACTTTTCCGATAGTGTAATTTTGTTGGATAAAGATATAAGTTTGCACGTACGAAATGATGTAATTAAATTACAATCTCTAGTGCACAATCAGTTATCTTTTCCTCGATACGTAAATCTGTTTAAATACTCTTGGTATAAAAGCGGTTATATCGATAATAAACCAAATGAATTTGTAAATCGGGTGTCCTTTAGCTTTAGTGGATCCCAAGCTCATTGTGAGGTACCAGGATGTAAAAATACTGCTATTATAAAATGTTCATGGTGTCAGAAATTACTGTGCTTAAAACATTTTTTTGAAGATTTTCATTATTGTTCAACCTATAATCCTTAAACAAAATTAATTGTGATAAGGAACAAACTATAAACTCTTTTGTATAGTTTCTTCAAATCTTTTTTGATAATTTGTGAAAATATTCCTATATTTTACTTCTAATAAAAAGTAATTACATAATAACAATTAATATTTTATAATAATATCAATTAGCTTCTATTCACTAGATCAGTCAATCATTTAACTCACCCATTCTTTTCCCAATTCCACCCTTTTTATTTACCTGTAAATACGAGCAAAATACTCGAATGTAAATTGCACAATAAGTATAAGAGTTTATAAGCGACTTCATTAATTACGTTATTTCAGTAAAAAAACTGACACGAATATAAACTAAATATGTACTATACACCTCAAAATATTTATTTCAATGGTACTAATTGTAAGTATTCCGCGCCCAAGGGGCTGCTAACCCCCGATAGTGCTGTTATTAGAGAAATCTTGAAACAAGTCAACTTTGATTTTTAATTTTAACAATAATTATTTAATTTTATTGCAAATATTATATACAAAAATAATTAAAAAAACTAAAGTTTTTCCGAAATAAAATATAAGGGTAGCTACCGCACGCGATGAAACAACCATTGCTAATTTGGCATTTCAAAAAGAAATATTTTCTATCTTGTTTCATTCTAAATTTTAATCTGAACTTGGGATATCTAGAAAAACCCTATTTTAGGGGTGACTTTTAAGGGTGCGTTTTACCCCTTCAATAATAGGAAATTGGGCCCATAAAAAAAAATTAGCCCAAATAAAAATAAATTATGCATTACATAACATAAAATATTTATTTTAATGGTTCGAAAGTATTTTGCGCCTAAGGGGTTGTTTACCCCCGATGACACTTGTATATGCAAAAACCCTCAAACACGTCAACTTTAATTGATTCCTCATAGAGGAAGCTTTGTAACGGTGAAACAAATTTTCGAAAAAAAAATGTTTAAAAAGATGTTTTAAGGCGATATATGTGTTTATTAGTTGATTTTGATCATTTTTGTTTCTCACCCGAGGTCTGGGCGGACCGAGTGAGAAGACTGGAAGTGTTGCGCGATCTCGTAATCAAGAACATAGAACGAGCGCATCAGAGGCAGGCTGAATATTATAATAAGGGCCGCAAAGATGTCCGTTTTCAGGTTGGATATATGGTCATGCGGAAAACCCACGTCCTGTCGAGTGGGGCACAGAAACTTTCTGCCAAGCTTGATCCGGATTGCGAGGAGCCCTATGAAATTGTCGAGGTCAAACCTCCGAACGTTTATATGTTGGACATGGGGGTAGGGCGTAGAAACCCGAAAATGTGAGGGAGCTGAAGAAGTATCGAGAGGGTCGAGGGTAAAAAGGGGTACTAACCAGTAGAATCAAAATACTAACCTTAATGGCGATGAATAATGTCGAGAATGATTGGCATGGATCCCACCCACCATCCGGGCCTTGAGCCCCACAGTTAGCCTCTCTCCACTTGAATCTCCATCCCCAGCGGCAGTCACGCAGAGTGGCTTGAAAGGACTCTGCTAAACGATTTGGAACTGGAAGATAAGTGGCAGGCGGCCATCTCTTAAGCGCCGCGCATCCCCAAGCGGAGTCGGAACTGTCGGTGGCATCTCCAGTCTTGGAGCTGGACACCGAAACTATCGATGTGGAGGATCCAACTCCACCGTCCTCGCCACCCCCTGGAGTCAAGCGCTCCATAACAGGTGAGATGGAGGCTCTGATAAATGAAATCCTGGTCGATTTCGAGGAATCAAGTCCTAGTGGGGGGCAGAGGGCAGGCTGGGGCGAGGTTCTAAGTAGTCAGGCGGTTGCGGAATTGCACGAGTGGTTGGAGGGGAACGACGCACTCTCGCAGTCTGCCACCGCCGTGCCAGGAATACGGCCCAAGTCATACCTCCTGCCCTTCACTGATCGAGTTAGGGGTCGAGCCATCGAGGGGATCGAGAAGGGACTACCAACCACCCGTTGTGGTGGAGCAGCCCAGGTGCGAGGGCACAACCAATTCCAGCGATCGAGCCATTCCGCGAGAGAATCGCCGAGTGGGATGAGGACAAGCCGTGCCCCAGCCCGTTGGTCCGGGTTGCTGAGTGGCCCAGGGAGAAGGGCTGCAAAGAACAGTTCAACCCTCGGCGCCTAGAAAGTGATGACGAAGAGTCGACGATCATCCCTGGGGAGGGGATGATCGCTAGCCGGGGTGAGCTCACATAGGCGGGCCAAATTGACCCTCCTGTGAACGAAGAGCTCCAGCTGCTCATCTTGCCGATGGCCATCGCGTCGGAGAAGAGCCAACCCCCGGCAGAGCAAGAAAGTCAGTCCTCCGTTTTCTCCAGACTTGGCGAAAGCAGCACCGAGACATCACTACAACGCCAATCTTCCGACAGACTCCCGGACCTTCGAAACTGTCCCACGCGCGGAGTGTTGTTTAGGCGTCTACGTCCCGTACCGGTGGACAGGGCAGTGGATCCAGACAACAGCCTCTGCTTCAATTGCTGGCAGAGGGGGCACACGTGGTTTGTGTGCAGCGATCCGCCGCACCTCTTCTGTTTCAATCGTGGAATATGGAATGTCACCATGCGCGCCTATCCCCGGTGCGCCGACGAGCATCTCAGCTACCTCCGCGCACGGGCGCAGCTGAGGCCGGGAGTTATACTGGGAAACGGGCCCCCGCCGCTGATTACGCCGCCAAGCCAGACGAGAAGTAAGGAGACTCCGGCAGAAGGAGACTTAAACTCGGCTGCAGGGGGCCTTCACTGACTACCCGACGGCGAGCCAGCCATTGGGACCAGTCAGGCCCCATTTCTGGGACGCCTCCATCACCAGCACTAGCGACCCCGTCCAGGAGGCGCAACCATGGGAACGACAGTAGGAGCATCGATTTTATTGTATTTCGCGTTAATCAGCCATCTGCCTGAGGATTTGCAGGCAGTGCTCCTGAGGGCTTTAGTGGCCCAAAGCCAGTAGGGGTAAGTAAGTCATTAGTAAGAAATATATCGAGGCAACTCTTGAGTCATGGGAGGGGTTGTTAGTTAAGTAAGCCGATGATTAGAAAATAATCATAGTCTTAGTGGGGGGAGGGGTATTGTGACGATGACACACACATCTCCACGCTCAGCGTCAGCAGAGAACGAGCACATACTCGACCGATGACGCCATATTGTGCGCGCCGGCGACGAGGACGCCGGACGGGTAGCACACGCGCTCGCGCACACACACTCACAAGCGCTACGGCCGGGTTGAGCGGCAACGTGACACACACGCGAGAGAGCAAGGTACAGGGTGGAAGGGGCTGAGAGAGAGCGGGCGCATGAGAGAATCGGGGAACGTGGTAAGCTGCATCGCCGGCTGTATGAGCGCGTGAAGTGAATGCGAGCAAAAGCGGCGCAGACTGAGCGCCGCGCAGCCAGCCTGCATAGAAGGAATAGTTGGAGTAAGTAGTAGTAGATACGTGCTCGCCCAGCAGCAAGGTAGGCGCCGCGCGGGGAGAGAAGGAGTAGAAGAGAGGGAAGCCTCGCTGGCTGACACAGCAGCCAGGCAAGTGCCGCGTGGGAGAGAGAGTAGAGGAGATGGAGATAGCTCCGGCCATCGTGTAGCAGCAAGGCAAAAACGCGCGGGGAGAGAGGGAGAGAGAGAATTAGAAGTAGTGCCCGCGTGCATAGAATAGCAATAGGAGCTAGAAGGAGGGGCGCATCGTAATAGCGCGCGCCTGTGCATGGAATCGATAGAAGGGGGAGCGCTCCGCAATCGTTAAGCCACCGTGTGGTGCGACGAGTGATGTAGGGGCCGCGCGCACTTGTGCGCTATCATAACTCGAATTAGTTACGAGTCATGGAGTTTCGGACAAAATAGGATGAGTCCTGGGGCGGGAGACAATGAATAGGAGCCACGTAAGGAGAGGAGATTAGGACGGAGGGCCGACTGAGCCGAGGAGAAGCGGTCTCTTGATCGTCAGCCAGCATCGGAAGCAGTCGCTCTTCTAACTAGCTCATAGTTCATTAGTCAGTGGGACCGAGAGTAGTTGTAGCTGAAGAGTTTAATAGGAAAGAAGTGAATAAAAGCTGTGAGTAATTACGAGACGACAACTTTGAGGTATAAGTTAGAATTCGGCGTATACTGTTGTAGGTTGAGTTGTGCCGTATAGTTCGAGTATAGGTGCAACTTAGCGGGCGGACCCTGATCATTCCAGAGTTGTTCGAGGAGGTTTAACCGATATAGGCTGGGGGACTTATCGTGTTGTGTACTTTTGTTTTCTTTTCAGTATTGGAGCGGCGAGCTGGAGTTCAGGGGAAGGACGCCATTTTGAGCCGCCGAAACCAAAGGGACGCGAGCATTATCACGGCCATCTTAGGCCACGTCGCGAATGGAGTAAATTTAAGCCTAATTATTAAATACAGTGAATAGTTGTTATTAGCAAGTATATCTCCTTGTATTGTCCTGTCGAGTATTATTTTCAGGGAATAAAAAAATTATCGCCGTGTGTAGTCAGTGACTTCACACTGTCGCACCGCTGGTGGAATAAGAGTCGCCGTTGTTGCTCATCATCTAAACCCCATTTGTCGATATATAAGTCTTATGTCGGGGTGTGACTCGGTCGGGAGTAAGGAGTCACGAAGGAAAAGTGCACTAGTGCTTGCATTAGGGTCACCCTTGTAACCACAGGCCTAAAAGTTTGAATGTTGGCAGCAGCGCGATACGCGAGCGAGTTCGCAACTTTCCGATTTCGAATTCCTCGTCTTATCGTCTGAGTTTTCAAAACAGTGAGAAAGCGTATGAGGAGGTTAGAGTGTTAATATTATTTTTAAATGTTTAAGTACTGATTAAACCAAAATTGACTGTAATTACTATTGTGAATTGGCTATTGTTATCAAGTAAGTATTTTGAGTTACTTTTTATATTTACATATTTACAGTACTTTTAACTTTTTTGTTTCTTTAAGGAAAGTGACACATTATTTTTTACAAATCTACACAAATTACAACACTGTAATTAATGATTTGATAGTTGGTGTTCGTGATGTTTTTTTGGATGAAGGTGTGGCTGAGCAAGTAGTTCTTCGAGAATTGAAGAGATTGATATCGAGGAAGACTGTTTTACTAAATCCTGATCGTCCAGAGGCCTGTATTAAATACTTATGCGAGTACCTCATCCAACAAACTGGCTTCAGAAGTAAGAGTACATTTGTTGTTTATAGCCTCTGCAAGTTTCAATTTCTAAAATAAATTACTTGCAATTTCATTTTATTATATAGGAAATATCAGCGTCAATGCTGCTAAAACACAAGCTACTTCGGAGGCGCAACAACAATTCCAAGAGCTTATTCAGTGCTGTTTCTCCTCCAATACAACAGTCACAAGTGGCATAGCCTACGATATACAACCTTCTCCAATTCATCATCAACTGCAACCTCAGCCTCAACAAATGACATATCAAGTAAAATATGTTCGACATATGCAGACAATGCCAATTCAACAACAAGTTTGGCAAATGTCACAGATTCAACGAGTTCAACAAGTTGGCTGTATTACAAAAATTTGGAGAAGGAGCATTTGGTATGAAATGTTTTTATTGCTTTTACCGCATTTGCATCTTATCATAGCTATGATAAAATTATTCCTTAGAGTCTTTTATAATTTTATCAATTATAATTTAATATGCCAATTGACGTATAATTAATATGACAAACAGTATAGTAATTTATGTAATGATCAAATGAGTAAATATAAATATGAATAAAAATGGATATTAAAAATTTTTCATAAGTTAATTTTATTTTTACAGCAAAAGTTTATAAAGAAGAATTACAGACTGGAAGTCAATACGTCAAAGCTGTAAAAATGTCATGTAGCTGTTAAAAATGTATCCTTAGTCGAAAGAATAAGAGCTTGCCAGAATCCTAATGGATCTTTTATGGCTATGGTGACTGGTTGAGAGAATGATATGAGATTTGTTTATTGTGCCTGCTGTGTGCCAGCTACTTTGGATGATTGGTCTAGAGTTAATAAGGCAAAATCTGTAGATTACATATTGAAAAGCATAGTAAGCTTTTTTTATTTTAATTTATAAATGAAACTAAGCACTCTAAGTGATTTTAATTATTGTGTTTCCATTTTTTAGTCATTTGATGGTGCAATCGGTCATGGACCAGGACTAGAATCACATGGAGGATCTACATTTTGTGCAGTAGCTAGTCTATATTTAATGAAGGAGCTTGAGAATGTTCTTTAAAAGAAGCAGCTGAAGACATTAAAGAGATGGTGTCTTATGAGACAAGATAGAGGATTCCAAGGAATGCCAGGAAAATTATCGGACTCTTGTTTTAGCTTCTGGATTGGAGCTACTTTACAGTTACTTGGTGTTAGTGAGTTATGAGATTGTAAGGAAAATAGGGCATTTGTTCTTGATACTCAAAATACTATTATAAAAGGATTTGGAAAGAATGACAACGAAAACCCTGATCCTTTACATACATATTTAGGTACTTAAGCACTGCCCAATTTGCTACTTAAAATTAATAATATCGTTGAAAATATAATTTTTATTAATTTTCAGGTCTGTCTGGTCTGAGTTTAATTGAAGAATCTCGATTGCAAGGAATGAATGCTGCATTAAATATTTAAAACCGACCATACGCATATTTATGACAGTTACATGAGAAGTGGAGGGATGAGAAGTAATTAAAAGCATCGATATATTTGAATAATTGACGCATAATAGATTATACTGAACTACGATATACAGACGTTTTCATATGCAATAATTTTTGTTACATCAGAGCCTTTTTTCTGAGACTATGTTTTTTCTTCTTTGTAGCAGATATTTTTTTTTAATAAATTTTAATATATATTATAGTTATATATTGGTGAATTTATTTACTAATCGCACCTTACGTCATTATTATTAGCAATTTTCAACACTTTCGGTTCTTCTCTAAATAACTATATAGAACGCCTCCACCTATTTTGCGTTACTAAATTATCAAATTAATTTAAAAAAAAAAAGATATAATACTTAATAATATCTGTTTACCAAATGAGATTGTAAAAGCGAAACATACGATTTTTTCATTTGAAATAAGTTTTCTTTTTTTAGCGACACAGTAGCTTATGTTCAAATTTAAAAAAAATCATTTTTATTAGAAAAAAATAAGATTAAAAATGATTCGGAAAATAGTGTTCAAAGAAACATTAAAAATATTATTGAAATTATTGACTTCTCTTGTTATTGAAAATCGATTCTGATTTCCCTTTGCAGATTTCGTACAGTTTTGTAAGTTAAAAAAGGACGTCGTAAATATTTGAACAATTAATTATTTTATCTGTAATACAAATGCATTAGAATTAGATTTCCAATTAAACCATTAAACCGTATAAATGTTTATTTAAATCAGTTCAAATAGAACACCAACAAAAGCAAAATGAATATACTTTTATGATCATATGTCTTTTGTTCTCTTTCTTTATGATGGTATCTATATAGTGATCAGAAAAACTCTGTAAATGGTACTAGTGTTAATTAAATACAAGAGTAAACAATAAAGTCATAACTAACTGAATATTCTACAACATTTCTTTTTTCTTAAATATAACGTTATTCAACAATATCATAGATTAGTAAGTATAGGATTTTGAGTGCAAATCGATTCCATTATTTGTGTAATAAATAGCTAATTTAACCAATAATCTTCAGTAACTTGACACTTTTCTCGAGCTTCTATCCATCGATGAAACGATGACAAAATAATAGAATAAGTTTTTTCACAGATTTATACTAGGACTTATTTATGAATATTGAAAAGAAATTAAAGTTGACCAGTTTAAGGCTAGTAAGAGAATTGCTATTATGTGGAGGAGTGAGAAAGACAGAATCAATCGAAAAAATAATTACTTTTTTTGTTTGTATCCTCTGAAACAGTACCATAAATGAATTAAATACCAATAATTTGTATTTGCGCTTTCTATAAGTATCTTTTTCAAATTTATTTTTAAAATAATTATATGATCAAATTACAGAGAAAATGTAGTAAAAATATTTTAAGGTTCTGTTAACTCCATTAAATAGAGAATATGACTGGAAAAATCGTTCTATCACTATCCACAAATTAGATATTTTTACTAGCAATTTATTAAGTTCCTGGCCATTTTTGATACAGAATTTTGTACCATTGACATAATTACACTAATACATTGACACGCGGTGCAACGTAAGAGCAAAGAAGATAGACACTAATAAAAGCGCAAAGCCTGCAGAGAGATTGAGGCACCCCGAATTGAGTGTACACCCCGACCACGCGCAGCGCGGCAGACGATTTCTGAACGTTACGTGAACAGCTGACTGAGCTGACGCACGGCCAATAAAATACCTCCCACATCGGCTGCAATGGTAACACAATACATTTTACGTATGTAAAAATGATAAACTGTGCATTACAAAAATGTCAGTTATCAATATTAATAAAAATAGGCTAAATCCAAAAAAAAATAACAAAACAAATTAATGTTGAAAATGAATCTCTAAACCAAATGGGGGAACAACTTATATATTACATCCATATTGTACATATACGTCGGTAGCGTTAGTCCTGTGGATAACGTTCCTGAATGTTAAAGTTGATAGAGGCACCCTCCATTGTTAATGTGAAATATAGTAATATTATTGTAGCTTGTGCTTGTACAAGCTACAATTGTGTTTTTTTTCTACGTATTGGCCCTCACAGGATCCCATATATATTACTATGTTCCTGAATGTTGTTTTTTTATGAGGGTTCGAATCCATCACCCGGTAATTTTTTTTTTTTAATTTAATTAATATTATAAGACTGTACCTTTGTTTCTGTTGCTTAATTTTTACAATATTTGAACAGTTTTCCGCACTACCTTGGAGGTACTGTTCAAAGTGCGTTGGATATTTTTTTTGTTTTATTTACAAATTATTATATAAAAAAACTTAATAATACTTCATTACAATCTCATAACATGTAAAAATTATATTGAACTATTCAATATTATTTTTATATAACTTTTGTAAATAAAACCGTGGAATCCTTCGCCAGTAGACCTACATAAACCACGGGAGCCGTCCTTCCTTCTCTAGGATCCTTTGACCTTCTCCACCTCCTCCTTTCTGTGTACTTCATTATAAACTAGGGGGCCGAGCCCCCCTGCGTGCCTCGCTGCGCTCGACATGCCAACCCCCCTGCCCCCCACACACACCTGCTCCTCGCTTCGCTTGTCGCCCGCCCCCTCCCTATGTAAAAACTTCGTTTTTACATAATAGGCACGACCGCAATGCTCAGAAAAAACCTTATAATTTTATTATTGCATTAATTGTAATACTTATTTTCATCGTTATTATCATTAGAACACACATAAATACATCTCTGCAGTAAAATTTAAATGGAAATTATGCATTTACTATTACATATTTATTATTTTTTGTAGAAAATTTGCCTTCTAATTCTACAAATATACACTGTAAAAAATTTTTGTAGGAGATTAACGTTTTCATGTAAGAAATGACATGCTTGAGCGATGTAAATTTACATCGTTTATGTTAAATCCCAATCTTGATGTAATTTTACTACACGGAGCGAGGGTCCTTTTACACCAGCTGTATTTGGCTTGTGCTGAGCGGTGTAATTTTAACACGAACAGTACAGCGACTCTCGGGTAAAAATCCTTGAAAGTGGTAACTTTCCCAAAACTGGTGATTTCACTCCCATGGCAAGTGGAACGACTAAAGATCAAGGTTATAGACTCGCTTTGCATCCGCAAATGCACACTAGAGGTAAATTATCTTTATTGTTGAAATGTTTAGTAGTTATATTAACTTGTATAATATTAATAGTAAACTATGACACTGGTGTGGAAGGTGATTGTTATTTACCGCATGAGACGTTATTAGACATTATTAGACGTTATTTCTCGCACGAGCGAAACGAGTGAGGAAAGTCGAACACGGTCAAAATCACCTTACGCATAAGTTTCATACAGTCTTTTATATCACGAAAGCTTGAAAATCATGTCAAAATTGGGATTTTTAGGTTAGAGTGGTATAAAGGTACAATAAGCTTCATAATAAAATCTTACAACTTTTTTCAGATGGAAATGGTGGTTCAAAATCTGATAGAACTTTTGGACGACCAAAAAACGTACTTAACCATCTTGAACAATAAGCTACAGCTAAAAACTGACTTTGACACTCAACATTTACAAGATATTCAAAAAGTTGTAATAGCTGCATATAAAGTGTTAAAAAAAATTGATACTCTGACCTTATTGAGTATTGATGAACATTTACATTTAATGCGATGTGTACTTAATCGAATAACTTATACTATTGAGAGCAACGGAAATAGCAGTGATAGTGACAGTTTGGCAGACACAATACTTGTAACCTCAAGCGACGAAGGTGATAGAGAAATCTGGTGAGTAGAATTAAAGTATATCATAATAATATGATGTCGCTGTTGCCTACAAAGAGTAGCATATAAAAAATAATTCAACTGATGACATCTGATAAAATCACTATAAGAAATGTGATTGATTGGAGATGGATACACCTTAAAATAATAATAAAATATTGTTCATATTTCAATATTCTTTTTATAAATATTAAATCTTTTAGGAAGTTTTCAGGTGCACATATATATACTTATTTAGAACATGTTTTAATAGTTTAAAATTGATTATTGAAAACAATTTATCACAATGTAATAGAATAGGCAAACTCATATTTTTGCTCGGGTACTATAGAAGTACAAAAGATCTAATTATTGTATTGAACTTTTTTTGTTGTTTTTTGATTTGCGATATCAAAAAAGTTTATTAATTAATGAAAAGTTACAGCCTTTTAAAGTCAACATCGATAAATTCATCATGCCAGCATATCATTTCAAAAATATTTTCTTAGATTAATAAATTACGAGGGTCATTTGACAAGTACCTAGCCTCACCGCCAGATGGTGCCACTATCGCACCAGAAATACACTACAGTGCAGTATCTTCCTGTAAACGGTTACAGACGAAATTTTAGCCGGATCGGAGTTGTAGTTTATTTTTGAGAGCGTGTGAAAGCAAATGTGTCCGTTAATTTTTGAAAAAATGGAGAAAGAACAATATCGGTCGGTGATTCGATTCTTGTTTTTGGAAGGGAAATCGCGCAGTGAAATTAAAGAACGCTTGGATGCAGTGTATGGGGATGCTTCTCCTTCGATGGCGACCGTTAAATTTTGGTATAACGAGTTTCAACGTGGTCGTACGTCGGTTTTTGATGATCCACGCCCAGGTGCTCCGAAAACAGCCACTACGGAGGAGAACGTGACAAAAATACACGATATCGTTTTGTCAGACCACCGATTAAAGGTGCACGAGATAGCTGCGATAATAGGCATCTCAGAAGAACGCGTGTGGCATATCCTACATGAGATTTTAGGCATGAGGAAGCTGTCAGCAAGGTGGGTGCCGCGTTTGCTGACTGCAGACAACAAGCGCATCCATGTGACCAGTTCAGAGCAGTGTTTGGAGCTGTTTAATCGCAATCCAAAAGAGTTTTTGCGTCGTTACGTGACCGTCGACGAAACGTGGATTCACTTCTACACTCCAGAGACCAAGGAGCAGTCAAAACAGTGGACCTTACCCGGTGAACCTGCTCCGAAGAAGGCGAAGACGGTCCCGTCGGCCGGAAAGGTGATGGCCACTGTTTTCTGGGATTCTCAAGGTGTGATTTTTATTGACTATCTGGAGAAGGGCAAAACGGTCACAGGACAGTACTACGCCGAACTATTGAGCCGATTTGACGCCGTGTTAGAAGAAAAACGGCCCCATTTGTCTAAAAAGAAAGAGCTTTTCCACCACGATAATGCACCGGCTCACACTTCTGCACTCGCCACGGCTAAATTGGTCGAATTACGCTACGAACTACTGCCCCATCCACCGTATTCTCCAGATTGGGCTCCGTGCGACTTTTTTTTGTTTCCGAACCTAAAAAATTCGCTCGCCGGGAAGAGATTCCACTCCAATGACGAAATAATCGCCGCCACGGAGGCCTATTTTGCAAACCAAGAGAAAACATTTTTTTCAACGGGGTTAAAAAAATTGGAACACCGCTGGACCAAGTGTATTCAACTAAAAGGAGACTACATTGAAAAATAAATTTTATTTTTTGTAAAATTTTGGTGTTTTCATTTGTAGGCTAGGTACTTATCAAATGACCCTCGTATTATATTTGTTTTTTCAGGGAGAACTTGATATGGATAACGTTCCAGCTACTAATACTCATCCGCACATTCTCATTTTTGGTAGCTTACCAAAAGAAAACGACGACAGTAACACCGATACTGCCAGACAATATCACGTTGTGGTTGATATTATCGCCTTTCCAGGGCTCCCGTGTTTGATACAAGCTCTTAAGCTATTGCTTATAGTATACTTCAATTTTAATTACACGTATCTAAATACGTGTCTCTATTTTCTTGAATTTATACAAAGATGTTTTATGAAAATCTATCCTACAGAAGGTACCAGAAGTAACCAAGCTATTGTCAAACAAGCTCAGACATTCATAAAAAAATTCAATCAATCGAAGTAGAAGAGATCGCCTAGACATTTTTCATTTATTTAAAAATATATATTATTATCAAGGATATAGATTGTGATGCTAAGTATTTAATCATTACCAAAAAGTTATTAAATATGTTAATTTATTAATTTAGTAAATATTACTTAAATATGTGTAAAAGTTTATGTTCATGTTCCATAAGTATAAGTACGTATTTTGACAAAATAAAATTTGTTTAATTCTATCCCTTGCCTTACTGATTAACCTTCAAATTGCGCTATAAAAAGTTGATTATATTATTGTTATAATTAAAATAGATTTTAAATGGATCGTATTATGCGTCTAATCGCTGTACTTTTACCGTATACGGTATTTTTACCTATAGGTCATGTGAAATTACAGTATTACGGTAATTCGTATTGAATTCGGATTTTCCGTGTAAATTTACCGCGGTACTGTCATCTTACCGTTTCAGCGGTATATTTACATCGCTGAACGTAGGTCTGGACGGTTGCTCACGCTCAGCGATGTAATCTTCCGCAAAATTTTTTACAGTGTAGTTATATGCAGATAACTTTTCAAATAGTCTATGATTCATATAAATTAATTATTAATTGAGATGATTAAAGTACACATAGGAATATTAAATATATAAGTACTATGATTGCAATCATATTTAAAATTAAAAACATTGTTTTCATTATTTCTATTTGAATTATAATAATAGTTTTTATTTTTATTTATGCAAATTTTGAATACAAAAAAAGTTTTATTTCAATGTTATTAACAACTTTTGTATTTGAAATTTTTGTCTTAAGTAAAATGCTTTTGAATAACATAAGGAAAAATACCGTTTCATTACTCCCGATTAATACAAAAATAAAAATATAAAGTTAAATTTTACAAAGTTTAACGAAAACTGTAGACTAATCGATCACTCATGTTCGTATAACTTATACATATACACACATGCACACATATAGGCCAATCAATAGAGGTTTTTTGCGTGCCATAAATCTTATTAGTAAGCGGTAAACGCTATTGTACGCAAAATAATCCACAGTATAAGTGGTATATAAACTCGACTAGCAGCTCCGTTCTATATATATTGTTATTAACAATTTAATGCAAAAAAAGCGCTTTTTTATGGTTTTTTGCTTTTATAGCCGAAAATAGTAGACCGATCTTGATAGTCCAATGAGATAAATTGTAGTAAATGAAATTATGAACAAAACTAGATGTTGATCGAATCGATCAGACGATTAGTTACGGAGAAAAACGTGAAAAACCGAAAAAATGAGCGTTTCTTGATAAATTCATATATCCGCTATTTTTAAAGATGTGGCGGATATCTCTGGCGAATTGATAGTAATTCACATGTACTTTATGTGGGCGAAAACCAGGGACTGTGCGATTATTAGTTTTTGTGTAATCGCGATTTCAATTTTTGAGTAGGCTATTTTTGAGTGAGGCTGTATGCTCTACGGTTTATCCGATTTCAATTATCAAAAATGATTTTGAAAGTTCAAATGTTGAACTATAAAACGGATTTTTGATTAAGTACTGTTTTATACCTGAAAACAGCAGTCAAAGTTGACCAAAAACGCCCGAGCGCACGGAAGTGGCGGAATGGTGGGGGGCGCGCGGCGGCTGAGGGGAGCCGATATATATAGTAATAGAACGCGCTGCGCGCAACGCACAGATCTTTGCTTTTAATTTCCTCAGCAACTAGAGGAGCTATTTTAATCATTTTTTTTTATTTCGGGGTAACTGAACCCAACTAAACCGATTCTGCACTTTTATTTGATGAAAAACGAACAGAAAGGCAGTTATTGGACGTTTTAATAGGTTAATAAAATAATAAATATAAACTTTCTATTTTTCTTAATCTACATTATATTTATTAGAAAAATTTACAGTTTTACTTAAAAACTATGTTACATTAATTAGTTTTTTTCCGCTTCGGTGGTAGCAAATCGATTTCATCCTCGCAGTGATACGAGTCGACTTCGCATTCGTTCTCGTCACTCGAATCATCTTCTAATTCTAATAATGTTTTATTTATGACTAAGTTATAACATGTATCTTCGTGGCAGTGTGCACAAAGATTTGTGCACTCTAAGCCGTGCTTTTTGCAACTGCATGAAGCATCTATACATCCCTTTTTCGACCAAGTGCATGAAATTTGCGATAATAATTTTTGGGGTATCGGCGGATCCGTCGTTCCTACCGGGAGCAAACATTTATTTTTTATTTGCCAACCCAAATCAGTAGGTATTACAGAGTTATTACCTAACCATAATTGGAGTTGGTAATACACTCTAAATGCATGTTGCTTAGCGGATCCCTGCGTTGGTGGCAAAGTTTCTAAAGCAAATTTCGTTTTCGTTTTGGCTTTGCAAAAATGTAAGTATCGCAAATCATGCAGTGAAAAATTACTGCTTTTTTCGATTAATTTCTTTTCTGCTTTATTGCTATACAGGTCGATTATTAACTTATAGGCATTGCTAGCTATTTTTTCAGAACTGGCATTTTTTTCATAAAATACTGCAGATAAATCTAATAATTTTTCGTGGTTAACTGTATCTATTAATTTATTTTTGCCTATTCTATAAAAACAAGAGGTTATATCGCAGCCAGAAAATGCATGTAAAAATATTATTCTATTTCTTAAAAAGGGATATTTGAAATTATTACTATTAAAATACTGATTTGGTGTTGAGCCTTTGTTTTCTTTACAAAAATAAATGTTGTTAATGTTCTCTGCCAGTTCTGAAAAAATAACTAGCAAGTCTATGTCTTCGCCCACAATCACCACAGTTGTTTTATAATCAGCGCGGGCATTATTTATCGCAGTCATGACTATTATCCGATCCGCGTCCTCCGGGGCTATTTTTGTTTGAAATCGTACAGCATTTAGTGTTAAACAAAGCATATTTATTAATCTCTTTTTATTTTTTTCACTGCTCAAAAATTGCTTTTGATTAACAACAATCGTTGTATTGCTATCGAAAGCAATTTCACGACCTATATTCTTCAATTACCTACGCGAACGCTCTACAGATTTTGTTGATGTTTTATTGTCATCGGGATATCCATCAAAAATAATATAACTATTTTCGCTGTAATGTCTTGTCGCATACGAAACGTAGGTATTTATTATTTCTGCCATTTTCATGTTACTTTGCCACACGACTCTATGCAAAAATAATCCGCCGTCGACAACATGTGTTATCTTTGATGGTACGTTTATCCTCGGTAATGAATCAAAATTGAGGTAGAATGCGGATTTAGATGTTTTCCGCATGCCATTTTCATCAAACAATGACAGCGGAATCGGCGATAGTTCATACGAACTACAATACTCTTTCATATCGTCTTGGTTTTGAATATTGAGCGAAATTTTTTGGAAAATTAGCAACGGTGAGATATACACATCCTCATTTGCACTATTTTTTATAGTGGAGTTCGCAGCTGCCAAATGGGTAACTTTACTGCTTCTCTTATATTTTACGTCAGTAAACTTTTTATTTGACGCCTCATCCATCAAAATCTTTCCTAATTCAAAAGCTTTGTGGCAATTCACGAGCGATAAATCACCAATCACTCCGGAATATATACCAATTAATTTATCGCTTTCTGGGAATGGATCAAATGTATTAAAAAAGTCCTGCAGTTTTTTTAAGTCATCTGCGTCTCTGGAGATACGAAAAACTCGATTGTCGACATGCTGTTCAGATGTAGCAAATGTCATGTTGCAAAATAGCTCTATGGCATTACTGACCTCTAATGCAGCTGCCCTTGACAACACCCATTTTCCAATGACATTTTCCGTGAGTCCACGGCCGTGTGTCAAGCCTCCAGCGCATTTCATTGACCGCATCAAAACCTGCTCGATGGTCATATCAGACCATAATCCGCACCAAAAGCGATTTGAACGTCTTATCGTATGAAATCCCTGCTTATAGAATTTATCATATTCCACTATATCCATGCTTTCTTTTAAATTAACCATCTGTTGGACGTACAAACGACACGCCTTAGCGTATAAATGATGACCTGAAACGAAAAAAAAGGTATCATTAACGTTACTGTTTCTACATGTTGGTCAAAATTACTAGAACGTTCTGCATCTATGTATCTTTGCAGTAAATAAATTAGTTTAAAATATTGTAGCCACAGTTGACTTGTTGGGCCATTATTTTCTAAATTCGTTATTACCGATGAAAATTTTATTTGTACGCTTTTCATTAAGAAAGTCATGAAATAATTTTCAAAATTTTCGGTTCCTACTTTTTGTAAATTATCATCTAAAAACGTTTTCTCTTCTTCTGTAAATTCTATTTTTTCTAAAATAATAGTAGCAAGCGCAGCTTGTACTAAAAGGTGACCTCGCACAGACCTCGAAAAAGCATGACCTGTTAAAGCCTTATCCGCTGATAATTCGGCGTATATCGTCGAAAAAGCTTCTTTCAGGCCGCTACCTGCCATTATATTACCAATAGCGCCAAGAAAAGACATCGCAAGATGAAATCCTCCTAATCGTGGGATTACTGAGCGGATATTATGGGGATCGTTATCTGCCTCTATAGAAGCGACGATTTCGCTAGCTTTCATGTATAAAGGCAAATCAAACGCTACAAAGCAGTGCTTTTGATTATTTGCATTTGCTCTCCGTCGTGCATCGATTAAAGATGTTAAAATTGTTGTATGGTCGCTCGGTGGCGTTTTAATAAACGGTAAAGCAATAATTCTCGTCGTACAAAAATCATTATTCAATAAATGAAATTTATTCATAAATCCGTGCCAATTCGGGGTCTTCCGTGGTGCAGTATGCTTGCCGTAAAAATATAAAAAATCGATCGCTTTGATTTCAATTGTAAAGTCAGCACGATGTATTTCTTTCCAATTACGTATAGTTATATTATCTAATTTGAATGGCTTGTTATTCTTAAAATCGGTCAATGGAAGGAAACCGAACGTGCCATCAGTACTAGTAGATAATGTTCCTTTTAAACGAGGCACACAATTATTAAAATTAACCGAACTTGATGGAGTCGCACACATAATACCGCCCATACAATGAAACGTATTTTTGCCATCAATGGTGGCTGTATTATGGTCCGCATTATCATATACGAATTGCAAATAGGTATTTCCAATGAAATCGAAATGTTCAGGGTCATTAACGAGGGAGTTTTCGAATCGTACTGTTTCTGCGTAGGACTCACAGAGCCCAATATTTTAGAGACAATCTATTAAACCTCGTGCTGCAAATTTCGTATGTATCATACATAAAAGTCCTAATAATATAGGCGATGAAAAGGATCGTGGTCGCATAGATGATATTAAAATATGGGCTGCGGTAACAATTCTGTTTTCCCACTTATCCCAAGATCCATTTTTTCGCTCATGTTTATGAGTTTTTATAAAAATTTCGAGCATTAGTTGCAACGTTTCCGGAATATCTTTAATGTTATTTAAGAAATCCGTTGGCGTATTATAATTCTCTAAGTCAACTTTCATAGCCCTAACATCTTGTAGAATAAAATGACTGGCTAATTCCACTATTCTCAACCTTTCTTCTTTTTCATTTACTTTGCGATTTGAATACCAGCTATCTTGTATACATTTACCTAACGTTTGTTTAAAACAAATAAAACGATCATTTGAGCTAGAATAAATTACTATTTCATCTTCGAAATGATTTTTTAAAAGTATTTCTATGCGACCAAGTCGGGGTATATTTGTAATATATCTTTTAAAGAAAATTGACACTGATCGCTATTCTCCAATAAATAGTTGATAATAAAGGATAATAAGTTACTCATATCTTCGGTTATCGGTCTACCCTTAACATTACAAGGACTATATGAGTAAAATACGCTTAAGCATTTCGAGTGATAATAAACGGTGTTTTCTATATAATAATTATCAGATTCTTTTTTCAAATTAGATAACCGCGACGCTAGAATTTTATTCTCTTCGCTTTTAGGAAGAGCTTGTAACTGCGCCAAAATATTATCGATAGTCTCCTCCTTTGAAACGCGGGTTAAATTTTGCTTACAACTGTGACATTGATTCGAACAAAAAAAACAATGAGTTGAGAAAGCGAACCCTCGTCCTTCTTTAGAACGATTTCGGTCTTTTAACCATGTTAATGCCGATGCTGCTAACGCCCTTTTTATATTAGACTCCCTCGTATAGAGAGTTTGATAAGTTTTATGTACTGTGATTTCTTTTAATTTTTGTAACTTTAAATGCTTCTTATCTTTTCTTTTATGACTGGCTAGAATAAGATTATTAATGGCCCGTTCTTTCAATATGTGCGATTTAGATGGTTCATTAGGCTTGTCGCAAAGTAAACAAATTTCATCGTCGTCAAGCCACTCCTGTTCGTCTTCCATAGCTTGTGTATTTTCATCGTGCCTGAATAAAAAAAATATTAATGGAATACGTAAAGTTAAAATTCATATATGTGCAAATCTCACGAAAGATGCGACAAAACCTGAAATCACGTTTTGAAAATTTTTTTTCGAGCACACCTACGAAACCTGGTTTTTCCTATTGTTTGTAGTATATAAAATGAAGATCCGCAGTTGTACAGCGTTCATCAAGTTGCCTATTTTTTCTAGAACAACTTCTTACTTTTTAAGAAAATGGCAAAAAAAGCCCTTCTCTTCAAACCTCAGCTATTTAGCCCAGAAACGATCTACTCAAAGTTTTCAAACAGAAATTAAAAACTAGCAAAAAAGAGCTTTAATTCCTTTTTTTAAAAATTAAAAAATGTTGATTCCTTCAAAAGTTACAAGGGTTTGAAGTTGAACGTCGAAAATGCATAAAAATGCTCTCAAAGTCGGCGCGTCCGATTCCTGCGATTTTTTGCATTTTTATGCTTTTTCGACGTTCAACTTCAAATCCTTGTAACTTTTGAAGGAATCAACATTTTTTAACTTTTAAAAAAAGGAATTAAAACTCTTTTTTTCATGTTTTAATTTCTTTTTGTAAACTTTGAGTAGATCGCTTGTGGGCTAAATAACTGAGGTCTGAAGAGAAGGGCTTTTTTTGCCATTTTCTTAAAAAGTAAGAAGTGGTTCTAGAAAAAATAGGCAACTTGATGGACGATGCTCAACCACGAATTTCTCTTATACATACCACAAACAACGAGAAAAACCAGGTTTGGTAGGTGTTCTCCAAAAAAAATTTTCAAATCGTGATTTCGGGTTTTGTCGCATCTTTCGTGAGATTTGCACATATACGTTTGTCGTGGAGAAAATTAGTATATGCACCACGGGAGTAAGTAAAGAATCCATCAGATCGCATATAATTGTCGCCCGAGCCTTCGGCTCGAGCGACAATTATATGCGATCTGAGATATTCTTTACTTTTACTCCCTAGGTACATAATCTACTATTAGTGTGAACACGACCGAGTAAATAATTTTTCATTTAATTTTAATAAGACTGTTTAATTTGGGTGTTTTTGCAATAACATTTACCTAACATTCGTAGATGTAGATGCTTCTGCCTCGTCGGTAAGCTCCATTACGATGTTTTGTATACTGATCTTGTATACTGATTATCTAGGAATTTTAATAAAATATAATTAATATTTACGACTCTTATATTAAATTTAACTAATGAGAATCAGTATTATATACAACTTGTATAACAACACATATCCAGTGTTTTAAATACTTTCAAAGTCTTATTAACAATCTAAATTATTATTAATTTTTAATTGTTATTTATAATGTAAATTTATAAAGTAATGTTTCTTAAACTCAAATAACAGGCACAAATTAATAAAACAATTATTGGAAAGAAATTTTGAAATATATAAATATACATACAAATACGCCACACTTACACACTATATACACATAAATTAAAAAAAAAAATAAAAAAAAGAATTAGAATAAATGGAACCGTGATAGTATCGGGGATCGAACTCCGGCCGCTTGAGTGAGAATCAAGTGTCTCTGCAACTTGGCGATCCTTCACACTGCTATTTGCTCTTTCTACTCGAATGATTAAACAGAATGCCGGCAATACCGATTCCATTTATACTCATACACTTTCAAACTTATTCTGTTCATGAAGCTATATTACTTATAATAAAATTTAAGTTGATTTAAACCTCAAGTTATATAAAAAAAACGCTACGAATTAGAAAAAAAAGTTTTTCAATTTAACAAAGATTTTTCAAAAACAAGAACCTAAAGTAACCGGATTTTAACATGCTACTGATAAACTAAAATATTTTACAACAGACTACTTGATTAAAAATTATCCTGTTTTGATTTCTGATTGTTACAAAGACTTTCACCTATACTACATATACTACAATAAAAATTATACATACTTTTGTGTGCACCTCGTATAATGAATGTACAGTACGGTGTCGACTCCACTCCAAAAACTTGATATTACACAATAAAATCACTGAACTTATTATTAATTTGATACAATTAAAATTAAGAAAAATTAACAATTTTAATATTTTAAAATAATTAAAATATTAGTAATAATTAAGTAGCTATTTATAAAATAAACACATGTATCAAAGATGCTTTGCAAAGGTATAGTAGCTAGAGTCTCGGTGGCAACTGTAGTATAAACAGCTGAAAAGACCGTTGGTAGCGTCACTTTCTCCTTCTTTGACCGCTTCAGTCCACGATATACAATAGTATGGTATAGTGGAAGAAAGTGGGGCAGAACAGAGTGGAGCGAATTGCATTACTATACTATATATACAAGCAGATGTTCTGGGCGTAAACGTCCTTGATTATATAATACACGCCCGAGTAGATACGTATATACCTGCTTCAAATCTCAAGCAAAATTAGCGTTTCTGTTCATTTTTCATCAAATAAAAGTGCAGAATCGGTTTAGTTGGGTTGAGTTACCCCGAAATAAAAAAAAAATGATTAAAATAGCTCCTCTAGTTGCTGAGGAAATTAAAAGCAAAGATCTGTGCGTTGCGCGCAGCGCGTTCTATTACTATATATATCGGCTCCCCTCAGCCGCCGCGCGCCACCCACCATTCCACCACTTTCGTGCGCTCGGGCGTTTTTGGTTAACTTTGACAGCTGTTTTCAGGTATAAAACAGTACTTAATCAAAAATCCAAGATAGACGTTTTATAGTTCAACATTTGAACTTTCAAAATCATTTTTGATAATTGAAATCGGATAACCCGTAGAGCATACAGCCTCGCTCAAAAATAGCCTACTCAAAAATTGAAATCGCGATTACGCAAAAACTAATAATCGCACAGTCCCTGGTTTTCGCACACATAAAGTACATGTGAATTACTATCAATTCGCCAGAGATGTCCGCCACATCTTTAAAAATGGCGGATATATGAATTTTTCAAAAAACGTTCATTTTTTCGGTTTTTCACGTTTTTCTCCGTAACTAATCGTCCGATCGATTCGGTCAACATCTAGTTTTGTTTGTAATTTTATTTACTACAATTTATCTGATTGGACCATCAAGATCGGTCCACTAGTTTCGGCTATAAAAGCAAAAAACCATAAAAAAGCGCTTTTTTTGCATTAAATTGTTAATAACAATATATATAGAACGGAGCTGCTAGTCGAGTTTATATACCACTTATACTGTGGATTATTCTGCGTACAATAGCGTTTACCGCTTACTAATAAGATTTATGGCACGACAACTCTGATTTTTTTCTCTATTGACTGGCCTAATACACTAATACCGCGAATAGGAGAAAAACAAAAAGAGAAAACTTAACACTGGTGCATTCGTCAATCGTAATATGGCTTGGTGCTGCGTGCGTGCAGGGTACATCAGCCGTAACGGCCATCTCGGCTATAGGCTGCGTATAGTGCGTTCGCACCAGCAGAAAAATGCCTGCGACGATGCGACCCACGTGACCGTGAGCGCTCCCTGTATATAAGATATGATATATTGTTACGACCCAAGTCGGGGTCTGGGAGCAGAAGGGCGCTTCTGCAATGGTCGCTGCGTTGACCAATAAGAGTGTGGATTCATTGTTCGATAAAGCGCTAAAGCACAAGGAATTGCGGGAACTTTAAATGAGAACTCGAACAAGCAAACCTTAACCTTGGAGTTTATTCAATTTAAATAAATACTTGTAGACTTCGACAAATAAAATAAACTTTCAACCGCAACTCGACATAATCAAAAGTAACGTAGAGTATAATTTGCGACTGATATTACGACATGATCAGGGTGCTTGCACTAGTGCAACTAACTACAGAGCTTCTCATGTGCTCGGTAGCGACTGAGCTTTGAGCTTGGTTCCTCTTCCTTTTATAGTCCTCAGGAAAATCTAGAAGTAGGAGCAAAGCCAATCAGAGCCATTTCCCCCTCTCAAGTGGGAGGAGCTCCGCTAGAGAATTCTAGTTTTCTGGGTTTTCTCTTGAAAGTGGGCGTGGCTTAACCGCTTTTATCCGTGAGAATGGGGGCGGCCTCGCTGGAAAATTCTAGTTTAATCTGGTTTTTCTAGAATGTGTTACTGAGGTAATGTATTTCAATATGTTTACTATTTTAAACGTTGCTATTTAATTGGATAATTTAATATGCAATTACTTCCCTGACCCTTCGATCATTGTAGGATGAGCCCAAATATCGCGTTGCTCGTCTGCGCGAACGCAGTTCATAACAGTTCCCCCCATCTTTTAAAACACGAACCCATGGTTCGAGTTTTTCGGATAATTCAAATTTCGCGCGCTTGACGAGCCTTCCAGGATTTCGAGTTTCGATTATTTTATGTGGTACCGAATGACTAACCTTAAATCGATTCAGCTAAAACAATACTGGGCGGCTAAGTTCAGGCGTAGGTATAAGGGACCATGTTTACGTTCTCTGCACGGGTTTGTTGACGCGGTGTATGCTCGCGAAACCGGCGACGATGAAGATGTTTCACCGGCCTAAGCGCGGTGTACTGACGCTCCCCCCTCCCCCCCCCCCCCCCCGCCCCCAGGAAAGATTGGTTTGGGTTCATCAACAGACATATCATTACCATTGAATAAATACTACAGGGCTAAAAAATAACTATAAAAAAAACTTGATACTTTGTGTAAGAATTTTATATATATTTTCAGGCTATACAAAAGGTTTGCAGTAATATTGGATTTTATTAGTCTAGCTATTTACATTATAGCTAAATGAATCACAAGTTTAATTGATTAATCTGTTAACACATTTTTTGAGAAAGAGGCTACATTTTGGAAAATAGGAATAGCATTTCTCCTTTAAAATAGTTAAAGTAAATGAAGAAATATGAAGGACGACTCCTGAAACATGGGCGGAATTGTATGTCAAGTAGTGACATCAGCTATGGATGATAAAAGAAAGGAAGAGCCAACTAACACAAACCTTTTGGAAATTATTGAATAACTGTTGGAAGAAAAAAAACGAAATGATTCCGACAGCCTGCATATAAAATTAAGCGGAACATTTGTGGATTTATAAGTGTGTTTGATTATTGAAACCCAGGAACAGTGAGATGTAAGATTTTCTCAGGTTATCATAGATGCATCAAGCTCCACCATTCTTCTGATTGTGACAATGATTTGAGAAAACAACGCGCAAAACATATTAGTGAACCATTTAGAGACTACCCTATGTTTATAGACAACTCTAGTTGTTGTGGTTAAGGTTCAGATTGCTGCGACAATTGGTGAATGTGTCATTATTACCCTCATTTATTGTGTTAACCCTTTCAGGGGCAGTGGCACTCTCAGAATGCCACTTGTTTTTCTGTGGTTTTTGAATAATTCTTTTTTATTTTTGACGTTAAATACATAGACGTTTTGGTTTTTTAGACTGCAAAGTAGTTGTTTTGGATAACTTACATGATTCTCAAACCAAATAGTCATGTACGAAATTGTTATAAACAATTGATTAACGAAAAATGCTAGTTTTATTTTTTTTTTATTTTTAATGTGCCCCTGAAAGGGTTAATGAGTGAATTTAAAGAGAAAAAATAAAATAAGTAAAAATGTTCATTAGGTTGGTGATAAGAGTTTGTTTTGTGTGTGTGTGTGTGTGCACGCATTTGGCATCTGAAAGGTATTTTTATGAACCTCTCGTGTCACTTAACTGTGCGTTATTTTGTGTATTCCTAATAAAATATGCCTTACTGCGTGCACAGTCATGGAATGAGGTTGTGGGTGTGTTTTATTAATTGTTAAAGCAATTATTTTTCTCTTTTTTTTCATAAACAACCCTCACCCCAAGAGAAATACTGCCATAGATAGCCCCTCAAAGGTAAGTTGTTGATGCTATCAAGAGAGCCCGCCCAGAACTGATACAATACAAGACATATCGTCACTGTCACCACAATTCTGAATCGCCTATTTAGGTATAACCCCCCGTAAAGCTGATAGGCCCTGTTTAAGCCCCTCCTCTATGCTAGGTCGTGTAATCCAGCAGGGCTTTGGCGATTCTTGCCTGGCTATAGACATTATTCCCTGTTTTATGGTGTAAAGGGAAATTCAGGAAAACAGAAGGTATGGATATTTATTTATTTATTATAAACTGTATGAAAAAAGGTACAAAAGATGTGAGGATCGGCATCCTAATAACACATCTGAAAAATAAGAAAAATAGGGGGGAAAACTCTATCTTAGTGCGAAAACTGGGTAGACCAAGGTAAAATACAATGTAAAATACAAAAGAATAAAAATTAAGGATGCAGGATCCACTATTGAGGGTGCCTGAACACCTGCCCCTCGCTGATCTCCTTCTCGTGTGAATGAAAAACTAAAGAGCATGCTGGGCATCGGTGCAGTTTCTCCAGGACCGCTGGATTCTTGCGACAAGCTCCTGGGCAATGCGGAGTCCTGAGACTGACCGTGAGGCCCACGCAGTGCAGATAAACGAATTCCCAGTCCTGTTGTACGTCTCCATAGCAGCTGATGCACCTCCAGTCGGACGCCTGGGGGGACTTGAAATACGCCAGGTGCATGTGGGAGGTTTTTTGAATCAATGTCTTCTTCCTATTTAGATGGGCGCTTGAAGCCCTTTGTAGCTGCTCTGCCTCGTCCTTGTTACCTGGTATTGCTGGTCTTCTAAAAGGGAGTATTCCTTGCTCCGGAGTCTGGGTGTCCCCTGCCTCCAACAGTCCTTGTTGAAGAGGCCGGAGAGGCAGCTGAGGAGCCAGCAATTGTTGCAGCGCAGAGATGCATTGCGGAGCAGGTACCTTCTGCATGAAATAAAGGGGTCTCATTGGCGTGTACATCTCCTTGTGCAGGGGATCCCCCGTAAACGTGGCCGTGTTCGTTGATAGAGACCAATAGGACACAGGTCGCTCCCGTCCAGTCAAGATCGGAGGCCGATCATCGGAGAGGTTAGGTTCTCCGGGACCGCATTTTCATGATCCGGCGAAGCAGGGTTTTCCCGGATAATCAAATCCGGGGAAGCAGGACTCTCCGGTATCTCTGTTTTTACTAAGCCCTTGAAACTTAGTGTTAGGCGTATCTTTTTAGCGGCGGGCGGGCTGCTAGGCTCCATTCCTAAAGAGAGAGCGAAGTTCGGGTAAGCCCATCGTCAGGTTGCCGGTCAGAAAGAAGGAGAAAAAGAGATTATACCTGCTTGCAAAAGTAGTCCTCCGGGATGAGCTGCCGAACCGGGTTGGCGAGAGTCCTTGCCACAGAGGAATCTGCGAGGTGCTCGAGTAGGTAGTGGATTTGCGAGATGGGCTCCGCTCTGTCTCCTTTCACGCTTCAGGACGGAATGACGCCGAGAAATCGAGATCGCGGTGCCGTAAGGCCGCGATTGCAGCGCCAAAATAGCGGGGAGGGAGCAGGAACATCGATGGCGGCTGACGGTGTTGCCGGTGTAAAAGAATTATTTCCCTTACCCTCGCTTATTTAAAGCTAAATTGCCAACAGAAATGAAAAAAAAAATAAATAGTACAGCGACAAAGAGGGAACAATCTCTCCCAATCCTATTCGTGCGCATACCCCGAGTCAAATGATAAGATACCTTTTATGTGGAAGTTACGCAGGTGGATGGCGCGGCGGGGAGGTGGGAATTATGGGAAACCCTCTCCCCTTTTCCGCCTTCCTCCCCCCCTCGTTCATTGGAAATTACATTATTAAAAGTATTCGCGTACATATATGCATACATATACATACATACATACATACATGTGTGTATATATATATATATATATATATATATATATCATTGTACGGTATTTTGAGGATTTCATAAAGAATTTGTACAATAGTGGTGACACAAATATAAACATTGTTATAAACAACCAATAAACAAGCGCGTGACTAAAGAAATAATGACCCTAAGGTTATTGACTAACACCACGACGCCTGCGGCGCCCGCTTTTACGGAAAAATATCACGGAATTTCCGAAATCGATGTATTAACACACTATTGTGGAAATCGCTGCTTTGAACTTTTGAGGAGACTCCTCAAAATGCCTACAAAATCCTCAAAATTCGGTATATATGACCTATATAATCCTCAAAATGCGTCCCAGATGTATATATATATATATATATATATATATATATATATATATATATATATATATATATATATATATATATATAAATATATATAGAAGGGGAATCCAAATAGCTCGCCGCAATTCTCGGAATCATGTCCCTCATAGTGATTCTCCTGTTAAATTTGTGGTAATTTTAATTAACCGCGGGAGGCGCAGTTTGTTATTTCCTCTTGATTTTATTTGGTTTTAATTTGGTTTTAATATTTTGAGGTTCATGAATGCTTCAGGAAAGAGCCAGATTTTGTTTTAAAGGGGCGGAAATACTCTCACCTTAAATTCAAATGTGAACGATGATCCTAATTTCAGAGGTAAATTGTAGGAGAGAAACCATCAATTATTTAACTTTTAAATTGCGAATTTATGTTTTTCGAACAAGGAGCGCAAACATTTGCTTTTAGTAGTTGGTTTAATTCCTTATCATCATAAGTTTACTTTCATTTTCCAATTTATTCAAATAGCAACCTTTAGAAGAGAAATGTAACCTCGCGGAGTATTTTTCTTTATTTTATTTACTTAATTTTATTCTGATTTTAATATTTCGGAATTAAACAAAAATTCCTTAAAGGGGATAGGCTGTGATTCTCAAGAGGCTCCGGAATTTGTTTCAAGGGTGATTAATTAGCAATTTATGAGGGTTTTCTTAATGTGAATATTTAGGTGAAGATTTTGAGAATCGGGTCATGGTGGTTCAACGGATTTTTCGATTTTGTTGACCTTAAAGGGGCAAGTAATGTTTTGAATTTAAGCAAAAATTAGTTTAATTTGGTTAATTCAAGGTGAAGTTTATTATACTACAGTCATTTTGAAGACGCGGTGACACTTACGATTTTTTTTTTTTTTTGATAAGGATTTAATAATTTTATTTTTAAGGGTGAAGTTACAATGAAACACGGGTTAATTCAATTAAGTAGGGTTTTAAGGGTAAAAACGCGGTTGAAGAATTAGTTTTAAGGATGAATTTATAATGAAACGCGGGTTTTAATTTAAATAATTTAATTTTTTTTTAGGGTGAAGGGAGCCCCTGCCATCGCTCCCTTCCGTGAGATGCCTCCTATGGCTCTCCGGGACTCATCCTGATACAACGTATCAGGAGTACTTTCGGTTTCCCATCTCCAGGGCACAAAGCAAGAAATTATTTTAAACATTCTGGATTCTAACTCTAAGGCGAGCCCTGGCCATCTCTCCTATGACCCCTATTGTTTGGTTTCTTTTATTTCCATTTATTATAAACAAAGTACATGAATTTATAATTAGGTCGCACGCAAAATACAAAACTATAAATAACGTAATAGAGTAACATTATAAATATCGCATAAAGAAAGGATAAGTCTAGTTAGGTCGTAAACAGGCGTGTTTTAACTTATGAAAATGAACAATCTTAAATTTATTATTCCCCAGATCTATTTTCGCGTTTCTATCGCCTATCAACTCAAGTATCTTATAACGACCCGAATATTGTTCATCAAATTTACCTATTCGCGGCTCTTTTAGCAAATATACGTCTTCTCCGACCTTAAAATCTTTCGCGTTTAATTTCTGATCGTAATATCGCTTTGATCGTTCTTTCGCTTCTAATAATCGCGCGTTCGCCATTTTTTGAGCATCATTTAACTTTAATATTAACTCATCCAAGTACATTTCATACGTTTTCTCTACGGGTCGCGTCTCAAACTCGGAAGGTAATCGCGCCTTTTGTCCAAAAATTAATTCATGAGAAGTAAAACCGTGCGCCGAGTGAACGGACGTATTATATGAAAATATAGCCATCTTAATCCACGTATCCCAATCAGTTTTGTCAGTGTACATTTTAAGATATTCGACAAGGGAGTGATGACTTCTTTCTAAGGAACCCATGGTCTGGGGATGGAAGGAGGTAGATCGCAACAGCTTAATTTTGAATATCTTGGCTACCTTTTGCATTAAACTGCTCTGAAAATTACTGCCTTGATCGGTTTTAATCGCTTCGGGGCAACCAAATCTGGTTATAAAATCATGTACTAACGCGGTACGGCCATCTCAGCGGTGATATCGGGGATAGGAAGGGCATCCGAGTATTTCGTTAAATTGCATTGCAAAGTGAGGATATACTTATTCCCAGATACAGTTACCGGCAAGGATCCTACAATATCCATCTCTAAGACTTCGAACGCTTTACTAGGGGTAGTGGTGATTCTCATAGGTTGCTTCGTTTTTACGCGTACCAATTTCTTTTTCTGGCATTCTGCACACGTTCTAACATACTCCGAAATATCTTCTTTGATTCCGGGCCAGAAATATCGCTCGCGGATTCGACGATAAGTTTTGGCGATTCCTTTGTGTCCCGCAATAGCCGAATCGTGGGCCTCGCCAATAATACCTAGCCTATCATCGGGTGGTGGGACAATTACTTCCCCCGTGCAAATAGTTAATTTCGGGGGTCTGGTTTCCCAGCGAACTCGTAAGGTTATTTCTATAGGTAACCAGTGATTTCTTTCTAGGCTGTCCCCAACTTTTGAAATGCTGACCGATCCTACCTGCTCCTCAATAATCGCGGTTCGGAGTGAACCTAAGCATTGAACTATTGTGGCCGCGGTAGCTATCTCATTTGACTTTTCCTTTATAAACAATGAATATATAATCTTTCCATTAGATAAATTCGTCTTCACTATCGCGCCTATACCAATGGGTTCTGTTTTTAATTTTCCAATATTTATCATTTCTAAATCTACTAGCTGTTGGCAAATAGGGGTACTTATTTCGCAATCTACTGACATAAAATGCGCAATATTATCTTTTCTCATTAGAAGTTGATCCCGGGAGTATTCGACGGATGTTATGACTAAGACCTGATCTATTCTATTCGCGATAGACGGAATCAGGCCTATAAAGGGTTGTTTGTGTGTCATGTTTGTTAAGGATGGTGTCGTGCAGTCCATTGAGGACGGTGTTTTATGTATCAAATTGTCCACATAGGACTGGGTGTCATTGTCTACATAAGTTTGTGCGTTGTTGCCTACATAAGACTGTGTGTTGTTGTCCACATAGGATTGTGTGTTGTTGTCCACATAGGACTGTGTGTTAGAAGACCGAATCTCGTAGGTTTTTATTTTGATAATTTCATTTCCTAATTCATCCCCAGAATCGTCGAATACACTGTCAAGATTATTTGTCATTCGTTCTTGGAGATCAATCTCCCCTTGAACCTTTGCCTGTGTCCTCTCAACCCTATTTTCGCCTGACATGATTTCTTGATAGGAATTTTCCTGTAGGTCCCCGGCTCTATCAAAACTCTCAGGGATCTCGGTAACATTGCTTGAAACTGGAAAACCTTTAGGGACCTCGGTAACATTGCTTGAAACCGGAAAACTTGTAGGGACCTCGGTAACATTGCTTGAAACCGGAAAACTTGTAGAGACCTCGGTAACATTACTTGAAACCGGAAAACTTTCAGGGATCTCGGTAACATTGCTTGAAACCGGAAAACTCCTACCACTAAAACTACCTCGGTCATGATATACGATGACCGCTGTGTCTTCTATTGAAGAGACAGTGCTACGTCCATTAGTCTGTTCGTGAGTGTTTATTTGTCTGTCGTAATGTCTAGTCGGGGTATAGGAATGATTGGAATTCTCTGATCCTTCGGAATTTTGTTCCTTATGACCTGATACAGCATGATTAATTAGGAATAATTTTTCGTTATTAGTTTCTGGGAACAATTCCTCTGGATCAGAGTCAACGGGATCTATAGGTGTTGGAAGAGTTGGTATAGGATTTCTGGACAGTGCATCTGCGTTCATGTTTATCTATCCTGGTCTGTGAATAATATCATAATCATATTCCCTTAATAAAATTTTCCAGCGTCCTACCCGTCCAATAGGATCTCTTAATTTATTCAGCCATAATAACGGTCTATGATCGGTGACTAATGTAAATTTCCGGCCGTAAAGATATGGTCTAAACTGTTTCACCGCATGCATTATAGCTAATAATTCCTTTTCTGTAGTTGTGTATCTCAACTCTGCGCTAATTAAAGCCCTTGACGTGTAAGCGATTGGGAGATCCTTTCCTATGTGTCCCTGACTTAAAACACCACCCAAAGCATAATCCGACGCATCGGTTGTTACAATAAATGGTTCATTGAAGTTTGGATATTGCAGGATTGGACTAGAACAAAGTCTTTGTTTCAAGGTGATAAAAGCATACTCCTGCATGTTCTCCCATAAAAAGCGTTTATCCTTTTGCAAAAGGGAATGAAGGGGCCTAGCAATCTTAGCAAAATCAGGAATGAACCTACGGTAATACCCAGCTAAACCTAGAAATTGCTTAATATTTTTAGCATTCTTGGGACGCGGGAATTCGAAAACAGCCTGGATCTTCCGAGGATCGGGCTTCACCCCTTTTTCTGATATAATGTGACCTAAGTAAACGACCTCCTTCCTAAGGAAAAAGCACTTATAGGGTGCTGGGTGAGACCGGCCGTTTTTAATCTCCCAACCAATTTCTTTGTCTTCCGAGTACGATCTTCTAAAGATTCAGCGTATATTACTATGTCATCCATATAGACGAATAATTCAATACCCTGCAAACCGCTCAATACCTTATCCATGAGAGCCTGAAACGTGGCAGGGGAACCCTTTAACCCCATAGGCATTCTCTTATATTGCATGTGATTAAATGGGGTTGAAAACACGGTTTTAGGGGCGTCTGAGGGATCAATTGGTACTTGATGAAATCCCGAAGCCAGATCGAGAGTTGAAAAATATTTACTTCTTCCTAACTGATCAAGAATTTCCGTTATATTGGGAAGGGGGTAAGCGGAAGCGATGGTTTTCTTGTTTAGAGCCCGAAAGTCTATAACTAAACGCCACCTTTTATTTCCCTGCGGATCAGGTTTTTGGGAACAATCCACAATGGAGAATTGTAAGGTGACTCAGATTCTTCTATTATGTCATTGTCGATTAGTTCCTGAACCTGTTTCTGAACTATGTCCCTTAAGTGAGGCGGGTACCGGTATTGTTTTACATTAATAGGAATATTATCGGTAGTGGGAATTTTATGGGTGACTATAGTAGTTTTACTTAACTTGTCTTTAGGCAAATAAAACTGGCAGGGAAATTCTGACACAAGCTTAACTATGCTATCTCTTTCTTACTGATCAAGATCCTTTAAATCGAGTAACTCTAAAATCGTATCCACCCTGAGCTGTAATTCCGCCTCAGCCTTGTCTTTATCCGTTGCTCTAATAACGGGCACGGGTCTTAAGGTGCAGTCGTAATCTTCTAATTCAACGGGACGTATAATAATATTCATGTTCTCTGAGGTAGTATTGATCACGAACAAATCAGCCTTCCCGTTTTTGTTAATGACCAGGCATTCTCCAATAAATACCCCCGGCCCCGCATTTATCTTAGGTATATAACCTGTAGATCGGGTGGAATTCTAAACGGAGATCTGAATTAACCTTTAGGCTGCGAGGAAATTTCAGTACAAATTGACCTCTCAGAATATGTTAAATGTATACATAATATCACTGGGTATCTCAGATAGAGTCGCTGAACTGACTGCTGGTCCATATATCGACCAGCCCCGCAGGCAACGTAAAGTACAATGTAAAAGAATTTGTCTCTTTTGTTATGAAGATTTGAGAGGGTATTTCTACGTAATTTCACGCGTTGAATATGAAAAAAATAGTAACAAAATTCTCGCAGACACCCTTGACCTTAAAAATTTTTAGGTCAAGAATGTTTTGAGAAATTTTAAAACTATTTGTTATGTATTCAGAACATCAAATTTGATCTAAAAACTTCAAATATTCTTTGTCTCTAGAGTGGTCCATATATCAACCACCCCCACAGCTAAAAGGTTAAGGATTTAGTTCTAGCAGGTAAGTAATAGGTATTATGATTAATACAAGGAACTGGACCGCGTGCATCTCCGTAAAGGAGTACATCATCATCAAAAGATAAGGTCGCTTTTTGCTCGTTTAAGAATTCTACCCCAAGAATTCCTTCAGCCCTTATAGGAAAATCATCCGGCACAATATTAAGTCTACAGTAATTACAATAAAGCCCTTTATCAATCCCCCGCCGACAGGAACGCGCATGATAACCGAACTTCCTGCAATTATAACACCCCTGTTTTTTGTTTGGAGGAGAATCGTCTTTTGTTTCGGCTACGTGGCAATATGCTCTCTTACGATTATCTAAAACGTCACCATGCAATTCCCTTCTTTCTTGAACGTGACGCTCACAAGTTATTGCCGCATTAATGGCTGCTTCAAGGGTGGGCAAGGTTTTCCCTATCATTTGGGGCGCAATTTCAGAATCTAAACCTAAGATAAAGCATTCAACCGCGGTAGTAACAGTCCCTTCCATCATTCCGCGTGCTATAGCAGGACTAAAATTTTCGTTAATTAATTCCTGCGCCTTTTGTAAAATTCTTTTTACCCTTAGTCCATACTCCGAAACTTTCTCCTGATTATTCTGTTTCACGCGTGCCAAATCCGTTTGGATCTGGGGTAAATTCTGACTAGGCGCAAAAACTCCCTTTAATTCCTTTAATATCTGATTTAGGTTATCGAAAGTTTTAAATTGAAGGTAATCATTAGCCTCCCCGGTAACGCGTGATTTTACTAACTTCAAAAAGAAATTCCGGTCACTCGGGTTTACAAAGACCTCCGCCTCTTTACATTCTCTTATGAACCGATTTACAGAGATATTCTTTCCATTAAATTCGGGGAGTAGACGCACTATCTCATTAATCTTTTTGTAACTGGATAAAGAACTCGATTTAACGGATCTATTATTTATGGAATTGTTATCGAAATCATCACGCGTAATTAAATCGTCTCTCATATTGCGTAAACCAAGCGTAGGATTAATCGGCGGCCTAATCAATGATACACTTGGTTCGTCACGATTATTTACCATTAAATTTAAACCCTCCATAACGTCAGGTAGACTACTATTTTTATCTGTTAGCCTAAAATTTTCCGATACTGACCACGAACCGGACGCCTGTTCGCTATCTATCGACATTTTTAATGATTTCTATTCGCTCGCTCAAGTATTTAACTGGGGTTATCCGCTGCCTTGCAGATGGCCTTGATGATCTGGATGGGACTGATGATTCCTGATGGGCGCTGGTGACCTGGGAATGACGTTATCCTTGACAATGCTTGCAGTTGGGCAGTGAAGATAAGCAATGACCCGATCGCAAGTGGCGCCGGGAACGAAGCTGATAAGCATGTGCTCTAGAGGAAGATTGACGTCTCTGATTTGACCTTGGAATTCTATTATCTGCCCCACTCTCGTATCCTGAATCTGGGGTGTTTTCTCTCGAATTTGGTGGAGTTCTGTTGTTGGCGTTCATGAAGTCCTTGATCCTTGATTGGTTGGGGATTTTCTCTCTCTTATTGCTGCTGTGGACCCAACTTTCCAACCAAATGCTCCGGCATTCGCCCGTGTCCCAGGGGAAACCACAGCTCAAAAACCCTGGACGGAACACAATACTGAACTTATTCCTCTTCTTCTTGGATATTTTTCCTTGCAATCCTTCGAAGAATCCCACCGCTGTCACCAAAAATTTGTTACGACCAAAGTCGGGGTCTGGGAGCAGAAGGGCGCTTCTGCAATGGTCGCCGCGTTGACCAATAAGAGTGTGGATTCGTTGTTCGATAAAGCGCAAAGAATTGCGGGAACTTTAAATGAGAACTCGAACAAGTAAACCTTAACCTTGGAGTTTATTCAATTTAAAGAAATACTTGTAGACTTTGACAAATAAAATAAACTTTCAACCACGACTCGATATAATCAAAAGTAACGTAGAGTATAATTTGCGACTGATATTACGACGTGATCAGGGTGCTTGCACTAGTGCAACTGACTACAAAGCTTCTCATGTGCTCGGTAGCGACTGAGCTTTGAGCTTGGTTCCTCTTCCTTTTATAGTCCTCAGGAAAATCTATAAGTAGGAGCAAAGGCAATCAGAGCCGTTTCCCCCTCTCAAGTGGGAGGAGCTCCGCTGGAGAATTCTAGTTTTCTGGGTTTTCTCTTGAAAGTGGGCGTGGCTTAATCGCTTTTATCCGTGAGAGTGGGGGCGGCCTCGCTGGAAAATTCTAGTTTAATCTGGTTTTTCTAGAATGTGGGGGTGGCCTCGCCGGAGAAATCTAGTTTAATCCGGTTTCCTTGTTTTCCTTTAACTTCGTCCTTGATTTCTAAAAATAGAAATTTCTCCGAATTTCCGTTATGATTTCTCGGAAAAAATGCAGTAAACAACTGCTGGAATTAAAGATGATAAATATTTCCTAGAAAAAAGAAGAGCGTTTCCCTGAGCGAGTTTCATTAATTTTAATATTTTGAACTCCTAATTATTATTAGCGTTTAAATAATTAATTTATTTATTTTATTATTATTAATGCTTTAATTACTCATTTTTTCGGATCGCAAGATGTTATTTTATTATTATTATTATTATTATTAGGGTAATCGCCTGTAAACGAAATTGATCGAATTATTTATTTAATATGCGTTTATCGGGTTATAGTTCATTCGTTTATTATTTATTTATTAATTGGTTTTAGGAATCGGTCAAAGTGAATTGGTCATTAAAATCTTTATTGAGGTATTCTATTACAATATGTTTACTATTTTATGGGAATACGTTTCAATACTTTGCTATTTAATTGGATAATTTAATACACAATTACTTCCCTAACCCTTCGATCATTGTAGAATGAGCCCAAATATCGCGTTGCTCGTCTATGCGAACGCAGTTCATAACAATATCTATATATATATATATATCTATATGGATCGCGCGCACGCGCTTTCTGCTACTAGCCCTAAGTTTATGTTGACTACGGCCCTACGGCGGCGTGCGCGCGCGTATGTCTATGTTTTAATGTCAAAAATCGCATGGTCTGTCTCCCGGCGTTCCCAGTGATAACGGTGGTCGCTGCAATACGCCGCCCTGGAGAATGTCGTCCCTTTCATCGTGTTTATTGCAGTTGATGATGATATTCCTCAGAGACAGGAAGGCAGCGTGTCGACGGCGAGAGTAAATTTCGTAAGCCCTTTCTCGTTCCTAAACTCTCTGATAGGTAAGCATAGGTAGGTACTTTCTCTTGTTGCAGATACCTGGCGACGAGAGTAGTGTAAACGATGGGCACTGCTGTAGAATCGTTCTTGAGTGTGGTGATGTTGCTTGGCTCATTTATTTATTAGTCATATGTGGTTTTCAGATATTCAACTTTCCATGTGTGTGTTTGACTCTTATACTAGTGGCTCTGTGTACAGTTAATCTGCTATTGGTGCCTTCAGCGACTCTCAGGATGAAGGTGTTTTCAGCAATGAAACAACAAGTGAAGGTTCCACCAGTCTTTCCCCTCTAATTGTTAGAGGTAGCTGGTGCAGCAAGAATAGTGAACAACAACCATTGCTACAGTATTTTCTTTTATATAGTAATGTTTTTTGTGTCATCTATTCATTAGTCATATGTGGTTTCTAGGTGCTCAACTTCTCCTCGCTTGTCTCCTAGATCAGTGACTGATCTATTCATGTGTTTTGTTTATTCCTACGGTGAGGCAGTCCTTGAAATTGAGACACGCATGTCGGTCTCTATAGTATTTTCCTCTCAGATGGCTATTAGATAATTCTGAGCAGACTGGCATCCATGGAGTAGTGCCTGCTCTGGGCTATCCAGCCTCATTTTGCAGCTTCCCTAGCTCTACAATAATCTTCAAGTATTAGTGCTTTAGAATCTGAGGGGATAGATAATTCGGAACTGGGGGATATCATAAAAGTGCTGTGTGTGTGGTTAGATGCGATACGGGTAAGCAGTTGTCGCTGGTCATATTAGCTCATCTAGTTAATTTTTAAGTTTAGTCAGGGTATAAGAACTCATTTCAAGGTATCTATTGTATATATACGTGAGTCTTACCTATTTAATAGTTTTCATTTTAATTCTTTATACATATTGAACTTTACTATACTACAAAATCTATAACACATACATTACACTAGAGTTTTTTTTTTGTGTAATATACTACTTTAACATGTACTTTTATAATATTAGACAATTTTGATTCTTTTAGTTCAATCGCTTAGGTTCTGTGAACATAATTAACAGGTTAAGCTGTGTAATTTTATATGAAATTTCTATTTGTTATCAAAACAGTATGATAACATAATTATAGATTTTTAACAAGGCAATTTTTAAACATTTTTCTAATTTTGATTTTACTATATACTAAGTTCTCTAGATCATGACAAGAAATTGTAAGTTTTGACAGCTTTTATGTAACAGTTTTTGTTAGTTATTGTTTTAGTTTTTGCTTCCTTAAAGAGGAAGCTTTGTAATGGTGAAAAAAAATTTTGGAACAAAAAATGTTTAAAAACATTTTTTAAGACTTTTGGCACCAATATCCGATGTTTTTGAGAACAAAAATTTTCGTGTCTGTATGTGTGTGTGTGTGTGTGTGTGTGTGTGTGTGTGTGTGTGTGTGTGTGTGTGTGTGTGTGTGTGTGTGTGTGTACCGGCTATAACTTTTGAACGAATTGACCGATTTTCATCTATGAGGGCTTATTCTCTTCGTTTGGACATAGAATAGAGATAGCTTAACATATTTTTTCATTTTATCGTTTTTCTTTTGTTTTATAACCAAAAAATGATTTTGAATTTTCAGTTTTTTTGATTTTTTCATATCATACAGCCATTATTACATAATATAGTAAACTGTTTTTGAAAGGTCTTCAAATTACCTACAATTTCTTTTTTTAAAAGTTGAATTATCTTTACTCTGTCATTTGTTATTAAGGAAAACATTTTTATATTTCATAAATTAATTTCTCAAAAAATATTTTATTTATCGACTTGAAATTTTAACCACTTATAACAATCATTGAAGACTATATTTGGTTACAATTTCAAGTGATTATCTTCATTTGTTTTCTAGAAAAAAAATATTTTTGAAAACAAGGGAACTTTCTTTCGGACGCGATAACAGGAGTAAAAATCAACCAATCGTCTTGAAATTTGGCACAGAGATAGCTTTTTTATATCTTCGAACCGAGTTCGTTGCCCAAAAAAATCGGTCAATTACAATTAAAGATATTTGAGGTTAAAAATTTTTCTTTTTAATTTTCGAATTGCGTTTTTTCAGAGGATTGTTGATTTATCGACCTAAAATTTTAACCACTTATAACACTCATTGAAGACTATATTTGGTAAAAATTCCAAGTGATTATCTTCATTTGTTTCAGAGAAATAAAATATTTTTGAAAACAAGGGAATTTTCTTTCGGATACGTTAACGGGAGTAAAAGTCAACCAATCGTCTTGAAATTTGGCACAGAGACTGATTTTTTTTTTATATCTTCGAACCGAGTTTGTTGCCAAAAAAATCGATCAATTATGATTAAAGATATTTGAGGCTAAAAATTTTTTTAATTTCCGAATTGCGTTTTTTCAGAGAATTGTTGATTTATCGACCTAAAATTTTAATCACTTATAACCCCCTCATTGAAGACTATATTTTGTTAAAATTTAGAATGATTATCTTCATTTTATTCATAGAAAAAATATTTTTGAATAGAACTGAATTTTTTTTCTTTCGGACACGATAAAAGGAGTAAAAGTCAAACAATCGTCTTGAAATTTGGCACATAGACAGCTTTCTTATATCTTCGAACCGAGTTCTCCTCTCTCCACTCTCTTTCTCCTTTTCTCCTCTTTTCTCTCTCTCTCTCCTCTCCTCTTTCCTCTCTCTCTCTCTTTGACGGATAGACGGGGTTAAACCCAAGGGCGTCAATAAGCGATAAATAAATCTCTGGGTATCTTTCTCTTATTCTTACGTATCACTTCTTCAATTAAGTTTGAATGAGAAGGTCAGATATATTATTTACGTACGTGTTCACTAGTCAATGTTATGATCAGAACTAATAAAAACATCAGCTGTTTATCTGTTGTTTATTAAAAATAAGGTATCCTAGCAACTATAGAAGATGAACATATAACGATCATGTCAGATGAAAACATTACGTTCGATTGACGTGTATTTCATTACTCTATCGATATTTAAAAGAAATTAACTTAAAGTTTTATTACATTTTATTTAAATCAATTCTATTATATATAAATGTATTAATATTAGAATAAAATTAGATCAAAATAACTTGAGCTTAATTTATTGTAACTGTAATAACATTATTTTTGCACGTAAAATTTGCGTAAAATAGTATTAATCATAAATGCTGTACACTATATTCAGATAAACTAAGTGCTGGGCAATTGTAAAAAAGTCAATTTGGAAATCATCAATTATTAATAACAAATAGTTTCTTCTTCAATAAGATAAAATTAAAAAATTATATTAATATAATCTTACAAAAATATTCTATTAATATGAAAATGTATTTTTTAAAAGTCATAAATTTGAGATAATTTAATTTAGAAAATTTTTTATTTTTTTTTGTGAAAAATTTATTATTATAATTTCAATTTAATGAAAGGAATCGATAAATTGTTTTGAGGAAGCTAAGTGCCAAAGAATTGGCAGCGGTTTTTTATTGGTATTTAAACGATATCTATATCCTTTGTATTTAAGAGTTCTATTGGAAATCATTTCTTTGTACGATAAGCAAAAATTGTCTATTTTATGTATATTTTGGCGTTTAAAATCGTTTTTATAGATTTGACTCGTCAGGTATTATTTATTTTACATGAAAATCTTAAATGGGAAAAAGTTTTGTTTAACCTTTAGGCTGCGGGGAAATTTCAGTACAAATTGACCTCTCAGAATATGTAAAATGTATACATAATATCACTGGATATCTCAGATAGAGTATCTGACCTGACTGCTGGTTCATATATCGATCAGCCCCGCAGGCAACGTAAAGTACAATGTAAAAAAATTTGTCTCTTTTGTTATGAAGATTTGAAAGGGTATTTCTATGTAATTGCACGCGTTGAATATGAAAAAAATAGTAAAAAAATTCTCGCAGACACCCTTGACCTTGAAAATTTCAAGGTCAAGAATGTTTTGAGAAATTTTAAAACTATTTGTTATGTATTCAGAACATCAAATTTGATCTAAAAACTTCAAATATTCTTTGTCTCTAGAGTGGTCCATATATCGACCACCCCTGCAGCTAAAAGGTTAACTATTATCTATAACTTATGTATTGAATATTTTTGTGTAAAATTAAATACTGTCAAGTGTTACGAATATTTTTTGGCGTTTAAAATAGTTTTTATAAGTCTAACTAGTCAGGAGTTGATTTTACAAAAAAATGTTAAGTAGGAAAAAGTTTTGTTTTAATATTATCTACAACTTTTGTATTTAACAGTTTTGTGAAAAATCAAATCCTGACAAGTTACAGCCGAAAATCGCCCATTTTGTGTATTTTGGCGTTTAAAATAGTTTTTATAAATCTAACTCGTCAGGAGTTGATTTTACGAAAAAATGTTAAATGAGATAAAGTTTTATTTCAATATTATCTACAACTTTTATATTTAACATTTTTGTGATAAATCAAATCCTGACAAGTTATAGCCGAAAATCTTTCACTTTATGTATGTTTTGGCGTTTAAAATCGATTTTATAAGTGTAACTCGTCAGGAGTTGATTCTACACAAAAATATTAAAGGGAAAAAGGTTTTGTTTCTGTATTATCTACAACTTTTGTATTTAACATTTTTGTGTAAAATCAAATTCTGTCAAGTTCAGTCGAAAATCATTCATTTTTGACCTTTTTTTGCTGTTTTTCGTAGTTATGTTGGCAAATATTGCTCGTAGAAGAAAGTGTTCAACATAAAAAAGGTGTATCTTAATTAATTTTAGTAGATAGACCTATACATGGTAGCTTAACATTAATTTTTCTAGACGAAAGGCTTAAAAATCGATTTTTTGCCATTTTTCTTTGTGCTGGCATTTTGAAAATTTTCTATCGATCGTTCTCGCTGGAGAACTGGAACTTTGGTGTAATTATACGAGTATTTTCCAGGAATCACGAAGGAATCGGTCGAAAATTCATTGAGATAATCGAGCAACATGCGTATATACGGGCGTACAGACATACATACATCACAGAAAACGCTGTAAACGCACTCATTCTGAGTGGAAAATGGTTTTTACACATTAAATTTTCAGTATTTGAATTCTTACAATTTTCACTCTGGTGAAATTATAAGGCTCTCCCGAGTAGCGGTCGTGCCTAAAAGCTCTAAATGTACCTATTGTAATCTTCACAGTTTTTATAAATATATCTATAATAATATACTTACAAAAATTTATGCGAGTCAAAAATGTAACTTTTTGCCCTTTTTATAATGAAGTATATAATAAAATAATCATATGAATTTTAATATTGTCTACTAAAAGCAATTGTACCATATCTTGCAATCACCTAAAATAGTTATGCAATAATTAATATCATTATTCCTACTCTTTATAAATGCGGCCTTTAAAAATAGATTTTTAAAAACAGAACTTAACAAAAAAAAAGGAAAGAAATAATACTAGATACAATATTGACAATAATACGATACAATTAATTTTTAACGCGACTAACAATCAAGTTTAAACATTTTCTTATTATGTTTAGGTGCGTATTATAATAATAGATAATATACTTTTAATATCTAATATTATGAATTAGATTAGTTAACTACATAAATTATGTAACATAATAATAATACTGTAATGAAAACATTTCTAAGCTATATAAGTACAATAGTATAGAAATTAAAGAAATCTTAGTTTATAAAAAATGAATTATAATAACATCATTTTAAAAATATAAATATAATATTTTCTAAACTAAATAGGAAAAAATTCGTTATTTCCACTATATAATTTATTATTCTCTTTCTTCCACCGTTTTATTTATAATATTTATATAAAAATACTATTGAATAGTTCAATATAATTTCTACATGTTATGAGATTGTAATGAAGTATTTTTAAGTTTCTTTATATAATAATTTATAAATAAAACAAAAAAAAATATCCAACGCACTTTGAACAGTACCTCCAAGGTAGTGCGGAAATTGTTCAAAAATTGCAAAAATTAAGCAACAGAAACAAAGGTACAGTCTTACAATATTATTCGAACCCTCATCAAAAAACAGCATTCAGGAACGTTATCCACAGGACTAACGCTACCGACATATATGTACAATATGGATGTAATATAAAATTTGTTCCCCCATTTAGTTTAGAGATTGATTTTTAACATTAATTTGATTTGTTATTTGTTTTTGGGGTTTAGCCTACTTCTTTGTGATTAATATTGATAACTGACATTTTTATAATTCACAGTTTATCATTTTTACATACGAAATATGTATTGTGTTTCCATTGCAGCCGGTATGGGAGGTATGTTATTGGCAGTGCGTCAGTTCAGTCAGCTGTCCACGAAACGTGAAATCGACTACCGCGCTGCACGTGGTCGGGGTATATACTACGTTCGGGGTGCCTCAGTCTCCCTATATAAGCTTTGCGCTTCTATTAGTGTCTTTATTATATTACTCATATCTTCGTTGGTAAGAGTACGTTATTTTTCGTAGGAGCGCAAACTTTTTTATTTACATCGGGCCTATAGAAGTAATTATTATAAATTTAACAAGGAATAATGAAAAAAATTAGAAATACGCATTGCTGGTCAGCAGGTGTAGATGCACAGTGAAAATCAACAGTAGTTTTCACCTTTTGTACGTAACAATTTTTCTAAAGTAATTAATATTACTGCTATTTGTTTCCCGTGCTAAGCACATGAACCAGACTAATATTAGAAGCTGCAATAGACATCGGAAAATGCACCCTGGAACTTATATCCCGGATAGCACAAGACGTTTTTTAAACGTCATTATGACGTCAAATTTTAAACCTCGCGACGTCAGAAATATAAGTTGATCAAACGTCATAATGACGTCAGTAAAACGTTGAAAATGTCCGAAGAATTATTTATCCTGTAATATTAATTACTTTAGACGTCATAAAAACGTCATAAAACGTCATAAAACCGGAATAAATACGTCATAAAGGCATTATACTCATATATTTTTCGAAATCTTTGGAATTAATCCATCTTTTTTTCTCGCAAGGTGGCGTCGAACAAACTCAAAGTAGAAAAATGAGATTCAGTCTATAAGAGCAAATATTGAAAGAGAGGGTGGGGGGGCTTCTTCATACGTAAGTATTATACGCCTGCTTAGACATATATATAAAGATGTAATGTATAAATGACGTTTTTATGATGTTTTTTATGACGTTTTTATCACATTTTATATGACGTTTCTATAACGTTTATTGTATGTTCTTCCAACATTTTTCTAACGTTCTTCTAACAGATTTTTAACCTTTTTATGACGTCGAAAAAATGAAAAGAAATATCGGTAGAAAAATACTGCGGACATTTTCAACGTCTTACTGACGTTATTATGACGTTTGAGTAACTTATATTTCTGACGTCGCGAGGTTTAAAATTTGACGTCATAATGACGTTTAAAAAACGTCTTGTGCTATCCGGGATAAGTGTGCATCGCACGGCGCAACGAGGGGATGTATATGACTGCCTAAAAAAATACGTAAAAAGTACCGTAATAGAAAATAGTATTTTTAGACAGTCTTATACTTACATCCCCGCATTGCGCCGTGCGATGCACAGCCATATACCAATCCCAGTGTAAATTTTGCGATGTCTATTGCAGCTTTTAATGCTAATCTGATTCATGTGCTTCGCACGGCAAACAAATAGCAGCAATAAAGTATACTTACAAAAATCATTACAAGCTGAGTTAAAAGTCCTACAAATTTTCCCATATACTAACTGTTTGCATATTTTTCGAATTTCCGCATAGTATAAGAGGACCACATTTTTACGATTGAATAATTATAGTTTTACTATCGTAACTTTTATACTATAAACAAATTTGTTTATTCTCCAGTCAGTATATTGTACTGTGTTTGAAGTTAATGTTTTGATTTCGTCTCATTTTATTCATTATTATGATTTTAAATAATTAAATGCTTTAATAAGACGCAAAATGTAGTAGAATAAATAACAGTTCCCTAATGGTTAATATTCTTTTTTCAGAAATTACTATTCATTGGTTGGAGTTTCTTTATTTATATAAGACAAATTGTACATTTTCCTATCCCAAAAATTATCTTTCTTTATTCCAGACATTTATTAAGTGAGTATACCTGTTTGGGATTTAGCGTACATAAGCCAGACGGAGAGCATGTCCCCTCCTCTAGCCATCGACTACACGCGTGAGAGAGCCGCGCCACTCAGCGCTCTTCACGCACCGCTTTACCGCCCCTCCAACTACCCAGGCACGCCGCCGACACATCGCAGTTCACGCGCGACGGCCAGAGAGACAGCAACGATCTCAATACGCGCAACACCCTGTATAACTACGGCCACTTCAATAAAACCTACTTTTCTCTACACGAAACGCATTTCAATTTGAACCTCCCCAGTCGACGATCCCAACAACACATTAAAATAAAAAACATTTGGTCCTTCGAGCCGGATCGTGAGAGGACATCGCCATGGCCAAAGCGCAGAAGAAAACTTTTTCTATCATTCTACGTCTACTTTCGAGTGGCGGAGAGATAGCCGTCTTCTTCACAGGTACGCATCCAAGTGTTCGTGGTCGTGAGTGCTGTAAAAGTCGCATGTCGACTTCGCGCGTTCGTTGCTGTCTCTCTCTCTCTCTCTCTCTCTCTCGTTTGCCTCGCCGTCGCGTGAATTCGGAAGCCACCTTCTAAGGCTTCCGAGGGAAAATAGCACATCAATTGCTATCCTCCCCATTTCTGAAAACGCTTTGGAGTGCGCGTATCTATCGACTCCGAGACGTCGCCAAGAGCGTGCGCTGTAAAGCCAGCTCTAGAGTCACCCCGTGTACGGTGATCGGCAGCCATCTTGTTGTAGTCAAGAGCAACATGTGGCAATTTCAGTAGAAGAGCGTGCGTTGTAAAACCAGCTCTAGAATCATCGCAATCGTACGATGGTCAACTAGACATTGCCGGCAAGAGCAACTTGTCTACGGGGTTCACATCAGTCAAGCCAAGGAGTACCCGCGTGCAGCGTACACGCTACGGGGCTCACACGAGTCAAGCCAAGGAGTACCCGTGTGCAGCGTACATCGCGTGGAGCCTACACGTTACGGGGTCTACACCTGCTCATTCACGAAGTACCCGCGTGGACATCGCTCGCTACAGCATCAAGGAGAGAGGTGTTCACCGGGCATACAGGCGGCTTTCCACGAAGGAGGAAGAGACGTCTTCAAGAGGACGACCATAAGGACGCGTGACGTCCAGGACGCCGCGTACGTCGTCGCCAAGCATAATTGGAGGAGGACGAGCCCATTTTCATTCGCCAGGGGGCGTACCTTCGAAACAGATCTGTACTCGGACGAATTCATCTGCTTCGCTCTCGCTGCAGCCGGTCGAGCCTGCGCCGCGGTAGGATTGTGCTCGGATGCTTCGTCTTAATACTTGGACACACGTATCGTTTCAATTTTAGTTAAATTTATTTGTGCGACTTTTCGTCTAGTCATTCTAGTCTCTTCATGCAATACTAAGAGAATTTAATGATCTCTATTTAATATCAAGACTACTTTAATTAAAATTGAGTACATTTAATTTGAGATTAGAATTATTTAATTTGAGTTGAGTTATTATAAATTAAATTTACGCCTTTCAAGCTAGTTTTGAGAAAATTGAATGCAATTATTTGTCTTAGCAAATACTTATGTTGTTGGACCTTGCAGTTTTATTGCTGTCTGCTGATACTTTATCTTGACTGCCACTTAGACTGCTGGCCCACATCTGAACGCATACCTGATTCAGCAGCGGACTACTCTGCAGCGATAGCTGAATACAACGCCTGCAGTAATTTCTCGACGAGCAGTCAACGCTGTGGATCTACAGCTGATTCACCGTTGGAACGTTAGCAGACGCACTCGACGTTGCATCTTCAAGCGCATCTTCACGTCCATACTAGCATAAGTATTATAACTTAGGTTAAAACTTAGATGTAATAACTTTCACTATCTCTTGTTCTACTCTCGAGTGGCAAGGTTAGTTAACGCAATACCTCGCGGTTAAATAGTCAAATTAGATTCTCGTCCAATTACTGTTGATCTCAAGATGGATGCGATACATACTAGACAGTTGTTACTCCAAGGTAGGATTTCTAATTCATTCACATTTTCAAAACTAGAGGTAAAGATCAAATGAATATGGCTGACGCCAAGGCTCATTTAGCCGGACTTGAGGAAAATTACACTGCCTTTAAGCCAAATCACGATAAGATCTTAAACCTCAAATCTCTTGATTTACAACATGACTATTTCAAAACCAACCTTTTTGAATTAGTTGAAGACAGCTTCTATGATCGGAAAGGTGATTTTCTTAATTTATTGGGATGTCTAGAAGAACAGAGCTCCGCGCAAGGTTCCTCTAAGTAAACTGCTGCTCTTGTTCCACCAAGTTCCACTCAACCTGCTAATACATCGTTTGAATCGTTGCCAAAAATAAATTTACCAAAATTTTCAGGAAAATTCTCTGATTGGGACAATTTTATGGATGTCTTTCGTTCGGTCATACATCGTTGCGCAGACTTAACGCCTGTTTTGAAATTGCATTATCTTCGCACTGACCTTACAGGTGAGGCACTTGAGAAAATTAAATCTCTTCCCATTTCGGGTGATAATTATGAACGAGCCTGGACAACTTTAATTGAATATTACGAAAATCAACGTCGTATTGTTAGTTCTCACATTTCGGAAATCTTCTCGGTTAAACCCATGAAATCAGATATCTCATCCGAAATTAAACATATTCATAGGGAAATTTTTAATCCCATCGCTAACCTAACTTCTCTTAATAGAGCGGTTCCATTAGGTAGTGATTTAATCGTTCATTTTACGCTAAATCGGCTTGATTTAAATGCGCGTAAAGAATGGGAAAGACACCTAGGTGATGGCGTCGATCCACCGATAATGGAGCAGCTCCAGGCCTTTCTTCGAAGTCAAATCCTCACTCTCGAGGCCATCGAAGCTGGCACTAAATCGTCTGCAAATAATAACGCCAAAACTCGGGCATCTAATTCAAAGCCTTGTAAATCAGAGCATGACAATGCTCATTCTGCTTACTCTCATCAAGTTTCTACTAAAATACCTCAAAAGGGAAAATGTTCGCTATATAATGAGCCTCATTACATAAATCGATGTGAACAATTTTTCAGCGAAACGATCCCCGAGCGGAAGGAGCTTCTTAAATCGTCGAATCTCTGTTTTAACTGCTTAGGGAAGCACCACATAAAAAATTGTACTTCCTCGTAGCGATGCTTTCTTTGCAAAGCTAAGCATGACACTTTAGTTCACGTTGATGGCTATTCGTACAGTCAATCGAATAATTCATCAACGCCTGATCAATTAGCCCCAGTTACAAACTCATCAAACCCAAACTATGCAAACGTTGTCGTTTCAAATGACATTCAATCTGCTCATCAAGCAGTCTCCCTTAATAGTGGAGTAAGTACTAAATGTACAGGAGTAGTTTTAGCTACCGCTAGGGTTAACGGCCTTGGTCCTAACGGAACCAAAATTCAAGTTCGTGCGCTGATCGATCCTGGATCACAAATCTCACTTGTTACACAAGCTTTGTGTAACTTGCTTTCTCTAAATTGTAGAACCAGTCACACGCATATTCAAGGTATAGGAGAAAAGACAGCTGCCGTGTCTTCTAAGGTAGCTTGTCTTACTATACAATCCCATTTTGATTCAACTTATTCTCTAGAAGTTTATACTATAATCTTGCCAAGATTATCCTCGTATAAGCCTCCCGTTGTAGGTGGTATTTCTAACCTCGAATACTGAAGAGAGATGCAACTATCAGACCCCTCGTATTTCGAACCTTCACGCATCGATATTCTTCTCGATGCAAGCGCTTATACGCAATTCATTCAAGGCCAAATCGTTAAGGGTCAATGTCTTCAACCGATAGCGTTAAGCACTAAACACGGTTGGCTTTTAACAGGCAATATTTCCACTTCACCCCTAGAGATCGGGCCAGATGCTTTGTCTCTTCATTGCTCAAACAAATGTGAGCATGGAGCCAAACTTTTGGATGTCGTACAAGGTTTTTGGAGGATGGAGGAAATAACAGTCGACAAAAAATCTTACTCGCCTGACGAACAAGCATACGAGGAGATTTATCAGAGAACTACTCGTCAAGATGAAACAGGGCAATATATAGTAAGCCTACCCTGGAAAAGTCGAGACCCGTTGAGTTCTGCTCATCTAGAAAATTCTCATTCTGTCTCATTACGCGCACTCAATCGTCTCGAGGCAAACTTCGCTAAGGACTAAAAATTGAAAATAGTTTATGCTGACTTCACAAAAGAGTACATTGACTTAGGTCATATGTCACTCTCCTCGAATTTTGATTCATTATCTAAAAAATCTCAAGCCTTCTTACCACATCATAGTGTGTGGAAGGAAACTAGTACGACAACCAAATTACGTGCTGTGTTTAACGGCTCGAGTAAATCTAGGTCAGGATTTTCGGTCAATGATCTTCTTCACATTGGACCTAATCTTCTTCAAAATTCCATCGCTTTGATCTGTGCCTGGCGTAGGTATAAGATCGCTCTTTCAGCTCACGTGGAAAAAATATTCCGACAAATTGGTGTCGAACAAGTTGATCAACCCTTTCAATCGATTTTATGGTGTTTTGACAAGAGTGAACCCATCCAGGTCTATCGATTGACAACAGTGACGTATGGTTTGGCCTGTTCGCCTTTTCTAGCCATACGCACGCTTCTGAAATTAGCCGAAGACTATGGCAAAAATTACCCAATTGCAGCTGAAGCTGTTCGATCAGAAATGTATTCTGATAATGTGCTTTCTGGTGCTCACTCGCTAGACGAAGCATTGAAGAAACAGGATGAGTTAATTCACCACTTTAAACAAGGTCACCTCAATCTTCGAAAGTGGACTTCAAATAATGTTGAAGTACTCTCTTGTCTACCCTCGAACTTGTTAGCTGCAGATTCCATTTCTTCATTTGCCTCAGAAACATCTGTACCAATTTTAGGTATAGATTGGCAACCTAACACTGACTATTTTAGTTTTCAACTTGAGGATAACCCCCTTTGACTTGCCATTTACCAAACGTTCAGTCCTTTCAAGAATTGCTCGTATTTTCGATCCTATGGGATGGTTAGCTCCTGTCGTGATCACTGCAAAAATTATTATGCAGTCACTGTGGATTCTTAAGGTTGGTTGGGATGAGAAGCTTCCTCATGAAATTTCTGATCGTTGGAAAAAGGTTCCAAGTTTGCATATGGTGCAGTAATCTATCTGCGCTTAATTCAAAACCAAATGGTTCTAGTCACACTTCAAGTGGCCAAAACGTGAGTAGCCCCACTTAAGGCGCTAAGCATATCTCGCTTAGAACTTTGCGCTGCGTTGCTACTTGCTTGACTTACTCGAACGTTCAAAGAAACCTACCCTCTTAAGGTTGAAAGTATTCACTTATGGTCAGACTCTGCTGATGTGCTCTTTTGGCTAAAAGACCGTCCATCTAGATGGGGCGTGTTCGTAGCTAATAGGTGCTCTGAGATTCACACTCTAGTTCCTGATGCGTATTGATATCACGTGCGATCAGCTGATAACCCCGCCGACATCATATCCAGAGGTACTGAGCCCTCAAATTTGGCTTCCCATCATTTATGGTGGAAAGGTCCCTCTTGGTTATCGGATAGTCCTGAACTATTGTCGAGATCTCATGATGAGCTCAACTTCACGGTAAATAGTCTGAATATTCAACCTAGTCATACTCCAGTCGCTAGCAAGGGCCTATAAAATCAGCGCTTTCCACGCACCGCTTTACAGCCCCTCCAACTACCCAGGCACATCGCACCGCCGTCCGGCGACAGTTCACACGCAATGGCCAGAGAGACCGCAACGATCTCAATACGCGCAACACTTTGTATAACTGCGGCCACTTCAAAAAGGGTCATAAAAAAAATACTGGTGTATTCTACAAATAAAATGCAAACTTTTTCCTAATCAATGTTCTATATAAAAAGTTTCAAGATTTTGAGTAAAAAAATGAATAAACTTGGATTTTAACCAAAAATTGCTAAAACTTTGAATTTTTAATGTTGTATAACTTTTTTATTTATGCAAATATCGACCTAAAATTTGAGGAACATATTTTTTTTTTCATAAAAGATTAAAAGTAAACAAGTTTTGAGCGATTTTAAAATTTTGACATGCTCACTTCACCTGAAACATCCCATATATATATCTACCTATATTATATTTATATATCTTCCTATGTTATATAGTTGTAAGGAAATGCTTAAGACTCAGAGCTTCCTCAAACCACCTCGTATCCCCTTACCACTAATTGCTCCCATCCTACCGCGTCTCCCTCAGCCCCTCCTCATTCCTTCATAACAAAGTAAAAAAGTGATTAATTATACGTTTTTTTAAAGAAAATGTGAAAATACTGACCCTCGCAAACCATCGCCCCTCATCTCCCCCTCACGCCCCATCGCACTCACTTGCAGTGAGTGCCCCCTCCCCCTCAGCGCCCCTTCATTTCTACATCGGCAACTTCTCGCAAAGCGGCATCATTCACCATAATAGCCCTACAAAACAACTTTTCCTGTATTAGAAAAATTTTTAGGAGTCTTTATTTTTATAAATAGGATACTGTGATCAACAAGGTTGTTTCTCCAGGAAAAGCTTTTCGTAATGGCCAAAGGACCTACCAACTTTAACAAAGGAAATGTAAATTACGAGTTACAATTAAAAAAAGATAGCAAGAACATCAATATTAATTTTGTTATTGACAGAAGCGTAGAAACGAAATGTAGAAATAGGGATTTAGAGACAGAAACGTGGAGACAGAGACGTAGAGACAGGCGCGTAGAGACAAAGACATAGAGGTAGAGACAAAGTCGGAGAGACAGAGTCAGAGAGACGGAGAGACCGAGACATAGAGACAGAAAGGAAGATACAGGGACGTAGAGACAGAGATTCGAGACAGAGAAGCAGAGGCGGAGTCAGAGAAACCGAGTCGGAAAAACAGAGACAGGAACGTAGAGACAGAGTCTGTCGCCGAATAGGCGGGGAGAAATAATGGATGTTGACTGGTAGGAAAATCGGATGTGTGCATGTAATGAAACAATGGTTACCTTTTAGAATATACTTTCTTATTTATTCAGGCCGCAACAACAATACGAAATACATAGAGCGTCCAATAATGAGCGTCCAATTTAGAATAATGATATTGATCGTTTATACATTACTGTGATATAATCTTAACGCAAATAACGGAATCGATATTCAATTTACATTTCGCTAACTTATAAATTAACCTTAGTCATAACCGAAGCAAAGCTGCTCAATAATAAATTGAGTGAATTTAAACGCGCACGCCAAAGAAAGCTAACTCGGTATCGCAAGAATCGCCAGTAAGCCGGCGCAGTTCTCTGCTCCAGACGCACACTCACACTCACCCACACACGCATACATGCGCTGTCGCGCACACATTCACTCACTCACAAATAATGTAACATCTCAGCATATAACTATCGGGCACCTATGGCCTCGCGAGTACGCAAATTTAACTGTTATAGTTGCTCTCACTCACCCACGCCGATGTACGATGACATGCGCTTACTCACTCACAGTACGGGATCTCAGCATGAACTCTTTGTCGATATCTCTGTCTGTCTCTCTCTCTCTCTCTCTCTCTCTCTCTCTGCTAGAAACTCATTGATGAGCGTGCCTGTAGCTTCTCTGCTACCCACGCCGCTATCCTGCAAGTTGGCGCACCTCCTCTCGTATCACCCAGCACCTTCCGAATTCCCCGGGACGAGCTTCTCCAACTGCACAGAACTGCACTACTTGATCTTAGCACCGCTACTGCCACCACGAGTCTTCGTATCAGCGGGCGCACGTGGCGGAAAGAGGGCGCTCCGTACGGGCCTATCCTCTCCAAGCGCGCCTGCGCGAGCGGGAAAAACGGCCGATCGCCCACTCACCGGCCTGCCCGCGTGAAACTACTTGTGTCCAGGGGGAGGGGGGGAGGCGGCAGTCCGATAATTCAACTGTAGTCTAGGTACATGTGATAATATCTTAATAACGTGCAAATTCCAACATCCCGCCCGTCTCGTCCATAGGACGATGTGTTACCACGGTTGTGGATGGCTATTTACGAATCGGTCCGCCCGCCGTGACCCGATGCTGATCCAGGGTGGGATTCAACAGAGGGCAAGGGGCTTAACCGCACAATGGGACGGCGGAAGCTGGAGGTGGCAGTCTTCACTATGACAACTCGGACACAACCATCAGATCCTGGATGTACCTCAATGATCCTACCTAGAGGCCATTTTGATGGCGGACATCGTTCATCTTGCACCACTACAAGCTGCCCTACTTCATAATTTTTTGTTGTTCCTCGCCACTTAGAACGCTCGTGCAGGTGGTGCAGATACTGCCGGGACCAACGCTTCCAATAATCCGTCCGCATTCTTTGGAGTAATTGGTATCGGTTCAATTTCCCGACTGGCCAAATCGGTAGTTCTGTATCTGGAATGAGCAAAGAGGTTCCTCCGCAAAGAAAATGGGCTGCGTTAGCGCTTCTAAATCCTCAGGATCATCGCTTAACTGCTCCAAGGGACGCGAATTTAAGCACGCTTCTATTTCAGCCAGTACTGTCGACATCTCTTCGAACGTAAGAGTCTGGTCATCGGTCATGCGGACCAAGTGGTACTTGGTGGACTTGACCCCCGCTTCCCACAGGCCGCCGAAATGCGGACTGTGAGGGGGAATGAAGGACCACAATGTACAGTCTCTTGCAAGGACTGTTGCTACATCCTTATAAAATGTGGATGCCGCCTTAAACATTGCGGCTAACTCCTTCGAAGCTCCTTGAATGTTTGTGGCATTGTCACTGTATAATTGTTTACATACACCACGACGTCCCACAAACCTCCGGTAAGCTGCAATGAAGGCGTTGGTACTTAAATCACTCACTGCTTCTAGGTGTATGGCCTTGGATGCCATGCAGATAAATAGGGCTATATACCCTTTGTAAGATTTATGACCTCTACCCTTCGTGGTACGTAGTTGAATAGGCCCTGCGTAGTCTAGACCGGAGATGGTGAACGCCCGCTCTGGAATTGTCACCCGGTAGGACGGTAGATCACCAATTTTTTGAAGGCCGAGCCGAGGTCGCAAACGACAGCACTTAACACACCGTCGAATGTGAGTCTTTATGAGTCTTAAGGCCCCTATATTCCAGACTCGGCTTCTAAGATTACTCAACGTGAGATAGGTACCGCCGTGAAAGGAGCTGAAATGTGCGTGATCGATAAATAAGCGGCTGAGGTGTGAATCCTTTGGTAAGATAGGTGGGTGTTTGGCGGCGAAGGCCAAGTTCGAATGGCGCAAACGGCCCCCTACTCTTAACAGCCCATCTGGGCCTAAGATTGGGTTTAATTTCGATAAAGGGTGCCCCTTCGATAGCTCTCGACCCTTGCTTAAGGAATTAATCTCGCCGCTGTAGTGTAAGTTCTGTACTAGCTTTATTAAGGAGTTTTGTGCTGAATTGATTTCTGCTGACGCCAAAAACGAATTTCTACGCACACTGCGGCGGCAACGTGCTAGGCAATTGTATCCAAATCTCAAGCAATATGCAGTAATTCGTATAAGCCTACCTAGATCAGAGAATCGAGTGATAATCTCCTCTTCTTGAACAACCGGGGTGTCATCAGTTCGTATGACTGCAGCCAGCACTGGAGAACAAGCTCTTTGAGGTTGTACCTTATTACTTGGCCACTGGTCAATTGATTTAGTGAGCCACGGAGGGCCGCTCCACCACAATGCGTTGGAGCATATTTCTGAAGGACTTGCGCCCCGGGTGGCGACATCTGCTGGGTTTTCAGCAGATGGGGTATGACGCCAGTTAGCGGTAGGGAGTTCAGTCTGTATGAAGGAGACGTGGTTAGCTACGAAGATTTTCCAACAGCTGGGATATTTCTGAAGCCAACTCAAAACAATTTGACTGTCCGTCCAGGCGTGAATTGCCAAGGTTGAAAAGCACTCGACACGCCGTATGTGGTTGATTAGGCGCACTAACAGAGCGGCACCACACAATTCCAGGTTTGGGATTGACACAGTTTCAACTGGTGCCACCTTGGATTTAGATATAAGAAGAGACGTGTGGTAGCTACCCTGAATCCCTCGGGTACGGATATATATCGCCGCCGAATACGCTCTCTTTGAAGCATTGGCGAACCCGTGCAACTCACACTGAGAGTCCGAAGTGGTGCCGAGCCAACGATTGATCGGCAGAGAAGACAAACTGGACCAATTCATACAATACTCTAACCACCGTTGCGTGATATCAACGGGTAGAGCATCATCCCATCCTATCTTCAACATCCACAAGTCTTGCATCAGTATCTTAGACCCAATGGTGGTCGGGCATAACCATCCCAGGGGATCAAAGACCCGGGAAATTTTTGAAAGAATGACTCGCTTTGTCAGAGGTTTGGTTGAGTCGGAGAATATCTGAGTATTGAGCCCAAATCTGTCATTGCTGGGTGAACAGAACAATCCTAGCGTCTTGACAGGCTCATCCTGTTTGATGATTTTACATGGTTCGCCGTCCTCTAGCTGTTCCTTTCTCGTTGGAGCTAGAGATGGGACATTAGAGGCCCATTTGTCTAATTCGATACCCACTGTCTTCATCAGGGCGATTAATTGATCACGAATATCTATGGTTGTATTAAGGTCGTCGGCGCCGGCAAAGACGTCATCGATATACATATTTGTGGAAATGCATTGAGCTCCAAGAGGAAATTGGTGGCCCTCATCTTTCGCTAACTGCTGCAGCGTGCGCATTGCTAGGAAAGGAGCGCAGGACGTACCGTAGGTTGCTGTAGTGAGCCTATATTGGACTGGATCGGATGTGTCAGTAGGCGACCACCAGATGCGTTGAAGGTCTCGGTCCTCGGGATGTACCCATGTCTGGCGAAACATCTTCACAATGTCCGTGGTAAAGACGTACCTGTACCGCCTCCAATTTGTGAGAATTAGGGTCAGATCTTGTTGAAGGGGAGGACTGGGCAGCAAGTAGTCGTTTAGGCTTTTTTGATGAGACGCACGTCTAGACCCATCAAACACTACTCGAAATTTAGATACGTCGTTCACTCGCTGAATCACAGCGTGATGGGGCAAATACCACGCGGAAGAGTTGTGTAACTCAGCCTCAGGGACTCGCTCCATATAGCCTAATGATTCATAGACATGCATAAATTCCTTATACTCGTTCGCTAGTTGAGGGTTTCGTTGTAATCGGTTCTGGAGTGATCTGAAGGATCCTAAGGCTGAACGTCGGATCTCATGTGCCATATTGGGAGGCGCATATCTAAGCGGTAGACGCACCATATACCACCCATCTGGCATTCGGCGATGAGACTGCGTAAAAATGTTCTCACACTGCTGGTCGTCTGGATTCTGGGCTGGCTGGGTTTTAGGGACCTCCTCTACCTCCTAAAACCTTTGTAAAACGGAATAAAGATCTGTTTCGTCTTGACTCGCAGTGGATGTAAAGTGTGATCGGGGAGATGAATTGGCTTGTTCCTGAGTATGATAATACGTGCCCGACACGACCCAACCCAAGGTCGTCTCTTGCGCGATCAATTTATCCTTGAGCAAGTGGCGAAGGCCAGCTCACAAAATCTGGGAGTAAATCTCGACTCCTAAAATGATACTGATTCGATTTGGTTTATAAAACTCAGGATCAGCTAGTCTTAACTCGGATAGGCGGTCCATTTCAATCACCGATAAGTCCGTGGACGGCAGCGTAGTTAGACCGGGCAAGACAATGGCCTCAACCGGAATCTGGATTGCTGGATCGTGAATTGATCGAATAAGTAGTTGGGTTGTCCATTGAGCCGTTCCTAGTGAGACAGCCCCCACTCCAGAGATAGGGATAACAGCCCGTCGTCGTGGCAGATTCTACTGTGGAACTGTATCTTGGGTAATGAAGGAAGCTTCAGAATCCTGGTCCAGAAGTGCTTTTATGGTAAGGTGTACGTTTTGAGAGCCCAGAAGGCGGGAGGTGTATCCGAGCCGTTGCTAGTAATGGTTTTCGTTTCTCTCGCGGTATTCTTATCAGTCGGTTTGCAGGCCTAGTTGATGTCGTAGGTAGTCAGGAGGTTTCATCATTGGTTGTAGTTCTACTTGTCTCTCGATTCTGAGATAAACTGTCATAATCTCCATGCAGCAATGAGTGATGGGTTCTCGAACAGGTGTTGCAACGGCCCTTGGATTTATAATCCCGGGCAAAATGCGTTCCCAGACAATTATAACAGCGATTTAGTTGTTTGATTTCTTCATAACGCTCGATTGGGGACATTGATTGTAGGCGAGCACATTTTGCCATGAAAAAATGGTGATTAGAGCACAGAGGGCAGGAAGAGGAACTTCCTTCAGTTGCCAGTATGTGCAGGGCCTTAGTTGTCGATTTCCGGAAATGAGGAGGCGCCCTGTCTCTAAGGCCTCTATGCGGTCTTCTAAAAATTCGACGATATTTTCGAAGTTTGGTAGTCGCTCCGTTTCTTTTTTCCAGCAGCATCGTTCTCGGTTCGAAGAAACGTCTTAAGACAGGTTCCCCATAGTACTCGGCTATCCGCGTCGAGACACTTCACTACTCTATACACTAGCCAATAATCGCAGACGTCGACTGCTTGGCCCAAATTCTTTAGGGAATTCACAAAGTGTCGGGTGGTTTCGAGTAGCTTACGTAGATCGGCAACAACTCCCCTTTGGCATATACTCAGATGTTCTATTTTTTCAAGATGGGCATCGATAATACGACGAGGTTTGTAATATTTCTTCTTGAGAGATTCCCAAGTGGTTTTGTAATTACAGTCTCGTATCTTTACGTCCTTAATAAATTTAGCGGCCTCCCCGGTTAAGAAGCCCTTGAGGTATTTCAACTTCTGAGCATCTCCCATTTGGGAATTGTGTATCGTACTGGTAAACAAGTCACAGAACTCGGGCCAATCTTCGTATTGGCCAGAGAATTTCGTTATAGTCATGGCAGGCAGGTGGGCGACATTTGACAACAAAAACGGAGCCACGGTCGTGGTCACTTGAGTTGACGTAGTCGAAGCTGGGGCTGGTGTCGCGCCAACGGAGGCTTGAGCGTCATATCCCGCTAGGACATCAACCAAATGCTTCTCACAGCCCTCCACTTCCATAGTCAGGTTCTCAAATTGCTGTTCAGTTATAACTCAAACTGAATAAACCAAAATGATAAAGACTAATATTACCGGTTCCGCCGAATTGAACTCGTGTGATCAATTTTGAAGAGCCGCGGCCGCGACGCGAAACGCGCACTGCGCGTTCGCGCATGCCCCTCCCACTTTCTCACTGACGCGCTGGGACGTTTCATAAAAACGCACTGCATCTATTCGTATTTAAATAATTTAATTTTGAGCTGAGGCTTTCATACATTATGGAATATAAAAATTTAGCTCATTCTTTATACCACTAAGCAATTTTCAGCTCTTAATATTAATAATGAAGACTATGGTGATTTATTGAAAAAAAAGTTTATCTCGGTTTATAATCAACGTAGAATGATGGTTGTGGTCTTAAAATTGGTAGAAAAATTAAACACCTACATTTTTCAAGTTATTTTTAAACAACTTATTGGTTTTAAATCGCTTAGCAATTTAATGTACGTGATTGTACAACTCTTGGTGAGTAAAATTCACTCCCGCTGGATGCTGTACGACGTCAGCAGGCTGTAGAAATTAACTTTTTCGGACGGACCTTTTTTAACAATAATTAATTTTTTGTGAAATCTAATAAATGTTTTGGTCCGAAATTTTCAACACTTTATAAGGACACTTAAAGCTCTACTTTAAGCTGGGCTAGAAGTATTTGCGGTTAAATGTTTATTAGTTATTAGAGATTCAATTAGTTGCTTAAAATCACTGTTTTAACTTTTTTCGGATAAACTAATTGACAAAAATGTATTTTCCAACATGTCATTTTGTAGATATTTTTAATACCTATAGGCTCATATTTTTTATTAGGCGCGACCGCTTCTCGGGAGAGCCTTATATTTTCGCCAGAGTGAAAATTGTAACTCCCCGAAAACTAGCAATTTACTGTATAAAAACTATTTTCCGCCCAGAAATAATTCATTTTAGGCGTTTTTTATGATGTGTGTACGTATGTACGTTCGTATGTAATCAAGTTTATAGATTATCTCAGCGAATTTTCGATCGATTTCATCAGGATTGGGGGAAAATACTCCTCTAATTAGAGCTAAGTGCTGGAATCCTATTGAGAAAGATCGATGGAAAATTTGTCAAATGGGAGCACAAAGAAATATCTCAAAAAATCGACTTTTAAGCCTAATGTCTAGAAAAATTAATTTTCAGTTAATATCTACAGGTCTATCTGCTAAAACTAATTAAAATACACATTTTTTTCGTTCGACACTTTTCTCTACGAACAATATTTGCCAACCAGTAGCTACCTCCAAATTAATTTATCTCTCCTATTTATATATATATACCGGGTGTCCCATTTTAAAACCACCAGGCAAATATCTCGAAAACTAAGGGAGATGGAAAAAAACTTTTAATACAAAAGTTGTAGGGTTCAGAGGGGCCCAACTGATCGTGACCTTGGTTATGACCTTGAGGTCAATGATCAAGGTCATTTGAACGTCAAATCGAGTTTTTCAAATGGGAAGCCCCACTTTTGACCTCGTAAATGGAAAGAGCGGAAAATTTTACGTTCAGATATGTCCTTGAGTCAAGGTCATGGTCATGGTCATGGTCATGTTTAAAATCAAAATCAATCAACGCATCAAAACATTCCCATAATTAGGCATACGAGACAAATTGTTAAATACAAAAGTTGTAGGGTTCAGAGGGGCCCAACTGATCGTAACCTTGGTTATGACCTTGTGGTCAATGATCAAGGTCATTTGAAGGTCAAATCGATTTTTTCAAATGGGAACCCCCATTTTTGATCTCGTAAATGGAAAGAGCGGAAAATTTTACGTTCAGATATGTCCTTGAGTCAAGGCCATGGTCATGGTCATGGTCATGTTTAAAATCAAAATCAATCAACGCATCCAAACATTCCCATAATTACGCATACGAGTGTTAAATACAGAAGTTGTAGGGTTTGGAGCGGTCCAACTGATCGTGACCTTGGTCAATGATCAAGGTCATTTGAAGGTCAAATCGATTTTTTCAAATGGGAACCCCTATTTTTGACCTCGTAAATGGAAAGAGCGGAAAATTTTACTATTTTTACTATTATCAATATTTACAAGAGTTAACCACTTATATCAAATAATAACAAAAGTTAATAAGTGTTGACCACCTGTATCCAATAGTGACCGCTAGTATTCAGCATTGATCGGTAATAATAGTCAATAATTATTACTGTTTACATCAAATTGTTTTCAAATTGAGCACACTTATATTGGCACAGAAAATTAATCTTTTTCGTTTTAAAATATTTTATAGTATAATAACATATTATTTCTTTTGTGGTGTGTTTTGATAAATAATTGCATTTACAACTAAAAAAGAATGCCTGACTATTCTGCTAATGAAATAGTTGACATTGTTCTTATTTTAGGAGAATGTCGACGAAACTATCGAGAGGCAAGCAGATTGTATCGTGCTCGGTTCCCTCAACGACAACATCCTGATCATACGGTAATACGTGACATTGAACTGCGCGGTCGACAAGGAAACTTCGTTCGAAGAAGGAGGACACTGAATGAACACGATTATGAAAATAATCCTCACTTTCTTGCTGTTCTAGCCATGGTACATTTAAATGTTCATGTCAGTTTACGCGAAATCGAGTTAACAATGGGTATTCCAAGATCTACGGCCAGCAGATATTTACGATATGCGCGTTACCATCCTTACCACATTACTCTAAATCAAGCTTTAACTGTGGAAGATTATCGACGGAGAATAACATTTTGCCAATGGGCAACACAACAAATTACTGATGATGAAAATTTCTTTAACAATGTTCTTTTTAGCGACGAGGCTACATTTCAGAGTACTGGTATGTTGAATCGCCATAATTGCCACTACTGGTCTCCTGTTAATCCTCATTGGATGCGAGAAGTTGATCATCAGCATCGCTGGAATGTAACGGTATGGTGTGGTATCATTAACGGATGTCTGATTGGGCCTTATTTTTTTTAAGGTCACGTAACTCAACATACTTATTTACAGTTGCTGAGAGACGAGCTGCCACTCTTTCTAGAAAACGTTGATCTCCATACAAGGGCCAGAATGTGGCTACAACAAGATGGTGCTCCTCCACATTATGCCAGAATTGTCAGAGATTTTCCTAATGAAAGGTTTAAGGGTCGATGGATTGGTAGAGGAGGTCCCGTAGCATGGCCACCAAGATCTCCAGATCTGACATCTCCAGATTTTTATTTATGGGGCTTCCTAAAAAATACAGTCTACCGCAACAGGCCAACTACAAGAGATGACATGATTCAAAGAATTACACAAATCTGCTTAAGTATTCCACGTCAAGTATTATTAAATACTGTTAGAAACTTTAAAAGGAGAATAGAATTGTCAACAAGTAAATGGTGCAACTTTTGAGCATCTTCTTCAGTAAATGGTGACCGAAACACTTGGATCCTATGACTAAATACACATGAACGTGGAATTTTCCAATGAATTTTTAGCTGGCCTGATCATCCCCGACCTTGCCTTAACTGGCCGGGTCATCTCCGACCTTGCCTTAACTGACCGGGTCATCTCCGACCTTGCCTTAACTGGCCGGGTCATGTCCGACCTTGCCTTAACTGGCCGGGTCATCTCCGACCTTGCCTTAACTGGCCGGGTCATCTCCGACCTTGCCTTAACTGGCCGGGTAATCTCCGACCTTGCCTTAGGTGACCGGGCCATCTCCGACTTTGCACTTAACTGCACGGAAACTGACCCTAACTTTGACCATGACCTTGACCCAAGGTCATATCAGAATTTTTCGGTTTTCTATTTACGAGGTCAAAAGTGAGGGTTGCCGTTAAACAAAATTGATTTAACCTTCAAACGACATCATCCTTGACCTCAAGTTCATGGTCAAGGTCACGATCAGTTGGGCTCCTCCAAACACTACAACTTCTGTATTTAACACTCATATGCGTAATTATGGGAATGTTTGGATGCGTTGATTGATTTTGATTTTAAACATGACCATGACCATGACCATGGCCTTGACTCAAGGACATATCTAAACGTAAAATTTTCCGCTCTTTCCATTTACGAGGTCAAAAGTGGGGGTTCCCATTTGAAAAAATCGATTTGACCTTCAAATGACCTTGATCATTGACCTCAAGGTCATAACCAAGGTTACGATCAGTTGGGCCCCTCTGAACCCTACAACTTTTGTATTTAACAATTTGTCTCGTATACCTAATTATGGGAATGTTTTGATGCGTTTATTGATTTTGATTTTAAACATGACCATGACCGTGACCATGACCTTGACTCAAGGACATATCTGAACGTAAAATTTTCCGCTCTTTCCATTTAGGAGGTCAAAAGTGGGGGTTCCCATTTGAAAAAATCGATTTGACCTTCAAATGAACTTGATCATTGACCTCAAGGTCATAACCAAGGTCACGATCAGTTGGGCCCCTCTGAACCCTACAACTTTTGTATTAAAAGTTTTCTTCCATCACCTTTAGTTTTCGAGATATTTGCCTGGTGGTTTTAAAATGGGACACCCGGTATATAGTATATATAGCTCAAATGTAAAATAATGTATTTATTTTGTATGTTTTTTCAATAATTTAGAACTTATTTTTTCTTATTTTTGAAATCCTTTATTAGTTTCTACTGATATTATGTCAACACAAAAGTTTAATGTTAAGATATTAATAATACAAAACACCTACCAACCCTATATAAGAACCTCTTTCCTACAATTCTATTACTTCCAAATCATTGTCCTTCAATATTCTGTATAATAGATAATGTTTCTTGGTGAAATTTGACAAATATATTGCCTATACTACACACAAAATTGTCTATAAATTTCATGTTTTCATTTATAAAAGAGAGAACGCGATTAATATCGAAGTATGGGTCTGAAGTTTGCAACGTTGTAGTGCAACGAAATAAAAAACCGCTGCCAATTCATTGGCCCGTAGCTTCCTCAACCGTAATTTGTTGATTCCTTTAATTAATTTTTAATAACAAAATTTATAATTTTTTAAAAAATTTATTGCATAATTATAATTAAATTCATTTAAGAATATTAAAAATTGTTAATTTTTTAATTTATTTATTTATTTATTATTTATTTATATCAAATTTATATAAATTTTGAGCTGATAAATAAAGTTATCATTTGAAATAGAAGTAAAATATCTAAAATTCTGGCACACATATTTCAATGTATAAGTACCGCGGGTCGCTCCTTCAGGCTTCTTCTATACTTGCCTTCGGAGCGCTCCCGCGCTCCTTGATACTTTATAATAAAACAAATAGCTATCACGGTTGTTTTGTTATTAATAAAAACGTGTTTTTTTATATTATATTTCATAATTCATATTTTTTAAGAAAAAAAACATTTATAGCTATCATTGTTCTTTTGTTATTAACAAAAACGTTTTTTTTTTAAGTTAATAATTCACAAATAAATTATAATAATGCTGAATATAATGCATTCATAATGCATAATTCATAATTGAAGGGCCGGATGCAATAAGGGGGTTAGCGCTCGAAAACCCGTAAAAGTATTGTCCAAGTGACTAAATTTTCAATGTAGCAAAATTAATTTTTAAAAAATATCACCTTGTAGGAAATGAAAAGAAAATATAGGTATTTTAATTCTCTTTCGAATGCCACCTACCCGATTCAAATACATAGAGCCGTTCTCGAGAAATTACGATTTTAAGAAAGGTCAAAAAATTTTTAACCTCAAATATCTCTGAAATTTATGGACCAATCATTTTGCCCAAAGAACTCGACCGAGAACTATAAAAAATCTACCTCTAAAAGGAATTTTGAAGCCATTAAGTCAATTTTACTCTTGTAATCGTTGGACATACAAAACTGATTTTTTTTCATTTTTCAATTTTTTACTCAAAATCTAGCCTACAGAATGTATTCAAATTTTAACAGATTATAGTTATTTATATTCTGTATTATCATGATTTTTCTCAAAAAAATTGACCGTTAAGTTTAGGAGTTATAAGCTTCTAAAAAAAATCACGTTTTTGTTAATAACAAAAGAACCGTGATAGCTAGAAACTGTTTTTTTTGTTTAGAAAATATAGGTATTTTAATTCTCTTTCGAACGCTACCCATCAGATTCGAATAACTCGATCCTATCATTAAAAAAAATCAAAAAACAGTTTTGAGAAAATCGAAAATTTGAAAAAAAAACAAAAACGCATCGCCCCAATCAAAAAACAGATTTTTGACCCGCCATCATGCAAAAAAAAAACAAAAAAGTGAGACCTGTCCGGTCAAAATCGACCGAGTAGAAGCTGAGATCCAGGCGTACACACACACATACACACACACACATCCATACAGACATTTTTCAAAAACCATGTATTTTGATTCCTAACACCTCGGAACACAATTATAACATGTTTTTACAACAACTCAAAAATTTACTATCACAAAGCTTCCTCTAGGAGGAAGCAATAAATGGAAAGAGATCACAAAATAAAAAATATAACATTCACTCCTCTTCATTTTAGACCAATGAGCATCACGAAAAACTTGAAGAATTATTTAATTTTGATATTTCACAGCATTTTATGAAGTGAGTCTCTTAGCCATAACTGGATAAATGTACTTACATTTGTATTTCAAAATTTGGAGAAAACAAATTATAAAAATTCTAAAGTACGCCTTAGGTTTGATCTCATGTCAGATTTTTCCGTATCTACTTAGACATTTTTATTTAGATCTTTTTTAAATACAGATAGATGCTAATAAATGTAACGATGCTAATAAATATAACATTGCTAAATAGAAGAGAACCAGCAGAGCAGTCTCACTAAAAAATCGGACGTGGGAACATATGTAAGAACTTTTATATTAGCGGGGGTTGGAATATTTTGATATATGGAATAGATGATATTGATGTCTTTGTTAACAATTTATATACTCGACCGTTTAAATTTTATTCTGATTCAGAAATACACTACAGATTGTAACGAAGAACGAAGAAAGTTTGAAAAAGTCTAACTTATTCCTCTTGTTTTTTTGCAGGTTCCGAGCAATCACCGTCAGTTTATTTAAGAGACGACCCGCTTTTTGGTACACTGTATCTACAACAATATAGCGAGCTGAGGGTACCAACTGCCGAGCGTGCTGCATTCTACCTTGACGCCGCCACGGCCGCGCGTCAGCGAGGGGAAAGTGACTCTCATATGCTCTACACACTCCACGTCTACCAGTACAGCGTCGCCGGCAAAGGCGGAGGTTCGTATATTAGATGTTATAATATTGGTCCGCGTAGGCAATGAGAAGGACTCTTATTAAATATTTTATATCATGATGGTGCAGCAGTAGCAGGTGGATGTAGCAGATTACACTTGATTGACATAGGCAATTCAGAACGTAGCAAATCCTCCGGTGGTATACCCCTTTCAGGCTTGGGCAACATTCTCCTGTCAATATTTAACGGACAGAAGCATTTACCCTATAAGGAGCACAAACTCGCCCAGCTTTTAAAAGAGTGCCTGGGTTCACTGACTTGCCACGCCACTATGATTGCCCACATTTCGCCTAGTGCCCAACATTACAGCGAGACATTAACTACGTGTCAGCTTGCCTCACGCATCCATCGTATGCGCCGTAGGAAAATTCGCTTTGTCAGTGGAGGGACGCCAAATAATGGGAGCGGCGGCAGCTCAGGTGAAGAGACATCAAAGCAGAATGGCGAGTGCGATCCTAGTTCAAGCGACTTATCAGCCGATACTGTAATTTACATTGGACCCATTGCTGATGATGCCACTGACGGCGAACACCCACCAGTCTACATTCCTAGTCTTAATTCCGGTGACAACAGGTTAATTCAACTACATAACTGCTATGTTTTCGTGCATTTCATTATTACTTTTTTCTTCTTTAATTTCGTCTTTTATTCATTATACCATTTCTATTATAATCAGTTCCATACTAAATAACTTGAGTTTATTAAATAACGAAATTACTTTATATCTCCTAGGTGTGCTATCAGCAGAGTGTTGCAAGGGTATGCAGCTGAAAAGCCTAGCAAAATTCAAGAAGAGCGAACTCCAGTGTACAAAAATACGAAAGTGGCAAAAGCTTTTACACAAACGGTTTCCAAGAAAACATCGCCAGCACACAATGCAACGCCTAAGGCAAGTCCCGCTCGAAAGATATCCTCAAAAATTCCAACGTCAAAAGTGAACGATACACCAATAAGTAAAATTAATATCTCATCAGCTAATGGTGCATCTGATGAACAGTGGATTGATGGACCTAGAATTTCTAGATCTAAAGTAGCCGAAGCCCGGCATATGCTTAAAGACCCAAATAACAAGAAGGAAACATGGATTGATGGTCCCATGCAGATGAATCGTATTGCAGCGCCCCCGCTACAATCTCAGCAGTATTATAATGGTTATGGTTTTATGGATAATCATAAAAAGAGTATGATTCGAAAGTGGGTTGAGAATCAGTCATCGCAAATTCAACGCAATAAACAAATTTCTTTGTCATGTACATGGCGACAACCATCTGAAACTAGAATCACAAATAGCATACCTCAATTTAAAGAATCTATTACTTCCAAAATGCATGGTAGCAGTGCTGCTGGTGATGATGATACGTCTTCAACTGCGACAACGACTGATAGTCCAAAAGTAAATGAGATCGAAGATATAACAGTAGTGATAGGCGCTAATCATAATCTTCTCAACATCAAATCAAATACGGAGTCTAGTCTCGATTTAATAGGTAGTCCATTAATGGATAGTCTAGAGAGATTAAGCAGAACATTAGATATGTTGGAGGACGATGATGACGATGAAGAAATTGTAGTGCCACCGGCCTTACCGTTGATTGAGCCGCTCAGTGCTGGAGTAAGCAGAGAAGTATCCATAGAAAGCTTGAATTTATCACATAAAGATATAATATCTCTACAACCTTCAAGGTACTCTCTCTCTTCAGAAGATGAAATTCTTGAGATTGTTAAAGTAGATTACGGGGAACGAATTCTGACACAAGATCGTTGTCTGCAAGTTACAGAAGAAGACATTGCAATGTGTATGGCTGACAATCCAGTTTCTGAAAGTGACCAAGAGGAACATCCTTTAAAGATACTCAGTGAAGAAAATCTTACTGTTCTTTCAACTTTTACAGGTAACTATAAAAAAATAAAATTGAGAGTTTATTACAAAATATACTTAGGCTAGAAAAATTATAAGAATGATCAGAAAAAATTACTATTTCTTACATGAAATCTGACTACGAACGGTCATTGGTAACTTATTTACTCAAAATATAAGACTTTTTATTACTGGAGTGAAAAAATTACAAGACAAAGAATGTACAATAGAATATTGAATAGAACAAATAGATAATAATAAGATCAAATAACATAACAAATCGTCGGCTGAGAGGAACAAGGTACCAATTCGGACGAGCGCGTAAAAAGGTATCAACTCGGGGAAAGTTACGTGCATCTGAAAAGTGCGAAAAATGATAAAACTGTTAAGAATTACCTGGATTTGGATAAAAATCGCTCATTTTTGGTCATTTTTTGAACTTTCAAATGCACGTAACTTTGCACAGAATCGACCGATTTCAACGAATCTCATCTCAAATTAAACCTCTTTTCTTCTACTTTTATCGCTTTTATGTGGAATATTTGTTGTCTTCTTCAATAGATTGCTAAAAAATTTAAAAGTCGACCGCCCGAGTTGGTACCTTCTTACGATCTCGTGTGAGTTGGTACTTTTTTACGCGCTCGCCGGAGTTGGTACCTTTTTAAGCACTCGTTCGAGTTGGTACCTTGTTCCTCTCAGCCGACGAAATGGATTACTATATAATATGACGAAACCGATTAATCATAAATTTTATACGGCGCTGTAACATTTTTTGTTGGCTAGCGGGCCGAAAGTACCATTTTTGCTCCCGGCGCCCGATCGCGAAGATTGTATTTTCGGTCTGGCTAGGCAAAAAAATCGTATACGCAACACGTAGATAAAGAGGGCCACCCCAGAGCACATATTTACCATCTTCGCCTTCGGCGCGGTTATTATGATATTATTATGCACAAGGTAGACTTTTTAAGACAGTATGATGACATTCGACAAATAATATAGTCGTGCGCTGTGGTATACATACTCACTAATTGCCTCCTCGCTCGTGAAGTCCGATTATGTCAGCATCAAACGTCTACACTGCCGTCGGAAGCAAGAAGGTCTGTAACTTCGAAAAAATTCAATTTTTAAAAATTATTAATTTAATGGAAAACGGCAGGCTTTCAAACTTCATATCGAATTTGTAGTGGAAATGACATTTTGAAGTTATAAACCTTCTTGCTACGGCGGCAGCATAGTATGCCCATGTGTAAAGAGCCTGTATGCTTAATGCTAGCACGTATACGAACTTTAGTTACATAAACGGTATTGCACTATTTATTATGTAAATATCATCGTTTTACTTAAAATATGATAGCGTTTCTCATAAAATCAGTCATGTTTGGGGGGTCTTACTGCATGTAATTTTGAAAGCTAAAATATTACCGGCTGGTTTATTGATTCCATATGTTCAGATGAAATCCATTCCTTCATTTACCAACACTTCTGGAGAATTATTATTTTCCCCTCTTTAGAAATAAGATGATAATATACTGTACATAACTCAAATTCTAAGGAAAAATATTAAATAAATTTTTACCTTCAAAATCTAATACTTAGCGTCTATGGTTTCGATGATAATATTATCGTAGAAGGGACTAAAAACACTAAGAAATCGTGGACCATATCAAAGAAGGTAAAAACATGAACACCTAAAAAAATAGTTAAAGAGATAAACTGTTGTTATATTTCGTAAAAACCACACGTCTTCAGAAGTTGTGTCTCGTTAATAATAGGTAGGAAAATATCCCTATTTTCTCTACCACCCTTATAATGACACTAAATGTGAGAACTTTGACAAAAGTAGGTAATCTTGGAGGCACTACCTCTCTGTTTTCTACACTACCTTGTTCAGCTACTTGCCTCAAAGTATCGTAGTATTGTCGACAGTATCTTTATGTGCAAAGAACATTTTATTATATATACCGTATACTAATTCTGCAAAACACTTCAGTCTTACAATTGAACAATGAATACCATTAATAAACCATGAATGCTCCCATGGGTTTTTGCATAAGCCCATCAGCTTCGAGGCATTAGAAATTTCGTGTCATAACACATACAGTAATGAAGCACTACTTTATAGAACATGTGGGATCCCTATTAATTTTCAACCATAGAAAAGGATTTTTACGATTCACTGCATAACACCGATCTTAGAATAGTATTGCTATTTTTATTAAGTCTTCTTCTAGCAAGAGAGAACAACCACACTATTATAACAAATATTGTAATCAGTCCGTTACATCAATTTTCTCTATGAAAAAAATAAAATTATTTAATGAATGAACTAATGATACAACACTATATGTGCAAAAATAATAGTGAAACTAGCAGAGAATCAAGCGTATATCTTATCATCTTACAAAAGAAGATAAATAAGCATATAATAAGACTTTTCAGTTGACTTTTCAAAGGCCACCCGACGATTATTTTTGAATTAATAATTCATTTCCCATAGAAGAAAAAATGAGAAGGAAAAATATGCTAACAAAACACAAGTAAAACAAGAAACTGATTGGAAGAATCCAGCTGTTTATCAAATGCAGCTTTGTCAAAAGTTATTCTTATAGAGGGTGTAATATCTTTGGTTTGAAATCATGGAAAAAGTGAGTATCTGAAGCGTTATGCAGAAGATGTGCGGATATAAGGGGGAAGCAAGTATGTTCATTTGGTTAGTACAACGTTACGACATTTAAATATTCGCGGCGTTGGCAGTCAGAGCTTATTTAACTGCCGTGTAAGTCAGACGTGCGAGAGAGGGTTGAGCAGAGAGCCGACAGAGAGATTTGTCAAGATTGTTTGCGAAAAGTTTAAGGGAATACTGAAGTAAACAATAGCATAAATGTTGGAAAATTGAACTTTCTTTTTTTAGATAAACAATCTGCAATGTAAAATAAATTTTATTTTTTATTAAAAATATGTGATTTCTGAATACAACAATTAATATTATTAACTAAAATGTAGGAAAATAATTATTGCGCTTTTACTTCAAAATGATTTTTTATTGGCTTTTTATAAAACAAACAATGAATTAAATATAATATACTATAATATACTATAAATATATATATATATCACGTCCCAGAAATAACAGTTATATACATTTTAAATTCCCAGAAATAACTGTTATATATATATATATATAAAAGAAAACGGGCTCCATAAATATGCTCATGTGTATAAAAGGGCTAAATCTGGTAAAACAAATGTGTGTATATATATATATATATATATATATATACACACACACACACACACACACACACACACACACACACACACACACACATTTGTTTTACCAGATTTATGGAGCCCTTTTATACACATGAGCATATTTATGGAGCCCGTTTTCTTTTATGGAGCCCGGATCCCATAAAATATTCTTATACGGCGTTTATGGAGCCCGATCTAGAGTTTCTATACCCAGAGAGGGATTATTTCTTTAGTCACTTGTATACGGGAACTCTGGGCGTAGGTACTAATATACAGGGATGGGCTCCATAAAGGGGTTAAGTGATAATTTTATATATATATATAAGGGAGGCTTCGCGCGCCAACCCGCCTACTTTTACTTTATAGAATTTTAAAGAAACTTATCACTAAACCTAATTTCTTATTCTTATATATCTATATCTTATCTTCAAAAGTCATAATCCCCAATTAAACACTGATTATTAAAAAAGTTATATTATAAAAAAATAAAAATTATTTTATTTGAGAAGTCGCATTAGTGAAAAGTAAAATGTTACTGTATATTATTTTAAAGAAACTTATTACTAAACTTTATTTCTTATTCTTATATATCTATATATAATTTTCAAAAGTGCTAACATTTTAATATTGTTTTCTATCTTTTCCACACCACCCATGAGGTAGATTGATAGGCGCGTTTTTTTTTGTAGAGGTATCCCATTCTGTAATAAATTTTAATTTACGCTGTAATTAGATTTAATTATAAATTATTAAAAAAAAATTTATTACAGAAAGGCCTAATCCCCTATTAAACACTTTGAATTTTGAGAATCTATATATAAATGGATGGCAAAATAAGTAAATCGGGAATACGTAAATTTCTTCTACTAACCTATAAACCTACTTCTCTACTGAATACTATGAATTTGAGAATTATATAAAGGAATAGAAATCATATAAAATAACTAAATTGGGTATACGATTGATTTATTTAGTAAGACCTAATTGCCTATAAAATAAATTTGAAAATAATTGAAATAAATAATGCTAGGTACAAAGGAGGTTAATTTTGCTACACGTGCAGAAAGGAGTCAACTTGACTGTGTGTTAAAAAAGGGGTCGACTTGTTTGCACGGCAAAAAAGGGAGGGTAACAAAGAAAAATAACCTTTTTTTTATTTTTCAACTAATGTTACTTTTCTTTTTCCGAGCAGTCAAATTAACTTCTTTCTTAACGTAAAGATTAGTTAACTTCCTTCTTAATGTGCAATTTGCGTGTAATTTGAAAGGCAACGGAATAAAAATTATTATTTCAGAATTCTAATGAAGGAAGCCTATTTTAAACATAAAAATAGGGTTATGTGGACATTCGATTTACAAATTAGGACTTTTTTAAGTGTATACTTACATGAAGTTTTCTTGGAAAAATTCTACAATGAAATTTTTTTAACGAAATATCTCAAATTAAGTATTACTTACGCAAAATACTGAATAATAATATTTGGAAAAGATAATATTACTTAATGCTGAATATTTTTCCGTTGTATAATATCCTTTTTCCTCATAATCGACGAATATAATTTTTGCATCATTCAATGTATTTTTCTAAATATTTTTATTCAGTATTTTACATGAACAATATCTTTCCTCGGACATGCGCGCGGGCGCTGAAGCGCCGCGGGTCAGGAAATTTCGGCAGCCAATCAGAGCGCGCGGTTGGTCTAAAATAGGATGCGTAAGTTTCCCTTTCGGCCCGGAGATGCGGGCCGAAAGTACGTACTTTCGGGTGGGCGAGTAAGAAAAAACTATTTTTAATTAGCTTTTACGTTATTTTTATGTTATTCTGCGATATTTTTTTCATTACTAAATGTTAATTTCATATAAAATATCATAATACAACGTAAAAATAACGTGAAATTAACGTAATATAACAAATCTAGTCGGAAAATCGCATAAAATAACGGAAAAGAGCATGCTTCTCGATTATAAAAATAATATCAACTGTAATCTAATATCAACTGATAAGAATTTTTTTATCGGTCTTACAAATAAAAAAAGCAAATGATAGCTGATTTTCTCAAGTTTCATTTTTTATTTTCGAAATTATATTTTCTATGACTAACGACTACGTCGACATGCTTTACTTATACTATAAAATAGTAAAGTGCGCCCGGCGGAAGTAATATGGTTCTTTACATCCGGCGGAAGTAATATGGCTCTTTACGCCCAGCGGAAGTAAAAATGGGTCTCTACGATCGGCGGGAGTAAAGCGTATCTTTACTCCCGGCGGGAGAATGGCCCCTCTTAAATCTAAAATGGCTCTTTACGCCCGACGGGAGCAAAGTGGCTCTTTACGCCCGACGGGAGCAAAGTGGCTCTTTACGCCCGATTATACGACACGGCGGCGGCGGCGGCGAAATATTTTTATATATTATATATATATATATATATATATATATATATATATATATATATATATAGCGCTTTCTGCTACTGCTCTCAAGGCAAATAGCCCTAGTAAGTACTTAGTGCGGCGTACTGTGTTCTCACGTGTATCCATGGTGTGTGATGTCAACAATCGCAATGTCTGGCTCCCGGCGTCCCAGCGATGACAGCGGCTGCTGTAGTACGCCGCCCTGGTGAATGTCGTCCCTTTCATTTTGTTCGCCGGTTGATGATAGTTCGTCGTAGACAGGAAGGTAGTGTGTCATCTGTAAGAGCCGATTTAGTAAGTCCTTTTTCGTTCCTAACCTCTCTGATGGGTGAGCTGATGGTACTTTCTGTTGTTGCAGGTATACCTGTAGCAGCGAGAGGAGTTTAAACGACGAGCACTGCTACAGACTGTTTCTCGGGTGTGGGAGAAATGTTGCATGGGTCATTTATTTATTAATTATATGTGGTTTTTAGTGACTATGTGTACAATTAATCTGCTGCTTGTGTCTTCAGCGACTCTCAGGCTGAAGCTGTTCCAGCAGTGAAACAACGGTTGAAGGTTTCCACCAGTCCTTCCTCTCTAGTTGTTACAGGTAGCTGGTACAGCAAGTAAACAACAATCATTGCTGCAGACTTTTGTTTTGTATGGTAATGTTTTTTTGTGTTATCTATTTATTAGTTATATATAGTTTATAGGTGCTCAACTCTCCTCGCTTGTCCCCCTAGAATAGGGACTGATCTGCTGTTCAGTCCTTGACATTGAGATACAATTGACGGGCTCTGTCAGTACTTTTCTCCCAGGTGGTATGGTTACTGAAGTAGTGGATCGCTGTCAGATGATTCTCAGCACACTGGTATCTATGGAATCGTGCTAGCCTAGACCGTCCAGTCCTATTTTGCTGCTTCTGCAGCTCTAAGTGATTTTCAAGTGTTAGTACTTTATAGTGTGAGGGGATAGGTAATTAGGAACTGGGGATATCATAAAAGTGCTGAGTGTGTGGTTAAATGAGATACGGGTAGGTAGTTGTGGCTGGTAATATTAGCTCGTCTCGTTAATTTCTAAGTTTAGTTAAGGTGTAAGAACTCGCTTCAGGGTATTTGTTGTATTAAAATACATCATTATGTATTTCGAAGACTTCTACCCAGTGAGACTTACCTATTCAATAATTTTCTAGTACAATGTAATACTGACAGAGTCAGCTGAAATATTGCATTCTTTATACATTGAAATTTACCATACTACAAAATTTATAGCACATACCCCAAAGTTTTTTTTGTAAATCTTATATTATATTAAAGTGACATCACTATTTTCTCCGGTTCTCCGGTTCTCCAGCTCTCTGGATCTCCGGTCTGGAAGTACATAATTTCTTTAATAAGATTGACGCATTTTTATGGAAAATTTTTGGGACAATTTCGGACCATTTTGGGACATTTTTGGGACATTTTTGGGGCATTTTTGGAACAATTTTGGGACAATTTTGGGACAATTTTAGGACAATTTTAGGATAATTTTTAGATCATTTCGTAAAAATTTCGGGATAATTTTGGGACAATTTTGGGATCATTTCCTGAAAATTTCGGGACAAATTCGGGATCATTTATGATTAATGTAAACATCAAAATGTTAACATCATGTCTATATATGTATAGAAGCTCTCTGACAGTGTGTATGCAATAAGAACATAATTGATTATCAAAGTTATAAATATATTGTTCAATATATTGATATTTAGCTGAAATGGTTAAGTAAAGGTTAAGTAAAGATTTTGAAAAATAACATTTACACGTTTTAAATATTTATTTTAAGTATTTTTAAAGCACTGCTAATTTTACACTGATGCTGCATTACTTTTGCTTCTTTTGCGTTTGGCACCTCGAGCTCAAGTCGTATCGATTACGTATTTTTATCGTGTTACGTTCCAACTATAATGTCTCATGTAATACTCGCAGGAACTCATCTTCGTTCTTTTTTTCAGTAAACAGGCGATCTTTTGTATCAGCTGTAAAAGAAAAAAATGATCAAAAATTATTTTGCATACATCTCAGTAAAAAGTATAAATCAAAGGTACCGATAAATACCTTCCTAACTATCGCATCAAATCCACAGGTTAGTAATGTGTCTGTATTCGGCACCTCCAGCGTCATGACGTGACTTCCTTGGCAGTCAAAAATATATTTCCAAAAATACTGTAACTGATTGTTTTTTATATTAATAATACTATTCAGCGCTGCATTTGTAAAAATTCTGCAGCCGTTTGACTTCTGTTTAGCCTATAAGATATAATCCATAACATAATATAATTTTTTTTCATCAAACTTTCCAGCGCTACATTCAAAATGATGCTGCCGTTCATAATAATTATTTTCAGCGCATGCAATTTTTGAAATGTTCATACTATTTATTTTTTTTTACAAATTGCTGTATTCATTCAAATGCTACAGCCGAATTTTCAATTATTTTTTTCGGTTTCCAGCGCAGCATTTACCACAATGATGTTGGTGTTCTATAATTTTTTTTTTAATTATGACTTTATCAACATGTTGCTATTAATTTTTTCATAATTTTTTTTTTATTCAGCGTTTTTGAATACTGCAGCCGAGTTGTCAAATATTCTTTTTAACATTTCAATCATATTTATCGAAATGTTGTAATTAATTTTGTAATTTTTTATATTTAGAATTAAAATTTTTTAATTATAACATTTCTTTTGTAACAGGATGGCTTCTGGGGTAAAATCCCAAAAAGCCACAGGCCAGCGTTGCCATAGAACACGGTGCCGCGGGTGTCAGACTAAAATGACTTGCCCGGGGATCTGCTCCTGGAATCCCGAAAACAACGCGAAGATCGCACGCGAACTTCGCTTTCCAACTAATTGGATCGCTGAGTTAAAAGCGCGCGCTCAAAGAGTAAAGCACGCGGCCGCTACGCTCAGATATGAATACGCTCAGATACGCCGGAGGCGGCGGTATCCGGGAGAAGGTTAGGTTAAGGTCGATAAATGAAGAATAGCCTCAATTATTTCACAGCACAATAACAAGGTCTATTCTAACTAATCATTTACATCAAAAACGCGTCGCGTTGCGCGCCGACAAGAAGACGGAATCCGCCGCTCGGCGCGGGCGGATCAAGGTATCTATTTTCGCTGGGCCGGTGAACGCACCACCAGCCACTCGCCGCTGCGAGTCGAAAATACACAAATAACCGGAGGAGTGCACTCCTCTCGTCGCTCGCTCACGAATCCGCTCCTGCGTCAGGCCTTATCCTTCGATCGACTTCGGAGTGTACAGGCCGAGTCCTAACATCCAGCCTTCACCTACAGATGCTTCGGACCCCAGGAGTGGCTCGGATTTGTTCACGTGCGCTGCTCTCCGTGGACGGTACGTGGACGGGCGCTGCTCTGCACCGGTAAGGACGCACGATACCGTTTTCTTCGCGGACGATCAAATTAACTCGCATACGCACGGTTTGACAGCCCGAGAGAATCTGATTCAGAAATGAATCGAGCGCGACTTTGCAACTGCCAAAGTCGCGCAGCCCCCCGCGCAGATCGCGACTACATCGTTCGAGCGATGTCAACAAACGCTCGAGATGCGTGAATTCGCGGGAACGAGAGTCAAACGAGTTCGATAGAATACGGAGAACCGAGATTCTTATTTTCTCCGTATTTTATCCTGGAACTCCGTTATACTTTGTACACAATATTTTTAGTGTAAATTTTCTTATTATGCTTTATATTATCACATTCTATTTTTGCATTGTTTAGTAAAAGCACTTTCAAATTTTTTCTACTTTTAACTCTTGACAGAGCCACGTATAATTGACCATGATTAAAGACTAGTGTTGGAAGGTAGACACCGACTTCATTGTATGATTGTCCTTGTGATTTATTAATTGTCATTGCGAAACCTAATCGTATTGGAAATTGTTTGCGACGCATATTAAATGGAATTTCTTCTTTGGATGATGATAAACATATTCTTGGGATTAACATTAATTTTCGTATGTTTTTGACGCTTAAAATTTGTGCTTCAACTGAATACTTTAACAATTTCTTCACTGATAACCTTGTTCCATTACAAAGACCTTCATTTAAATTTAAATTTCTTAAAAGGATCACTGTTGCATCGACTATTAATTTCAACTTATGTGGTGGAAGTCCATTGGGAGTTAATGAATTAAGAAATTCAGTTGGTAAAATAACATCGAGGTTTTGTTCATTATCATCCTCTGCTGTGTCTATACTTAAATATTCAATAGTATCCCCTTCCATTCTGTTTAAAATTTCATTATTAATGTTAATAACATCACTATTTTAGGTGCCAGAATAATTTTATCGTTTAAATTTTTATCGTTAATTTTTATTTCATTTCCACAAATTTCTCTAATAATATCTTCTTCTTTGGTGATTATTTCATCAGGGATGTGAATTAACTCATTTTCTTCTTCATATGAATTTGAATGTTTTTCTTCGCCTATATTTAATAGCCATTCTTTAAAATTATTATCATCATCAGATACTCTGAGATTTTCATTTAGTGTCATGCGTATAAAATTTGGCCATAAATAACTGGACTTGACTGAATTCTCAATAACTTCAATGCGACTACCATACCGAACAACTGGTAATATTTGCCTAAAATCTCCTGAAACAAGTACAGTTTTACCACCAAAAATTTCTTTGACATTGCATATATCTAGAAGAAGGCGGTCAACGGTTTCAAAAGCAAATTTAGATGTCATGGATATTTCATCCCATATTATAATTTGTACTTCTTTAAATTTCTTACCATCATTTGAATTATGTGTCACATTACATGTGGTACTCTCGGTTATATTCAAAGGTAATTTAAATGTGGTATGTACTGTTTTTCCATTTTTCAATAAATTCGCTGCAATACCCGTCCAAGCTACACATAAAAATCGTATATTATAAAATTTCAAGTAATCTATTAGAATATTAAGTAAATAACTTTTTCCACTGCCTCCTGGTCCATCAATAAAAATATAATTTTTCTGTTTTTTTTTTCAAACTTTCTAAAACAGCATTGAATATATTTTTTTGATTGGGTTTGAGTGTATTTATTTTAAGATATACTTCGTTCAGTGTATTGCATTTTTCATAAAATGTCTCATCATTATATTCTTCTGCATACGTAGAAATATCTGGTAATTTAAAATCAGTTAAAGAATATCCATTTATTTGTAAATTTTTATGAATTATATTCAATGCAATATTTTCACCAATACTTTTTTCATATTTGGTATTATAGAAGAAAATTTTGTATTTTTCATATAATTTTCTTGCATTAATAGGATTATTATGATAAATACAAATAAATGAAAATAATTCACAATGTGCCGTAGGAAACTGTACTTGTGTCGCTTCTTTTAAACATCTATCCTACTCTTCATCCTCATTCACTAAATGTTTTGCAACAGCAGCTTCATAAAATGTGGGGGATGTATTACACAATTAACGGTACGTAAATTTTGGAATGAAGTAGCTCCTTTAATGTGTAAAAGAAATAATCTAATGAAATACCTTTGTCGATCTTTTGGATTAACTAAATACATTCTACTTAATATAGGTTTTTTAGTTTTTCTCCTTCTATTCCATGTCTTAAGGTTTTCATCAAATGTATAATGTATTGGAATTTCGGAATATAAATAATTACGTGCTTCTGAATCAATTTGATTTAATTTAAAATATGCCGTTGAAGTAGTTTCAACATTTTTATTTAGTATTTCGTTTTCTTGACCTTCTTTAAAATATACTTCTTGTGCATTTTCATCGTGTACAGCTAAACGTTTTATAGTATGTGAAGTTTCATGTAATACATATTCCAACAGTCTATGCATAGCTTCTAGTTGGCATAAATATCTTGTATTAATATATTGTTTAATCTCATCATAATCATATTCGTCATTTTGATTACTATCTTTTCCGTTACTACTGTTATTATCATCTTTTAAATTTAAATCAATATTACTTATTTTAATAAATGCACAATCGTGACCTTTATAACAATATTTAAACAAATATTTAATACATTGTACAGTTGAACATACTTCTACGTTAATGTGAGAGTTGAATTTTAACAACAAATACGGGTTGTACGGAACTACAAATCGATTATCAGCAACTTTATTAGAATGTTTTGTTATTAAAATTTTTTGGAAAATTTTTAGTACATTTTTGCGTATTTTTATTCGTACAAGGAGAACCAATATTTTGTTCTCCATAAGTTCTAGAAATCATAAATTGTTTTACAACGTCATATAAATATGGATAAATGTCTTCATTTGGAATTTCCGCACTTATTAGTTCATCAACTTTTTCTGAAGTATTAATTTTATCATTTTCATCTAAAAATAATAGCAAATGCATGTGAGGTAATCCTTGCTTTTGAAATTCAATTACGTAAGTATAAGCAATACATTTTCCTAAAACACCTCGTTTATTTACTAATTTTTTAAATTCTTGTACTATTTGATGAAATACTTTGACAACAATATCAGGTCGATCGATTGCTGTTTCATAATGTTCTAAATTTTCTGATATTTCTTTTCAATTTGGATTACAAGTCATTGTTATAAATAAATCAGGCTTTCCGTAACGATTTACAATGGACATAGAATCCATATAATTTTGTTTTAAAAATCTTTGACTAACTGTAAAATTTGACGGTAAAACTAAAATTTTTCCAATTTTCATATTTTCAGACTCTTTTTTTTTATGTAAATAATCCATTACCCCTTTGCAACAATCACTTCTTAAAATAGTTTGATTTTTTCTTATAGAATATAATCTTGAGCTTTCAACTTTAACAAATGCATCAATTATTGCCTGCTGAGATATTTTTCCTAAATTAAGATAGGGATTAAATCCATTCCTTACAGACAATCTATAATTATAAAATTGTAAATTTGATATATTACTATTACCATTTTTACATTTCATATTAGGCATCCATCCGTAACCTCCATTTGGATAAATAAGTGGATATGTCATGGGATCTGTGTGTTTACTTATTTGAGGAATACTCATTGGTTTTTCATGTTTTGAATATACAACAATATCTCTTTCTATAGAAGGTTGACCATCTTTTCCAACAAATGTCATAGGTAGCAACTTCATTACAAGAAGCTTCATTATATCTATTTTTATCTAATTTATCATTTCGTTTTATAATCATAGTAACTTCTCTTGGCATGCTGCCAATTTTTACACACCGTTCTAATTCTTTTCTTTCTACTTCATACATCATTTTGTAGGCTTTAGTATATGGATTAATATTTCTTAATAAGCTATCTAATTCACTAAGCAATTCTGCCTTTATATCAGAATTACTTTTATGGTTTTTTCGTTGAGCTGTAGCTTTTTCATTATCAAGAACGTACAATTGTCCATATTTTCGAGCTTCATTTATATTTGGATGCAAAGCATAAACATTCTGATATGTTTGCCCACAAATTCCAATTACTTGCGGTCCACTACGAGACAAACTTTCAAAATTAGCTCCAAAACTTGCAAAAGCAAGAGCATTGTTATATAACCGAATATTTTTTCGGAAGTTAATACTATCCATTGATAATCCTGTAGACAAATTCTCTAACTTATATGGATAAGGTCGATTTTCTGGTAAAGATACTTTTCCCTTATGACAAAAATTACTGAATTGTTTATCTTGAGTATATTCAAAACTAAAATGCTTAGCATTACAATGTTTACAGATCTCAAACATAGAACCCAAATAACTTTCGTTAATTAGTTTCTCGTCAAATTCTACATTTGCTATTCGACCCATAATTGTTGATTTGCTAATTAATATTAAGCTATTTTCATTTCTATTTTGAATTCGTTTTTTTATGATTTCTAATTTCTTATCCATTATTATTACGTTTGAATCATCATATAGGTTGAAATATCTTTCTTTATTATCAATTTTTAATTTTTTAGTTGATGTTATTATTTCTTTTGTCATTGCACTTTCAGAATACTTTCTTTTTTTTAAATTGTCTTCTGATCGAATTTCAACTAATTCATTCATATTTGGTATTTTTTTATCATTTATCGTTTTCTTTTTGAATTCTTTTATTTTTGCTTCACATTCGTCACTTTTTGCTTTCCAATAAATTTCTTTTTTACCTAATGCCTCTTTTTCGCGTTCATTTTTAATTCATCACTATTAATTTTTTGCCTTTTTTGCAATTTCTGCATTTTTCGTTTTAGTTTCTTTTCGACTATTTTACTATCATCGCTATTTTTTTGTTGATATATGCTTCTCTTTTACGTATCGCTTCTTTTTCACGTTCCTTTTTTAATTCATCGCAATTCATTTTTTGAGTTTTTTCCAATTTCTGCATTTTTCTCTTTAGTTTTTTTTCAACTATTTTACTACTATCACTATTTTTATTTTTGATATATGCTTCTTTTTTACGTAATGCTTCTTTGTCGCGTTCCTTCCTTAATTCATCGTTGTTCATATTTTTCATTTGTTCTGTTTTTCGTGTTTTTCTTTTTATTTTTATTACTTCCAATTTATTAGAATTTTCCTTTTTATTTTTCCAGTAAGTTTGTTTTTTCCATATTGCTTCTTTTTCATGAAATTTTTTAAATTCATCACTCCCCATGTTTTGGATTTTTGCTGATACCCGTTTTCTTGTTTTTAAATTATTATCATCTTCTGTTTGTTCATTCATATTTTCACAATTAACATTTTTGTTGTGCAATAAAATCTTTTCAGGTTCGTCTTCGTATACGTAGTCGCTATTATTTATTACTCTATTCCTATCCTTATTTTTACAAATTTCATTTTTACTTGGCAACGACGCTTTTTCTGAAGCAGTATTTTCCAAACTTATAATTATATCATTGTAATGCAATGAATTGAAAGATGCATTTCTATCATCTATTTCCATTAGAATAATGGACGCTGTACAAGATTTATTATGTCTACTATACAAGTTCATAATTTTATTTTGTTCAGAAATTAATCATGCTTGAATATTTCTTTCTATCATATTAATTTCTTCAGCATTAAAATGTAATTTTTGTTCGACAAAAACATATTTATGAATGATAGATCTTCGTATCGGTATCAATGAAAAATCATAATTTATATATTCATAGATAGAATTTTGAGAAAGGGAAACATTTTTATGGTACGTGTTTAAAATATTTTTAACAAATATAATCGCATTTGAGAAATGTCAAAAGATAAGCTACATAGACATGTATCAAAGAGAATAGAAAATAGTACATACAAATCCAATGACCTTTTTTAGAATTACCTGAGAATAGTAATTGTATATATTCACAATTAATTGGTATTGAAGTGATATTATAAGGTTTTTGAACCAATAGCGACGATTGCATATTGAAAGGTGAACAATTTTTAAATATATTATTAAATTCCAAAATATGTTCATCATTTAACATAGATTTATCACCAGTACATGACCCAATCCCTTTTACAACTAATTTTTGTTTTTCGGTCAAACCCATTGTATTTTAAATTTATCTAAAGTAAATATTCAATATGACAAAAAACGTTTTTTTTTTTCAAAAAATTTTTTAACAATTGTAACAGCTGAAAAATAAAATAAAAATATAATTATACAAGATTAACGACTGTATATTATTTTATATAATAATTAATTTATACTTTATATTTAAGGTAAAATAGCCATTACTATGACGTCAAAAGCGCACTCTGAACTGGGACAGTAACAAATACTAATAATCACCTGATGTATATTAACTCAAATCATAGAAGCCAAAATTCGTTAGTAATTTTTGAGTTTTAATTATTCAATTATTTCGTTTTTTTTTAAATCCAAAACGTTATGAATTCAACAAAAAATATAACAAACAGTACCCTTTGAAAGCAGTGTATGAACCATGAACGAACTCGACATTTTGATTGTTCTTCACGAGCATTGGTACAACTTTCAATGTCTTTTAACTGACATTTTTTGAGTTAATAGTAAAAAAACTAACATTCATACATACTTCTTATACATTCATAAATAACGTTAATACTTAACAGATCGATTTTAATAATTATTTATTTAAAAATTGGATGTCCCGCTTTGAGATAACTTTTTATGGAGTTGTCTATACTATAACGACATAATTATAGTACGTTTTTCCTTAATTTTGCTACAAATATTCGTAACTATGTATCTAAAATTTTATTGCTTCCTCAAGGAGGAATGGTGAAAAATATTTTTTGAAACAAAAAATGTTTAAAAACATGTTTTAAGACTTTTGGTACCAATATTTGAGGTTTTTGAGCAAAAAAATGTTCATGTCTGTGTGTGTGTGTGTGTGTGTGTGTGTGTGTGTGTGTGTGTGTGTGTGTGTGTGTGTGTGTGTGTGTGTGTGTGTGTGTACCGGCTATAACTTTTGAACCAATCGATCGATTTTCGTGAGACAAAGCTTATTCTCTTCGTTTTCATATAGAATAGAGATGCCATAACCTATTTTTGGATTTTGTGCGTTTTCTTTTGTTTTAATATTAAAAAATGATTTTGAAATTTTCGTTTTTCTTATATTTTAATATGTTACAGTATTTATAACTTAATATCATTAGTTTTTTTTGAAAGGTCGTTAAATTACCTACAATTTCTTTTTTGAAAAGTTAAATTATCTTTAGTCTGTCATTTGTTATTAAGGAAAACGTTTTCATATTTCATAAATTAATTTCTCAAAAAATATTTTATTTATCTACTTGAAATTTTAACCACTTATTACATTCATCGAAGACTACATTTGGTTAATATTTCAAGTCATTATCTTCATTTATTTTCGAAAAAATAAATATTTATGAAATAAGTGCATTTTCTTTCTCCGACGATAACAGAAGTAAAAGTCAGCCAATCGCCTTAAAATTTGGCACAGAGATATCTTTTTTACATCTTCAAACCAAGATCGTTACCCGAAAAAATCGGTTCCTTATGACCAAAGATATTTCAGGTTAAACATTTTTTTAAAATCTTTTTTACATCTTCGAACCAAGTTCGTTACCTGAAAAAATCAGTTCATTATGACCAAAGATATTTGAGGTTAAACATTTTTTTTTTAATATTGTTGAATCGCGTTTTCTCAGAGAATATTTTATTTATCAACTTAAAATTTTAACCACTTATTACACTCATCAAAGACTATATTTGGTTAAAATTTCAAGTGATTATCTTGATTTTTATTTTTAGAATTTAAATTTAATAAAAGGCATCGATAAATTAATTTGAGGAAGCTATGCAATCTTGTATCATATTTCTTAAATTTGTTATCGAAACAGTAAGATAACATAATTATATATTTTTACCAAATCAATTTTTATACATTTTTCTAATTTTAATTCTATTACTTCTAATTTCTCTAGATCATTTGACAAGGAATGATAAGTTCTCACAGCTTCTATGAAACAGTTTTTGTTAGTTATTGTTTGAGTTTCTTTTTATTGGTATCTGTACAGTTTTATTGCTTTCTCAAAGAGAAAGCTTGGTAACGGTGAAATTTTTCGACCTCGAGATTTCGATGATTTTCGATATTTCTGAGCTTCCCGAGTCGAGATATGCATTATCTAGAAAATGTGTGCGCGCGCGCGCGCGTGTGTGTGTTATAAATTTGTCCACAGCATAACTTGAAACTGGCCAGAGATATCAAGTTTATATTTGGCAGGTATTTAAAGCTTATTTTGAAGTTGTGCAAGTTCAATTATATAGTTGATCGGATAATATTAAGCCGGTTAAAAAAAATAAAGCAAAATATCGAAAAATCGAAATTTTTCTTTTTCATCGCCGAATTTGGATATCGGTGGGAATTAGACCCATTTTCTGAAAGGTTTTGAATATATCTATCAATCCATATTTTTTTCGGCCGAATAGGATATTATTAAGTCGATTAAGAAAAATAAAGAAAAATATGGAAAAATCGAAAATAATTTTTTTGGTTCTGGGTTTGGATATCCGTCGGAAGTAGGCACATTTTCTGAGAGGCCTTAAAATCCCCTATCGACTCATATTTTTTTCGGCCCAATCGGATAATATTAAGTCGGTTTAAAAAAATAAAGAAAAATGTCGAAAAATCGAAAATAATTTTTTTCGTCGCTGGGTTTGGATTTCGGTCGGAAGTGGGCCCATTTCCTGAAAGGTCTTGAAATTTCCTATCTACCAATATTTTTGTGGGCCCGATCGGATAATATTAAGTTGGTTAAAAAAATAAAGAAGAATATGGAAAAATCGAAATTTTTTTACGGCGTTGAGTTTGGATATCCGTTGGAAGTAGTCACATTTTCTTAAAAGTCTTGAAATTACCTATCAATCCATATTTTTGTCCGTCGAAACGGATGATATAAAGTCGGTAAAAAAAATAAATAAAAATATGGAAAAATCGTAAATAATTTTTTTCATCGCTTATACAGAAATTGTACTTTAACATCCTAGAGCTACCACTACAAAATAAAAAATAAAATGAGTTAGAGGATATTTGAAACTTTCGCCGAGTTATATGGTTTTTCAAACCACTCTATGAGTTGGTGGATTTTCGAAGTCTTCGATGAGTTGGTGGGGTTTTGAAGCAAACACCGAGTTAGCAGGTTTTCGAAGAAAACGCCAAAGAAATTTCGAAGAAATGCAATTAATTTATAAATTCAATAAATAGCATGTGATAATTAATACCTTAAACTTTTTAATTTGCAATTTAATAATTACTACATAACTATTTAAAATATATTTGAGATGTGAATTTATCGCCCTCCATATTATTCATGTTTGAAAGATACTTATGGATCAGGATGGGGCTTTATTAATACAAAAAAAGAGACTTGATCTTTTTTTCTGTAAATGCTTCAAAGCGACGTTTCGTCGGCTTGGTCTGCCGACCTCTTCAGGCTAGATGTTTATTAAATAAAAATACAGAATTACAAATCACGTATAACATTCGGTAAAAAAACCAATGATATATAAAAAAACGAACCCTATTTACCTTAAACGTTGGCACAAGTCAACGAGTCAAAATTTATAACGATGTACAGTCATATTAACACTTACGGCTAGTGGCAAAGAACATTAACGTACATATCAATTTATACACAACGCTATCAAAATAGACGAAAGTATTGAAGTAGTCAATCATAACAAAAACAATCATGACGTTAGCAGTTAAAATTTCGAAAGTAAAGGAAAATAAATGCGGTTAAGTGTATAAATATCCTCTTTCTTGTTTATACTGTGTTTGTTACATTTTATGTGTATCATTTCCGATAAGAGTCTTTTTTTATAATTCCGCTCAATGTCTATAATTTTTGTGTCGTCCCAATTAAATTCATGATTCAAACTATTTTTGTGGGTGTGTATCACTAGTAAATAGTCCTACTCACCTTTTAGCCGAAATTATTTATAAAGAATTAAAGATTCAATTAAGTTACCGGAATTCCACATCAATAATAGTTTTGAACTAAAAGTTAAATTAAAGAATTTCAAATTACAGGATGAGCACATTTTATTATCTTTAGATGTCAAATCTTTATTTACTAGCATTCCGGTGGAGCTTGTATGTGACAGTATCGATAAACGCGTGCGTTCTATCATGAACAAATGTTTAATTCCCATAGATGAAATAAAAAAGTGTATCCGTTTCTTATATGACAACACTTACTTCTCTTTCAATAACAAGGTTTACAAACAAATATACGGTACACCGATGGGTTCCCCAATCTCTCCACTCTTTGCTGATATTGTTATGGATGATTTGGAAAAAATGTGTTTACAAACCTTGAAGAATAAATATAATTGTGTACCACTTTTTTATTATAGATATGTTGATGACACTATTATGTGCATAAAAAGAGAACACATTGATCTGGTAGTTTCCATTTTTAATTCATACCACAAAAGTTTACAATTCACATATGAAATAGAAAATAATAATAGTATTAGCTTTTTAGATATGACATTAATTAAAGAAAACAATAGAATTAGTACAAATTGGTATCAAAAACCAACTTCTTCAAGTAGAGTAATCAATTTTCTTTCAAAACATCCAATCCAGCAAAAAAGAAATATCATCTATAACTTAACTGACAGAGCGATTGTACTTTCAGACAAGCGATTTCATTTCGAGAATTTGAAAAAAATTAAAAATATGTTAATTCTTAATGAGTATCCTTCTACTTTCATTGATAAAAATATTAAAACACGTCTACAGTATCTAAAATATAAATCAAAATTCATCAACAAAAACACACATAAAAAATCAATGTTCCAAAAAATGCCTAAGATTCAATTACCGTTCACTAACAATTACGAAAGAATTTCTTCAATTTTTAAGCAATACAACATTGCCACGATTCCCACAGTGAATAAAAGTATGAACTCCGTGATTAAATTGGGGAAAGATAAGTCTGACAAATGGGATCAAACAGGTGTGGTGTACAAATTTACTTGTAAAAATTGCCCAGCTACGTACATTGGTGAAACCAAACGTTCTTTAAAAACAAGAATCAATGAACATAAGAAAAACAAAAACATCGAGTCTGTAGTGCACACCCACAAAAATAGTTTGAATCATGAATTTAATTGGGACGACACAAAAATTATAGACATTGAGCGGAATTATAAAAAAAGACTCTTATCGGAAATGATACACATAAAATGTAACAAACACAGTATAAACAAGAAAGAGGATATTTATACACTTAACCGCATTTATTTTCCTTTACTTTCGAAATTTTAACTGCTAACGTCATGATTGTTTTTGTTATGATTGACTACTTCAATACTTTCGTCTATTTTGATAGCGTTGTGTATAAATTGATATGTACGTTAATGTTCTTTGCCACTAGCCGTAAGTGTTAATATGACTGTACATCGTTATAAATTTTGACTCGTTGACTTGTGCCAACGTTTAAGGTAAATAGGGTTCGTTTTTTTATATATCATTGGTTTTTTTACCGAATGCTATACGTGATTTGTAATTCTGTATTTTTATTTAATAAACATCTAGCCTGAAGAGGTCGGCAGACCAAGCCGACGAAACGTCGCTTTGAAGCATTTACAGAAAAAAAGATCAAGTCTCTTTTTTTGTATTAATAAAGCCCCATCCTGATCCATAAGTATCTTTCAAACATATTTGAAATATAATTTTGTTGATCATTTTGAATAATTGTATTTATGGAAAATCAGACATGCAGAAAGAACGAAATTTTATTTTAAAATGTACATAAAAAAAAATTATTTGATGTAATTTATGAATTCTCTTTGAGAAAGCATTCTGCTAAAGCAGTTAGCAGCCGGTTTTCTTATGTATTAATTGTCTGTCTCTAATATTTAGTTTCTCATAATGATAGAAAACGGACTCAAAACAAAATAATTATTGAATATTTAAAGGGCATCTTTCAAACACACAAGTATTTTTAAATTTAATTTTAAAAATTTTATTTTGTAAATTATTTTATGGTCTTCGACTATTCATATATAAAGAACCACAAGATATTATCCCAGAATTTTTATGACTATTATAAAGGGCATAATATAATGTCAATAATGTTTTAGTTTGCATAATATTTGTTTTTTTTTTTTGTTTTTTTTTTTTGTAGAAAAAAGAGGAATAGATATTTCGTTTCTGTAATTATTTTTTACCAATGTGTTTAACAGATTGAATATTGTAATCAAATGTACTTTTGTATCTCATTATTATAATATTTTTGTAATTATATTATCTTTGGATATCGATTTTTCTGAACTTATTGATAGCTATTGTATTTAATATTTCTTTATCAAATCGAATTCTGTTAAATAATAACCGAAAATTGTCTATGTAAGGTGCAGTGATGCATTAAAAATCGTGTTTATATGTTTAGATACCAGGAATTGATTTTATATGAAAATGTTAAATGGGAAAAATATTTGTTTTTTTATAATCTACAATTTTTGCATTGAAAATATATGTGTAAAGTTAAATCCTGTTACGTTATTGCCGAAAATTCTCCATTTTATGTACATTTAAGCGTTTAAAATCGTTTTTATAGGTCTAACTCGTCAGGTATTGATTTTTGATGGAAATATTAAATGGGAGAAAGTTTTATTTCAACATTATTTACAACGTTTGTATTTAACATTTTTGTATAAAATCAAATCCTGCTAAGTTATAAACGAAAATCGACCATTTTAGGTACATTCAGGCGTTAAAAATAGTTTTTTTTATTTAACTCGTCAGAAATTGATCGTAGAAAAAAATTTTCAACAGGAAAAAGTTTTTTTTTAATATTGTCTATAACTTTTACATTAAACATTTTTGTGTAAAGTCAAATCCTGTAAAGTAATAGCAAAAACGACTATTTTTTATCTTTTTAGCGGTTTTTTCGCTATTCTATTGCCAAATATTGTTCGTAGAAAAAAATATTCACTGTAAAAAGGACGTGTTTTAATTAGTTTTAGCAGATGCATTTGTTGTTTTTGACTCAAAGTTAATTTTGTTCACCGTATGTCCAAAAATCGATTTTTTCAAATTTTTATTTGTTCTACAGTTTTTTTATTTGTCGATGGATTCGACTCGATAGGGAACTGTCAATTACTTATAATTAGACGAATATTTGTGCCAAAGTTCGTTTGGATCTATACAAAATTCGTTGAGATAATCTGGAAACTTGATTACATACATACGTATAGACATACATGCATCTCGGAAAACGATTAAAATGGACTCATTTTGGGTGGAAAGTAGTTTTTATGTTGTAAATTTTCAGAATTTGAAGTGTTACAATTTTCGCCCTGATGAAACTATAAGGCTCTCCCGACGAGCGGTCGTGCTTAAAAACACAACCAGTTGATGAACTAAAATAGTACATTACGCTACCAGGGCGGGAAAGCAGCATTTTCGTATCACACAAGACGAGAATCTCTTTCCCAAACATGTAGCCTACAGTATTTTTTTATACGACGTGTGGGAAGCTAAATTTTGAGTACACGTTTTTTGCCAAGCGTGTGCAAAATCGAGCTTTGCGCACGAGTATCGAAAATTATTGTTATCTGACTCTTCTAAAAAAGAATATTTACTAACAAGGGAAGGATAGTGTTCGCCTCCAATTTTCATGAAACTTTGCACATGCGTAGAGCATAGAAAAATATTTGACACGTATATTTTTTATCGGTGGAAAAACATATCTAGGGATGAAAACCGCCCTTAAAGTTCACCCCCAAAAACCATTTCTTTTAATATCTCAAGATGGAATCGAAAATTTTTAATGAAAACAACACCTATTTGTTTCTTATGAAAAGTCAAGTTTTCGGGCACAGTTTTAATGCTGGGGGTTGCATCCCCTATTTTGTATAAGGGTAACTATGATATTTTCGCTTGTATTTTTGATATAAAAATGTTTTAATGAGCTAAATTTGATTGAAAATTGCCATGTTATAGAGAAAATTAAAAATTATAGTTGACCTGTTTCGAGGATTAAAAAAAACACGTGGACGGGGTCAATTACCCCTAATTTAATTAATCACCTTTCTGTTAGTGTCCGCCTCCGATTTTCATGAAACTTTGAAAGTGGTTAAAGTATCGAAAAATATTTGACACGTGTTTTTTTTTATCTGCGGGGAGAGACATCTAGGGGGTGAAAACAGCCCTTAAAGTTTACCGACAAAAACCGTATTTTTAATATCTCGAGATGGAATCGGAAATTTTTAATGAAACTAACGCCTATGTATTTCTTATAAAAAGTGGAGTATTTTGGCACAGATTTAATGCTGAGGGGTTACATCCCTTATTTTTTATAAGGATAAATGTAATTTTTTCACACATTATTTTGAAGAGCAATGTCTTGATAAACAAAATTTGGTTGGAAATTGATGTGTTGTAAAGAAATTTAAAAATTATAGTAAACCTGTTTCGGGGTTTCAAAAAACAAACATGTGTAATGGGTGAGCTAGCCCTAATTTAATTATTTACTTTTCAGTGATTAAGAGAACTTGAACAAAACTTTTTTTTTTAATTTTAATTTTGAAGTGCTTATCTTGATTTATATTTACCATTAAAAGTGCACTAAATAAAAAGTATTCAATTTTCAGCAGGAATGACTACTGAAATTTTATAAGTATATGCGATAAAAATTTTCAAGAAAACTTTTATCGCTTATTTTTTTAGTTTATGAAATTAATGATGAAATTGTTTATATTCAAAGAATTTACCTGGGAAAAATTCTCTAAAAATATTCACGTTTTTTTATATTATCAAGATAATATTTTTTAGTATTTAGCGTTAAGGGATCTAATCCAAAAATAATTTTTTAATAAAGATACATTTTCTTTTACAGTGCTTAAATTCCATTATACCCGTATTAACGCTTGTACTGTTAAAGATATAAAAGTTAAAGTTTTTTTTTTCTAAACGAAGTTTGGAATTTGTTCTTCTGCTTTATTTGTATTAGTTAATTTTTTATATTTACGAAGAAAAACTAGTAATATAATTATTAATAAAGGAATAATTTATTTTTTACCGAAATATGCAATATAATTATATAATTATATTAAATTCACTGTAATATTTTCAATGCCATCACGGTCCTAGAAATGTTTTTCTCTCGACAACATTCATGAATTATTAATTAGTTAAAAAAGCACTTGTAAATAGAGATACGATCAAGAATATGAGATAATAAAAATCGTGTTAACAAATGATATTTTTATTTGACTGTGGCCAGTTCGTAGTGATTCTCTGTATTGGTTACACGCTAGTTACGAAACTGATTATATATTGTTACTTCTTTTGCAATTGTTTAAAATTGCTATATGCATTTTATTATACTCTTTAAAAGATAATTTTAAAATCAGAATCCAGGATACAGAAAACAGATGAACCCTGGTAGAAAATAAACCAACTCGGATGGCTTATCTAATAACTGTTGGCCAATAATTTAGGCCAACGAATAAGAAAAATATTGACCAACGGTTAACCAACGGTTGGTAGACTATCAATCAATAATAAAACATTGAGTAAATCATAAAACAATAATAGAAATTAATAAAAAATATAGATATGTAAAAAGATTTTGATACATAAACAATAATAAAAATTATTGTAATGCATTAAAAAAAAACCGCTGCCAATTCATTGGCACGCAGCTTCCTCAAACTTAATTTACTGATTCCTTTAATTAATTTTTAATTCCAATATTTAAAATTTAATACTTCAGAAAGACAGAAATAACAAAATTCCAACATAATTTATTCAAATTTTTATAGATAATACATTTCCACAAAATTTCACATACATAAAATATATATCACAATTGCCTATAAATTTGCAACTGATATTTAGAGCACTACGTATACCTCTACAATGAATTTTGAAGCGAATAAGACAATTTTACTCTTGTAATAGTTGAACATATAAAACTCATTTTTTTTCATTTTTCAATTTTTACGTTTTTGTTAATAACAAAAGAACCGTGATAGCTAGAGAATTCATTTTTTTAGAAAATATAGGTAATTTAATTCTCTTTCGAATACCACCCACCCCATTCAGATACATAGAGTCGTTCTCGAGAAATTACAATTTAAAAAAAAATTGAAAACAATTTTAACCTCAAATATCTTCGAAATTTATGGATCAATCCTTTTGCCCAAAGAACTCACTCGATTGGTGTACAAAATCTACCCCTACAAAGAATTTCAAAGTGATTAAGCCAATTTTACTATAGTTATTGAACGACAAAAAAAATCACTTTTTTTTATAAATTATTTTTTTTCTCAAAAAATAATGATTAGAAAAACCTAAAAATTTAGTAAGTTATAGTACCTAATATCCTTTATAACCAAAAAAATATTCATGTTAATATCTTTTTTTAATTTCGAAATATAACCTATTTACAAAAAATTACGTTTTTATCAATAACTTATGACGAAACATAGCTACCGACTTTTTTTTTTTAAATTGTAGATAATATTATCCTACATACAGAGAATTCATGATATATAAATAATATTTCTTCTAAATATTAAAAAAATCGAAAAAAAAAATTTTGAAAATTAAAAAATGGCTATAAAAAAAAAGAAATTAAATTTTACAAAAGTAGAATATTGACCCCAATTTTGGAAGCAAAATATAAAAAATGATCACTCTCCCGTTAAAATCGGTCGAGTAGATCATGAGATATCAGCGTATACGGTCACACACACAACACACACACACACACACACACACACACACACACACACACACACACACCCACACACCCACACACACACACACACATCCATACGGACATTTTCTAAAAATAGTGTATTTCGATTCCAAATTTGCTAAATGATATTTCTAACACATTATCTCATAAACTTTTTTTTTACTATCACAAAGCTTCCTCTATGAGGAAGCAATATTTGAATGAAGTTGGGAGTAAATTTATTTGAAGGTTAAGTAGACAGCGTAGCACGTGGGCTATGCTCCGAAATTACTGTCCGCATCCCGCTTTCTGCAAGACAAGCACACATGCACATAAATACACACATACTACATCCACACGAGTGCGATCGCAGGTTCATGTGTTATGTATAGGTAAAAGTATTTAACTGCGCAGACTTATACGAGTCACGTGACGGGATTGCCGGGATCGCGTGGTTTTGCTTCACTGTAAAGGTCAGATGGTAACGGAGCACCGTGTAGAAAACGGAGCAATACGAGTACGAAGAATTTATGTCTACATAAATTTGGTCGAATCCATTTCAAATCAGGTGGACCGCGTATGCCTATGTCACCGATCATTTTGGAATTAAAGTATTCATGTTCTTCTCAAAAAATTATTTGACCCGTATATTTTTATTTTTTGTTGCATCAAAATTTCATGCGTTCAGCAATGGCAAAATATTCCGAGAAAAACCTTACTTAGAAAAAAATTTTTTCAATGTAATTTTCAAACCGCTACTGCTTCACCAGTTTTTTAAGCTTTTTAGCGTGTAACACATAATTTCACTAAGGTTTGAGCCCTCTTTCACGTTCTTCATGTTATTTAAAAAAAAAATAAAGAATACACGAGTTGTGTACTTTTTACTGAAAAATGCACTTTTTAGAAAAGTGCATTTTTCTCAAAAACGCCATTTTTTTTGCTCAATTTTTTTTTTGTCCTGATAGAGGACCTAAATACCTATTTAGACGTATTTGTAAAATTGCCGACCCGTGCCCAGGAATAGCGATCATTAATGAGATAATACAAAAACAAATTTTTCACGATTAACCCTTACATATAGTTAATGGTATAACAGTCAATATAAAGGTTTTTATCTTTGTGCGTGAGCAATATACAAGTACACATAGTATCGTTGTATTTTTTATTTTTGTCTTTTAGATTTTTTATTTTTATAACTACCTTTGTTTTTAGTAGTTAAGTAATACATATATGTACATGAGCGTAAATAATACATATATGTACACGTATGAGTTTATGTACTTATACATTGGTCCGCTAGATGGCTATCGTTAGATCTTTTATGTACCAAGAAAAGTTCGGTTTCTGCTATAAGTACACCTCCAGTATTTTTTAAAACTATCATATTTTTGAAATTTATTATATATTTCACCTGATTAACTTAACTACGATGTCTCAAAATTATTCAACGAAGAGAATCAAATGTGCAGATTTTTTAAATAAGCACAAAAAAATTTTTTACGAACCTAATCCCGTGCGTTTTAAACAACTTGAGAATCTTGCTCATCCATTGAAGCTTCTCTATCCTGATTTACCTTTAACCCCCTCTACATATCTGTGTAGACAATTTTACGAGCATGCTTTAGAATTGGTAACTAGTACTGACAATGAATTTTCAACGGATGATAATTTTATCGACAACGGAATCGATAGAGATGAAGATTTTTTGCCAAGTACTCCAGAACGCGTGGAAGAATTTAATAATAAAATAAGTACATTTTTCTCAGGATGTTTATCGCCTCTTAAGAGGAAAAATCTTATACGTGAAAAATCAATTGAAAATTACGTAAAAAAGAAAACGAAAAATATACTTTCAACATTGTCTAATGCCCTCGATGTGAAGTTGAATAATGTTTATGACGTTTCTATAAAAGCAAACGAATCAACTGCATGCCGTTGTACAGAATGGGTACAAAATGTTGGTTTAGCCTTGCAAAAGTGTTCTACGGTATCAGAAAAAGTAAAAATTCTGACATTGCTACCCTCATCCTTAACGAAAAATGAAATCTTATCTTTATTTCCAGACATAACATTGTACATGATAGAAAGAGCGAAAAGTCTTGTACAAGAAAAGGGAGTTTATTCAGAACCAGAAGTGTACACAGGCTATCCAATTGACGAAAGGACCGAACAAATTGTTATGGAATATTATATAAATGACGATTTTAATTGTTCAAGACAGAGTCCGAATAAGAGTGACGTTATTACAGTTAAAATAAATGATAAAAAAGAGAAGAAAGTTAAACGTTTTCTTAGTCAAAGTCTGAAAGCAACGTACAAAGCATTCAAAAATGATTATCCGGAATTAAAAATTGGTAAATCGAAGTTTTATAGTTTGCGACGAAAATATGTTTTACTTAGCCCCATCAAAGAAGTTTGTCTCTGTATCTATTGCGCAAATTATGATTTATTTCTTACGAGCTTGATTAATTTCAGAGGGAGTAACATTACAGAGTTGGATGAACTTCGGTCAGAAATAATAAACGCAACAAAGTGTTCGGAGCCATCTGATTTATGTTATTTGCAGGAATGTAAAATTTGTCCAGGCAGTAACGGAATTACGTTTCATGTTCTAAAACTGCAAGATGTAGAAAGCACAGAAGAAATTACGTATGCTTTGTGGGAAAATGGTAACTTGATTAAAAAAACAGTGCCAATTTCTGCTTTTAAAGAGGAACTTTCGGTTTGGACCATGAAGATTAGTACTCACATGTATGTTAAAAATATACAACGCAAAGCTATAAAAGTAGAAAGAGAAAATGCTAAAAAGGACCCACATCATTTAGTTCATCAAATAGACTTCGCTGAAAACTGGGCTGTAATTCATAATAAAGCTGTTCAAGGAAATCATTGGGTTAATGATCAAATTTCTATTTTCACAGCAGTATCTTATCAAGGGGATTCGACACAAAGTTTCGCACTCATACGTGATGACCAAAAACATGATTCAGCGTATGCTTTGCTAGCAATAGAAAACATTATAATCTACTTGAAAGACAATTGTCGTGATTCACAGCGTTGGCCCCGCGAGGATTCTCCCGGTGAAACGGAATCATTTGATTAACTTCAGAGCGAACCAGAACGGAATCATTTGACTAAGTTCAGAGCGCTGCTCCGGCAGACCGCGGCGAAGAGAGCAGATATTATAGCAAAGAATCGAGCGTTCTGTTGAGTTTTCCTTTTTACATTAAAGATAATTTGATGAAATTTATGGTGAACATAAGATGATGTTAACATACAGAAACATATTTTATCAGCTATGGAGAGAATTCAGATCTGTATTACTTATTTTGTTCGAATAATTTTGTAGTTTTTGCTGGCGGAAATAATTTTGTTCCAAAAAGTTAAAAACTGTTAGTAAGAGTTATAAACTGTTCAAAAATGTTATGAAATTTATAATTGTTTGTAACAGTTTTTAACAGTTTGTAATAATAGTTATAATAATAGTTAAATTAATTATATATTATTAATACTTCTTAAATATTATTCAAAATATCATTCATAAATGTAATTCTCAAATGTCATTAGTTTAATTAATTATTATTAGTAGTTCATAATAGTTTAATTAATTACCAATTATTAATTCATTTTAAATATCATTGGAAATTATTTGAAACTTTTTAAAACTGTTTCAAACTTGTAAAAACTATTTGAAAATGTGTCCAAAATCCTACATTTTGTAAAATTTATAAACAGTTTGAAACAGTTACAAACAGTTACAAACAGTTTTAAGTAATTTTTAAAGTTATTAACTGTTATTGAAATTTCTAATTTAGGATAGGATGAATAAAAATAATTTGAATATATACTTTGTGAGTTTTTTTTTTCATTTCAGAAAAACGTGTACACTACAATGCCAGCTATAGGACTTACAAATTGCTCTTTATAATTTTAGAATTTACAACAAACTTTCAAGAATCGTCGTAGTTCATTATTATCATTACGTACATAACAATTGTCACACATTCATACTGGATACAACACTTTGACAGGGATTCAAAAATAAACTTTATTTATAACAATAAAAATAAAATATGTCTTGTTTCAAATCACAAGTACAAAATTGTACAGGCTATAAGTTTTATAAATATGTACACGTTAAATATGTACCTAATAAAAGAGCGATAGTTTCATTAATGAAATAAAAAAGAGATTTAATATTTTCTTAATAAGAGGCTTGGTGTCTTTGCATAGTTCACTTGGTTATAAGATCATAGCTTAAAAATAATTTTACAAACTTATGCAAATTTAAAAAACATTGAGCCTTCATATTAATGGAGCATTGACATAAAATTCCAAATACCGTCGCATGATAGTACCACAAACTCATCTTTTTCTAAATCTAACGTGATAATCTTAATGTCTGGTAATGCTGATATCATTTGCTCTTCCGGCGGTAAATCTTTGTTTCTTTTGTAAGCGTGATCACTGAGTGCTCTTGATAAATTGAGTTCACCATTAACTCTACCATCAGCAGTACCTTTTCCACCAGCTTTGACTATTTCTTCTATTTCTGTTTGATCTTCTGGTTTGTGGTCAAAACTTAATTCAATAGCTTTATTATTTCTGCAAATAACGCATCTAGAATCACCTGCATTTGCTACATATAATTCATTTCCTTTCAATACCGCGACAACTCCTGTACATCCACTATCAGAACCAGGCTATGTAAAATTAAAGAACAATTTTACTCGCTAGGAGAGGCTCAGGGTTCCGGAACACCAATTTCCTTGAAACTTGCAGAGGTTGTAGGTAATACCTCACCATGAACCTCTACAGAGTTGTAATAGACCCTAACACCTTCCCAGAAAAAAGCTGCAGACATTCTATTTTAAAAGAAAATCTGAAACATATGTACGGTATTCACATTTTCTTCCATTTTCTACTGTTTGTGCTGTAAAAAAAATTTATCCAATTACTTTATTACTTATATGAATAAAAAATTCATAAATTATATTGAATATTAAGAGTCAAGTAAAGAATTAGTTTAAAAAAATTTTATTACCTGAATATATTCCATTTTTAGCGATATTTCCATTATTCCTGGTTTGCAACTCCAATGTTAGATCAAATGCCAGAGCTCATTATTCTCTTTGTAAAGGCATTTTTTAATATTTCATAATTTTGCCATACGCTGTAGAAAATTAAATTTTCTTGTAGTGGACTCTTCTTCTAGAGAAATTTCTAAATGGGAGTCAATAAGACATCGCTGCTTCATGTTAGATGAGGTTGTTTACTTCTATATCCTAAAAAGAGAAAAAAAAACACACAAAGAATCTATTTTTAAAGTAAAAAAAGTAAAGTATAATGTTTTGTGTCTCCTCAAAAACTTTTGAGGTTATACTCGTACTTATCTTACAAATATGGCCTAGTGATGCTTCTACAATTATTTATAACAAAGAAACTATAAAGATTTGCTGTCAGTGATACCTACACGTCCATGTTTATGCTAGACTGCCAGATGAGTGTTGCAGTTTGCAATATCCTTGAAATCTGTGATAACACCCGATGTCTACATGAGCTCTGACATAATTTGCCGTTGATAGCCAATTGACATAACCATTTGTCAGCTAAAGTGCAAGTATATATCACTGACAGCAACAACTCCACAAGGCTTGATGAAATTGAACTTCAGACAATAACAGTTTTTGTTATAAATATATTACACATGTATATTTCTTGTACGCTAAGCAGGCTTGTCGCTTTCATGTATAGATACATCTTGAAACTTATAGTAATTCAAAACTCTTCTCAATTGAACTATATCCTATAAGTAGTGAGCTAAACTCAATTATCTGGCTTTTATCTTTCTTGGAAAAAAATATGTATTTATTTTTATCCGATAAGAATTATTACTGCTTCTTCCTTAAAATACTTAATTAAATCTTGCCACTGCATGTATGTTTTTCTGTATTTACTTTCATACAGCATTCCTATATTGAACTGAAGATACTTCCTAAATTTCAACAAAACTGTCACTGCACGCTTGTACTATAATTACACTTATAAATACTTTTCTGATATATATCTTCACATATAATACATTAAATTTTCATTCCTAAATTCACTTATGAATACAAATAATTAAACACTAATAAAAAACCTTTCTTCATGAGGAAGCAAAAACTCTGCAAAACAACCTGTTGAAATCACATTGTTATGTATCTTTGCTTATATGAACTGTCAGCTGTGCAACTGTGTTTACACTGATATTAGCAGACAAGTTATGTATAGGCACAAAAGGGCGTATTCATATAGTAAATTGCTGTCACAAGACGATTCCACTGGATTTCGAATTCCACAATGTGGTTTATTTTTTTTTATTTTTATAATAAATTCCGTATGTAAATTTAATTATTTTGTTATCCTTATACTAATATGGCTTAAATAATGTTTTTGATATTTTATAACACATTTAAGAAAACATTTTCGTATCAGAAGCGTTAAAGCATAAAAAAAAGGCAAAATAAAAAAGAAAATCAATTTTTTCGTCATTCCCAAGCAGAAATGATCTTCTATAATAAAAGTTCCATAACCGATATAAAAGTTTATAACCGATATTAGCAGATTATAAAGTCAGAATTTCAGACTTTTATAAAAGTTTAAAACTGCTATAAATAGTTATAAATAGTTATTTACTTTTATAAGTTTTTTGGATCGTCGTGAAAATTTGAATCTTTGATCAGTAAAAAAAGTTAGTAACTGATAATAACTGTTAATAACTTTTCCGAATGTTTACTAATTAGTACTAATTGAAATTTATAATTATTTGTATTTTGGAATTATATCCATACTAATAAAATTTCTTTCATACATAAAGTGAATAATTAATAAACTTTTTGAAACTATTAATAACTATATTATTATTAAATAAAAAAACTTTATAACAGACAATGACTTTTTGTTGATTGATTTTATAGTTCTGCGCCAGGGCCCAAAAAAGTAAATCAAAGTTTATTACTGTTATAAACTTTTTTTAGCTGTTCATAACAGAAAAAAAATGTTTATAACTTTTATAAACTGTTACTGTAGTCTGAAATTCTACCTTTATAAACAGTTATTACCAGTTATAAACTTTTTTAAAAATTATATATTCTTATTATTCATTATTTACTAAATTTTATCTCCGCCTGGCTTTTAAAGATAGTAAGCTCCTTCGGCCATATCATGCACCTTAAATTTTTGTTAATGTTTGATCCAAACTAGTTTGTTTAGGTTCAGAATAACATATATAATTGAAAAATTCAATAAAAAAATTTTATTTTAAAATATTTTTAGCTATAAGACCGCCTTAAAACGAAAATATAGATAATGTTTTAAAACAAGGTTCAGAGTATATTTTTATGTTATTTTTATACTATCAAATACGCCCCTTTGGTTTTGACGATGCTTAATTATTTAATCATGCAATATTAGATGTATACCACTACATTTAATGAATTTTACCATGATATTTTAGAATATACCTGAATGAAAAAAAGAAATATACGAGGTCCACGCATATCATGGAATATTGCGGAGATGTGTAACAATAAGCAAGACAATTATTTAAACCATTTTTAAACCCAAGTAGGTGGGGGATATAAGGTCCACGCATATAAGGGAATCATAAAGACATAACAAAATAAGCAAAACGATTATTTACATAATTTTTGTACCCAAGTAGCAGGGGGACATGAGGTCTACTCATTTTTGGAATTTTACGTAGATGTACAACAAAAAGCAAAACTATTATTTGAATAATTTTGAACCCAAGTCGCCGGGGGACGCGAGGTCCACGCATATTAGAGAATTACGTAGATGTACAACAATAAGGCAGACTATTAATTAAACAACTTTGAAAGCAAATTTGCCGAGGTACCCGAGGTCCACGCATATCAGGGAATGACGTAGACGTGCAACAATAAGCAAGACCATTATTTAAACAATTTGTAAACCAAATTAATCAATGACGCGAGGTCCAAGCATATAAGGGAATCACGTAGACATAACGAAATAAGAAAAATGATTATTTAAATAATTTTCGACCTAAGTTGGCGAGGGAGGCAAGGTCCACGCATCATAGGAAATTACGTAGACGTGTAACGAAAAGCAAAACTATTATTTAAATAATTTTGAAACCCAAGTCGCCGGGGGACACGAGGTCCACGCATATAAGGGAATTACGTAATGTGCAACAATAAGGCAGACTATTATAATTAAACAACTTTGAAAGCAAATTTACCGAGGGATCCGAGGATCTCGCATATTAGAGAAGTACGTAGACGTGCAACAATAAGCAAGACAATTATTTAAACCCTTTTTAAACCCAAGTAGGTGGAGGATATAAGGTCCACGCATATAAGGGAGTCCTGTAGACATGAAAAAAAAGCAAAACGATGATTTAACTAATTTATAAACCCAAGTAGGCGGGGGTTGCGAGGTTCGTGCATATTAGACAATTGCGAAGATGTGCAACAATAAGCAAACCAATTATGTAAATAATTTCAAACATAAGTAGGAGGGGACATGAGATTCACGAATATTAGCGAATTGCGAAGATGTGCAACAATATAAGCAAGACAATTATTTTAAGCATTTTTAAACCCAAGCAGATGGGGGATATAAGGAAAACGCATATAAAAGAGTCACGTAGACATGAAAGAAAAGCAAAACGAATATTTAAATAATTTTTAAACCCAAGTAGCCGGAGGAGTCAAGGTCCACGCATATTATGGAATTACGTAGACGTTCAACAATAAGGCAGACTATTATTTAAACAATTTTTAAAGCAAATTTGCCGAGGGACGCGAGGTCCACGCATATCAGGGAATGACGCAGACGTGCAACAAGAAGCAAGACAATTATTTAAACAATTTTAAACCCAAGTAGGCGGGGGTTATGAGGTCCACGTATATCAGGGAATGACGCAGACGTGCAACAATAAGCAAGACAATTATTTAAACAATTTTAAACCCAAGTAGGAGGGTCAAATGCGTTCCACGAATATTAGGGAATCACGTATATGTGCAACAATAAAAAAGACCATTATTTAAATAATTTCTAAACCAAATTAGCCAGGGTCGCGAGGTCCACCATTAAAAGGGTGTCATGTAGACATAACAAAATAAGAAAAACGATTATTTAAATATTTTTTAAACACAATTAGCCGGGAGAGGCAAGGTCCACGCATATTAGGAAAATACGTAGACGGGCAACAATGAGCAAAAATATTATTTAAATAATTTTTGAACCTAAGTGGCCGGGGAACGAGAGGTCCACGCATATTAGGGAATTACGTAGACGTGCAGTAATAAGCAAGACACTTATTTAAACCATTGTTAAACACAAGTAGTTGGGGGATATAAGGTCCACGCATATAAGGGAGTCATGTAGACATGAAAAAATGAAAACAATTATTTAAATAATTTTTAAACCGAAGTAGGCGGTGGTTGCGAGGTTCACGAATATTAGCGAATTGCGAAGATGTGCAACAATAAGCAAGACTATTATTTTAACCATTTTTAAACCCAAGCAGGTGCGGGACGCGAGGTTCACGCATATTAGAGAATTACGAGGACAAGAAAGAAAAGCAAAACGAATATTTAAATATTTTTTAACCCAAGTAGCCGGGGGAGTCAAGGTCCACGCATATTATGGAATTACGTAGACGTGCAACAATAAGGCAGACTATTATTTAAACAATTTTTAAAGCCAATTTGCCGAGGGACACGAGGTTCACGCATATCAGGGAATGACGCAGACGTGCAACAAGAAGCAAGACAATTATTTAAACAATTTTAAACCCAAGTAGGAGGGTCAAATGCGTTCCACGAATATTAGGGAATCACGTATATACGTGCAACATTAAAAAAGACCATTATTTAAACAATTTTTAAACCAAATTAGCCAGGGTCGCGAGGTCCACCATTAAAAGGGAGTTATGTAGACATAACAAAATAAGAAAAACGATTATTTAAATAATTTTTGAATAGTAGCCGGGGAACGAGATGTTCACGCATATTAGGGAATTACGTAGACGTGCAATAATAAGCAAGACTATTATGTAAACAATTTGAACGTAGGTTGGAGGGGAAATGAGGTTCACGAATATTAGCGAATTGCGAAGATGTGGAACAATAAGCAAGACAATTATTTTAACCATTTTTAAACCCAAGCAGATGGTTGATATAATGAACACTCATATAAAAGAGTCACATAGACAAGAAAGAAAAGCAAAACGAATATTTAAATAATTTTTAAACCCAAATAGCCAGGGGAGTCAAGGTTCACGCATATTATGGAATTACGTAGACGTGCAACAATAAGGCAGAGTATAAACAATTTTTAAAGCAAATTTGCCGAGGGACGCGAGGTCCACGCATATTAGGGAATGACGCATATGTGCAACAAGAAGCAAGACAATTATTTAAACAATTTTAAACCCAAGTAGGCGTGGGTTATGAGGTCCACGAATATTAGGGAATCACGAAAATGTGCCACAATGAAAAAGACCATTATTTAAAAAATTTGTAAATCAAATTAGCCAGGGACGCAAGGTCCGTTCATATAAGGGAATGACGCAGACGTTCAACAAGAAGCAAGAAGCAAGAAAATTATTAAAATAATTTTAAACGCAAGGAGATGGGATGTTATGAGGTCCACGAACATTATGAAATTGCGAAGATGTGCAACAATAAGCAAGACAATTATTTAAACAATTTTAAACCCAAGTAGGAGGGGCAAATGAGGTCGACGAATATTAGGGAATCAAGTATATGTGGAACAATTAGGCAGACTATTATTTAAACAATTTTTAAAGCAAATTTGCCGAGGGACGCGATGTTCACGCATATCAGGGAATGACGTAGACATGAATCAATAAGCAAGATAATTATTCAAACCATATTTAATCCCAAGTAGGTGGGGGATATACGGTTCACGCATACAAGGGAGTCATGTAGATATGATAAAAAAGCGTAATGACAATTTAAATAATTTTAAACCCTAGTAAGCGGGGGATTAAATGTCCCCGAATATTAGGAAAATGCGAAGATGTGCAAAATAAGCAAGACAATTATTTAAACTATTTTTAAACCCTAGTAGGGAGAGGACATGAGTTCCACAAATACTAGAGAATTACGATGATGTGCAACAATAAGCAAAACCATTATGTTAATTTTGTTTAAACAATTTTAAACCCATGTAGCCGGGGTCGCCTGGTCCACGCATATTACGAAATTACGGAGATGTGCAACAATAATCAAGACCACTATTGAAATAATTTTAAACCTATGTAGGTCGGGCATATGAGGTCCACGCACATAAGGGAGTCGACTTGTAGAGATTAAGAATTTAAAGATTTAAAGAAATTAGAGGACTAAAAGGTTTGCTTACGTCGCGCGTTCACGTAACTCAGTTATATGCGTGGACCTCGTATCCCACGGCTACATGAATTAGAAAATTATTTAAATAATCGATTTGCTGATTTTATTATGTCTACATGACTCCCTTACATGCGTGTGCCTTATATCCCCAACCTAATTGGCTTTAAAAACGGTTTAAATAATTTCTTGCTTATTGTTGCATATCGTCGTAATTCCCTAGTATTCGTGGACCTCATATCCCCCTACTATTTGGGTTTAAAAATGGTTTAAATAATTGTCTTGCTTATTATTGTACATCTTCGCATTTTCCTAATATGCGTGGATATTTAATCCCCCGCTTACTTGGGTATATAATTACTTAAATAATTGTTACGCTTGTTTATCATATCTACATGAGTCCCTTATATGCGTGGACCTCATCCCTACTGAAAAAAACCACATGGGATCCCACATAGGATCCCACGTGGAATCCCACACGAGATCCCACGTGTGAATTTGATATGGGATCCCATGTGGCATCCCACGTTTGAACTCGAAGCATGAATTCCCACATGAGATCCCACAAGAGATCGCACATAGGATCTCATGTGGGATATCATGCGTTTAACTTGAGTACGGGATCTCATGCAAATATGGCGTAAAACATTGAGTCCCCCATTGTGAGTAACGGGGATATCAAAAACAAGGCAAGCCCTGTAATTAGGACTCTTCGTAAAGAGTTATTTGAACGGCTGACTTACACGGCTTATATACTCTCGGCCATCCAGTGTATTCACAGAAAGCGCTATCGGAACGCCGCATTGCGGTGACAAATCAGAACTTGTGATGGACGGCTCTTCATAAGTAAGCTTCGGCTATTTATCCGCTATGCGGTGCTTCGGTAGTGCTATCTGTGGATAAGTTGGACGGCCAAGAGTATATAAGGCGTGAAAGTCAACCGTTCAAATGACTCTTTGTGAAGCGTCCTAATTACAAGGCTTACCTTGTTTTTGATAACTCCGTTACTTACAATGGGGGACTCAAAGTTTTACGCCATATCTGCATGAGATCCCGTACTCAAGTTAAACGCATGATATCCCACATGAGATCCCATGTGGGATCTCTTGTGGGATCTCATATGGGAATTGATGCTTCGAGTTTAAACGTGGGATGCCACATGGGATCCCATATCAAATTCACACGTGGGATCTCGTGTGGGATTCCACGTGGGATCCCATGTGGTTTTTTTCAGTAGGGATATCCCCCACCTAGTTTGGTTTAAATATGGTTTAAATAATTATCTTGCCTATTGTTGCACGTCTACGTCATTCCCTGATATGCGTGGACCTCGCGTCCCTCGGCAAATTTGCTTTAAAAGTTTTTGAAATAATAGTCTGCCTTATTGTTGCACGTCTACGTAATTCCATAATGTGCGTGGATCTCGCGACCGCCGGTTACTTGGTTTCAAAAATTATTTAAATAATATTTTTGATAAGGGTTGTCCGTCTACGTAATTTCCTAATATTCGTGTACCTTGCCTCCCTCGGCTACTTGCGTTTACAAATTGTTTAAAGAATGGTCTTCCTTATTGCTGCACATCTGCGTGATTCCCTAATATTCGTGAACCTCATGTGCACCTCCTACTTTGTTTTAAAATTGTTTAAATAATTTTCTTGCTTATTGTTGCACATCTTCGCCATTTCCTAATATTCGTTGACCTCATAACCCCCGCCTACTTGGGTTTAAAATAGTTTAAATATTCGTTTTGCTTTTTTTTATGTCTACATCACTACTTTATATGCATGTACCTTATATCCCCCACCTGCTTGGGTTTAAAAATGGTTTAAATAATTGTGTTGTTTATTGTTGCAAAACTAAGTAATTTCATCATATGTGTGGACCTCGCGTCCCCCGGCTACTGGGGTTCAAAAATTATTCAAATAATATTTTTTGGCTCATGCTCATTGTTGTCCATCTACGTAATTTTCTATGATGCGTGGACTTTGCCTCCCCCGCCTATTTGGGTTGAAAATTATTTAAATAATCATTTTTCTTAATTCGTTATGTCTACGTGACTCCCTTATATGCTTGGACCTCGCCTCATTGATTAATTTGGTTTACAAATTGTTTAATTAATAGTATGCCTTATTGTTGCACATCTACGTAATTCCCTAATATGCGTGAACCTCGTGTCCCCTGGCGACTTGAGTTTCAAAATTATTTAAATAACAGTTTTGCTTTTTGTTGCACATCCACATAATTTCCAAAAATGGGTAGACCTCGCGTCCCCCGGCTACTTGGGTTCAAAAATTATTTAAATAATCGTTTTGCTTATTTTGCTATATCTTCATGACTCCCTTACATGCGTGGACCTTATATCCCCCACCTACTTGTGTTTAAAAATGGTTTAAATAATTGTCTTGCTTATTGTTACACGTCTTCGCTATTCCCTGATATGCGTGGGCCTCGCGTCCCTTGGCGACTTTGGTTTAAAAATTGTTTAAATAATTGTCTTCCTTATTGTTACACGTCTACGTAATTCCCTAATATGCGTGGATCTCGCGTCCCCCGGCTACTTGAGTTCAAAAATTATTTAAATAATATTGTTGCTCATTGTTGTTCGTCTACGTAATTTCCTATGATGCGTGGACCTTGCTTCCCCGGCTACTTGGGTTGAAAATTATTTAAATAATCGTTTTTCTTATTTTGTTGTGTCTACTTGACTCCCTTATATGCTTGGACCTTGCGGCACTGATTAATTTGGTTTACAAATTGTATAAATAATGGTTTTGCTTATTGTTGCTCGTCTACGTCATTCCCTGATATGCGTGGACCTCTAGTCCCTCGGCAAATTTGCTTTAAAAGTTGTTTAAATAATAGTCTGTCTTATTGTTGCACGTCTACGTAATTTCCTAATATGCATGGACTTTGCTTCCCCCGCCTACTTTGGTTGAAAATTATTTAAATAATCATTTTTCTTATTTAGTTATGTCTACGTGATTCCCTTATATGCTTGGACCTCGCGTCATTGATTAATTTGGTTTACAAATTGTTTAGATAATGGTCTTGCTTATTGTTGCACGTCTACGTCATTTCCTGATATGTGTGGACCTCGAGTCCCTCGGCAAATTTGCTTTCAAAGTTGTTTAATTAGTAGTCTGCCTTATTGTTGCACATCTACGTAATTCCCTAATATGCGTGGACCTGGTGTCCCCGGTGACTTGGGTTTCAAAATTATTCAAATAATAGTTTTGCTTTTTGTTGCAAGTCTACGTAATTTTCAAAAATGAGTAGACCCTGCGTCCCCCTGCTACTTGGGTACAAAAATTATGTAAATAATCGTTTTGCTTATTTTTTTATGTCTTTATGATTCCCTTATATGCGTGGACCTTATATCCCCCACCTATTTGGGTTTAAAAATGGTTTAAATAATTGTCTTGCTTATTGTTACACATCTCCGCAATATTCCATGATATGCGTGGACCTCGTATATTTCTTTTTTTCATTCAGGTATATTCTAAAATATCATGGTAAAATTCATTAAATGTAGTGGTATACATCTAATATTGCATGATTAAATAATTAAGCATCGTCAAAACCAAAGGGGCGTATTTGATAGTATAAAAATAACATAAAAATATACTCTGAACCTTGTTTTAAAACATTATCTATATTTTCGTTTTAAGGCGGTCTTATAGCTAAAAATGTTTTAAAATAAAATTTTTTTATTGAATTTTTCAATTATATATGTTATTCTTAACCTAAACAAACTAGTTTGGATCAAACATTAACAATAATTTAAAGTGCATGATATGGCCGAAGGAGCTTACTATCTTTAAAACCGAGGCGGAGATAAAACTTAGTAAATAATGAATAATAAGAATAAATAATTTTTAAAAAAGTTTATAACTGGTAATAACTGTTTATAAAGGTAGAATTTCAGACTACAGTAACAGTTTATAAAAGTTATAAACATTTTTTTTCTGTTATGAACAGCTAAAAAAAGTTTATAACAGTAATAAACTTTGATTTACTTTTTTGGGCCGTGGCGCAGAACCATAAAATCAATCAACAAAAAGTTATTATCTGTTATAAAGTTTTTTTATTTAATAATAATATAGTTATTAATAGTTTCAAAAAGTTTATTAATTATTCACTTTATGTATGAAAGAAATATTATTAGTATGGATATAATTCCAAAATACAAATAATTATAAATTTCAATTAGTACTAATTAGTAAACATTCGGAAAAGTTATTATCAGTTATTATCAGTTACTAACTTTTTTTACTGATCAAAGATTCAAATTTTCACGACGATCCAAAAAACTTATAAAAGTAAATAACTATTTATAACTATTTATAACAGTTTTCAACTTTTATAAAAGTCTGAAATTCTGACTTTATAATCTGCTAATATCGGTTATAAACTTTTATATCGGTTATTGAACTTTTATTATAGAAGATCATTTCTGCTTGGGAATGACGAAAAAATTGATTTTCTTTTTTATTTTGCCTTTTTTATGCTTTAACGCTTCTGATACGAAAATGTTTTCTTAAATGTGTTATAAAATATCAAAAACATTATTTAAGCCATATTTGTATAAGGATAACAAAATAATTACATTTACATACGGAATTTATTATAAAAATAAAAAAAAAAACCATATTGTGGAATTCGAAATCCAGTGGAATCGTCTTGTGACAGCAATTTACTATATGAATACGCCCTTTTGTGCCTATACATAACTTGTCTGCTAATGTCAGTGTAAACACAGTTGCACAGCTGACAGTTCATATAAGCAAAGATACATAACAATGTGATTTCAACAGGTAGTTTTGCAGAGTTTTTGCTTCCTCATGAAGAAAGGTTTTTTTATTAGTGTTTAATTATTTGTATTCATAAGTGAATTTAGGAATGAAAATTTAATGTATTATATGTGAAGATATATATCAGAAAAGTATTTATAAGTGTAATTATAGTACAAGCGTGCAGTGACAGTTTTGTTGAAATTTGGGAAGTATCTTCAGTTCAATATAGGAATGCTGTACGAAAGTAAATACAGAAAAACATATATGCAGTGGCAAGATTTAATTAAGTATTTTAAGGAAGAAGCAGTAATAATTCTTATCGGATAAAAATAAATACATATTTTTTTCCAAGAAAGATAAAAGCCAGATAATTGAGTTTAGCTCACTACTTATAGGATATAGTTCAATTGAGAAGAGTTTTGAATTGCTATAAGTTTCAAGATGTATCTATACATGAAAGCGACAAGCCTGCTTAGCATACAAAAAATATATATGTGTAATATATTTAGAACAAAAACTGTTATTGTCTGAAGTTCAATTTCATCAAGCCTTGTGGAGTTGTTGCTGTCAGTGATATATACTTGCACTTTAGCTGACAAATGGTTATGTCAATTGACTATCAACGGCAAATTATGTCAGAGCTCATGTAGACATCGGGTGTTATCACAGATTTCAAGGATATTGCAAACTGCAACACTCATCTGGCAGTCTAGCATAAACATGGACGTTTAGGTATCACTGACAGCAAATCTTTACAGTTTCTTTGTTATAAATAATTGTAGAAGCATCACTGGGCCATAATGGGTAAGATAAGTACGAGTATAACCTCAAAAGTTTTTGAGGAGACACAAAACATTATACTTTACTTTTTTTACTTTAAAAATAGATTCTTTGTGTGTTTTTTTCTCTTTTTAGGATATAGAAGTAAACAACCTCATCTAACATGAAGCAGCGATGTCTTATTGACTCCCATTTAGAAATTTCTCTAGAAGAAGAGTCCACTACAAGAAAATTTAATTTTCTACAGCGTATGGCAAAATTATGAAATATTAAAAAATGCCTTTACAAAGAGAATAATGAGCTCTGGCATTTGATCTAACATTGGAGTTGCAAACCAGGAATAATGGAAATATCGCTAAAAATGGAATATATTCAGGTAATAACATTTTTTTAAACTAATTCTTTTACTTGACTCTTAATATTCAATATAATTTATGAATTTTTTATTCATATAAGTAATAAAGTAATTGGATAAATTTTTTTACAGCACAAACAGTAGAAAATGGAAAAAAATGTGAATACCGTACATATGTTTCAGATTTTCTTTTAAAATAGAATGGCTGCAGCTTTTTTCTGGGAAGGTGTTAGGGTCTATTACAACTCTGTAGAGGTTCATGGTGAGGTATTATTACCTACAACCTCTGCAAGTTTCAAGAAAATTGGTGTTCCGGAACCCCGAGCCTCTCCTAGCGAGTAAAATTGGTCTTTAATTTTATATAGCCTGGTTCTGATAGTGGATGTACAGGAGAAGTCGCGGTATTGAAAGGAAATGAATTATATGTAGCAAATGCAGGTGATTCTAGATGCGTTATTTGCAGAAATAGTAAAGCTATTGAATTAAGTTTTGACCACAAACCAGAAGATCAAACAGAAATAGAAGAAATAGTCAAAGCTGGTGGAAAAGGTACTGCTGATGGTAGAGTTAATGGTGAACTCAATTTATCAAGAGCACTCAGTGATCACGCTTACAAAAGAAACAAAGATTTACCGCCGGAAGAGCAAATGATATCAGCATTACCAGACATTAAGATTATCACGTTAGATTTAGAAAAAGATGAGTTTGTGGTACTATCATGAGACGGTATTTGGAATTTTATGTCAATGCTCCATTAATATGAAGGTTCAATGTTTTTTAAATTTGCATAAGTTTGTAAAATTGTTTTTCAGCTATGATCTTATAACCAAGTGAACTATGCAAAGACACCAAGTCTCTTATTAAGAAAGTATTAAATCTCTTTTTTATTTCATGAATGAAACTATCGCTCTTTTATTAGGTACATATTTAACGTGTACATATTTATAAAACTTATAGCCTGTACAATTTGTACTTGTAATTTGAAACAAGATGTATTTTATTTTTATTGTTATAAATAAAGTTTATTTTTGAATCCCTGTCAAAGTGTTGTATCCAGTATGAATGTGTCACAATTGTTATGTACGTAATGATAATAATGAACTACGACGATTCTTGAAAGTTTGTTGTAAATTCTAAAATTATAAAGAGCAATTTGTAAGTCCTATAGCTGGCATTGTAGTGTACACGTTTTTCTGAAATGAAAAAAAAAACTCACAAAGTATATATTCAAATTATTTTTATTCATCCTATCCTAAATTAGAAATTTCAATAACAGTTAATAACTTTAAAAATTACTTAAAACGGTTTGTAACTGTTTGTAACTGTTTCAAACTGTTTATAAATTTTACAAAATGTAGGATTTTGGACACATTTTCAAATAGTTTTTACAAGTTTGAAACAGTTTAAAAAAGTTTCAAATAATTTCCATGATATTTAAAATGAATTAATAATTGGTAATTAATTAAACTATTATGAACTAATAATAATAATTAATTAAACTAATGACATTTGAGAATTACATTTATGAATGATATTTTGAATAATATTTAAGAAGTATTAATAATATATAAGTAATTTAACTATTATTATAACTATTATTACAAACTGTTAAAAACTGTTACAAACAATTATAAATTTCATAACATTTTTGAACAGTTTATAACTCTTACTAACAGTTTTTAACTTTTTGGAACAAAATTATTTCCACCAGCAAAAACTACAAAATTATTCGAACAATAGCTGATAAAATATGTTTCTGTATGTTAACATCATCTTATGTTCACCATAAATTTCATAAAATTATCTCTAATGTAAAAAGGAAAACTCAACAGAACGCTCGATTCTTTGCTATAGTATCTGCTCTCTTCGCCGCGGTCTGCCGGAGCAGCGCTCTGAACTTAGTCAAATGATTCCGTTCTGGTTCGCTCTGAAGTTAGTCAAATGATTCCGTTTCACCGGGAGAATCCTCGCGGGGCCAACGCTGGTGATTCAATAAAAAAAATTACCATTGTATCAGATGGCGCCGCTAGCCACTTTAAAGATCTCTTTCAATTATATGAATTAAAACGAGCACCATTTGATATAAAATGGTTGTTCTCTGCTACTGGGCACGGCAAAGGAGCTGTAGATGGTGTGGGTGGACTTATAAAGCATTATGCTACTTCGCAGAATCTTCGAGGTCACCATGAAAAATCCATTCAAAATGCTAATGATTTTGTAGAGCACGTTCAAAAATATACAGATGCAATTAAAATAATACATTTACAAGACGTTGACGTAGAAGAGTTTAGAAAAGTAAAAAATGTTGATTGGCTTGCTACTCCTAAGTATCCTGGAATTCAAATAACTCATTTATGGATTAAAGAAACGTGCAATGATAAAGTACATTGTTTAACAGCAAAGACCGCTGATTGTCCCCTTACTGAAGTAAGAACAATGAAGCAGAAAAAGAAAGGTAGATATAAAAATAAAAAATCTAAAAGACAAAAATAAAAAATACAACAGATACTATGTGTACTTGTATATTGCTTACGCACAAAGATAAAAACCTTTATATTGACTGTTATACCATTGAATATATATAAGGGTTAAGCGTGAAAAATTTGTTTGTGTATTATCTCATTAATGATCGCTATTCCTGGGCACAGGTCGGGAATTTCACAAATACGTCTAGATAGGTATTTAGGTCCTCTATCAGGACAACAAAAATTGAGCAAAAAAAAAATGGCGTTTTTGAGAAAAATGCACTTTTCTAAAAAGTGCATTTTTCAGTAAAAAGTACATAACTCGTGCATTTTTTATTTTTTTTTTAAATAACATAAAGGACGTGAAAGAGGGCTCAAACCTTAGTGAAATTATGTGTTACTCGCTAAAAAGCTTAAAAAACTGGTGAAGCAGTAGCGGTTTGAAAATTACATTGAAAAAATTTTTTTCTAAGTAAGGTTTTTCTCGGAATTTTTTGCCATTGCTGAACGCATGAAATTTTGATGCAACAAAAAAATAAAAATATACGGGTCAAATAATTTTTGGAGAAGAACATGAATACTTTAATTCCAAAATGATCGGTGACATAGGCATACGTCCACCTTATTTGAAATGGATTCGGCCGTAGGATACTTTCAAATTTTAAATGTAGAATACCTTTTATGTAGGATTCTTTCAAATTTTAAATATAGGATACTTTTAAATTTAAAAAAATCTAAGTATCCACCTGTACATGTCCTGACTTACGTCAAAAAGTCACGCACACTACACATTAACACGCCCTAACCTCAATTTGAACAAACAAAACTATACCCGTTACCGATTTAACCATATTTATCTGAAGAAAAATACTATTAATATGTGGGTTTTGATTATTCTATGAATAATACAAATTTTGAGATTTTTGTTTAAATAATAAGTTGTGTAAATGATTTTTATTTAAGATTTTTAATATTAAGCATTCATTGACCAAGCGCAAGGGTGATTCCGTTACGAAATAAGCGGTATTTATCGCTAACTGTTGGTTAAACGGTTGGCCAAATCCTTGCGATTTGGCGAACGGATGGCGTACGGTTGGTTACAATTTCTACCAGGGAATGTATTGAAATAATTTGCTTCTAAAAGAGGGCATAGTAAGTATTGCTATTTTATTTTTAGTTATATGGTCAAAATATTCCAACAAATAAAAACATTCTTGACAAAAGTAAAATCTTTTAAATATTAAAATAATAGCTACAGTTAAATATAGTTGGATTAAAAGAAGATATACGACAATGTACGATAAAATAATGATTTTAATAATGTTTAATTTATGTACATAACCATGATATGAAGAATATTTAAAAAAAATCATTCATATGAATCTTTATCAAATTAAATCTTCAATTCCCTAATTTTTTTTTCTTTTTTTCATTTTAAAAGAATGTTTTGATATGTTAACTGATACATTCAGTATAAATAAATTTATCTTTAAAAATATCTTAATTAGCTAAAACAAGTTCTACTTATTTTAGATAAAAAAACATCGATTTCTTTTTATTTTGTTTCTATTGTTTTAATAGAAATTATAATTATTGATGTTGTTAGGATTCAAAATGGTGGATAATAATGATATCACAACCAGTGGATTAATAGCCATATTTTTATTTTGAGGCAATGACGTTCAAGTAACAGCCATAGATTATTAATTTTATAATTATTATTTTACTAAAAATATCTCTGTTGTATTTTATGAACGTCTTTTTAACTTACATTTATTGCAGATATCTCATAATTTATCTTCTTTTTTAAAATAGAACCTTGTTTTACTGAAATGAAAATATATTATAATTACTACAATATTACACGGACACACAATTTTATTTATTTTATTTGTTTATTATAGGTAAAGAGCATCGTTCACGTTTAATACCATTACGATCCCACCGTTTCTGATAAATTTCTGATTTTCCCTTTCAAATGCGTGTCAAATTGGAAAAACCTATTCCTGATCACCTGTCGGCTTCGGTATTGATTTTTATTTAAAATACACGTAAACTTGATAAGGAATAGTTCCTGATCACTTATTTTAACACTTTTTTAAACTTTTTCTGTTATGATATATAAGCATTAATTTATAAATAAAATACTAATTGACTAAACGTACATTTTAGTTTTTTAAATCAAATTGATTAATTGTAAGTTATAAAAATATTGCATATATTTACCTCAAAAATAGCCTTTTGTTTTCAGGAACTTACAATTAGTCCTGATCCGCAACTGGGACCGTGACGATAAATGTACATATGTACGCACACACGCGCCGCATATATGCTCACAATTTCATTTATTTTATTTATTTATTGTATTAAACTGCAAGATGCTGATTAAAGTAAAAATATTATACTAGTTTTATTTAAAAGAGGTATCCAGTGCATGTAGAATATATTTTCTGGTGTTTCTAATTTCAAAAATCAATGTAAACATTTATTTGACTTAATCTCGATTTCAGATCTCGATTTGTGTCTAGACAATTTTCAGAAATTCCATTGATCACTTTAGTTATACTATCTATGAGATATTTGGGTTCATAAATCTGACAAATTTTTTAGATAATATAGTTATTTCAATTAAGAATCATGCCAGTATTTAATATACCCTCAATAAAAGTCAAACGAAAAATTCATTAATATATCATGATATGATAATAATGTATATAATAAATATTATAATTTCTATTAAAACAATAAAAACAAAATAAAAAGAAATCGATGTCTTTTATCTAAAATAAGTAGAACTTGTTTTAGCTAATTAAGATATTTTGAAAAATAAATTTATTTATACTGAATGTATCAGTTAGCATATCAAAACATTCTCTTAAAATGAAAAAAAAAACAAAAATTAGGGAATTGAAGATTTAATTTAATAAAGATATCTATTGATATGAATGATTTTTTACAAATATTCTTCATATCATCGTTATATACATAAATTAAACATTCTTAAAATCATTATTTTATCGTACGTTTTTATATAATAATTCTGCTTACATTATATCACTTTCTTTAATCCAACTATACTTAACTGTGGATATTATTTTAATATTTAAAAGATTTTACTTTTGTCAAGAATGTTTTTACGTGTTGGAATATTTCGACCATATAACTAAAAATAAAATAGCAATACTTACTATGCCCTTTTTTAGAAGCAAATTATTTCAATACATTCATTTGTTTTCTGTATTCTGAATTCTGATTTTAAAATTATCTTTTAAAGAGTATAAAAAATGTATATAGCAATTTAAATAATTGCAAAAAAGTAACAATATATTGTTACATTCACACACACATACAATAACCAATAATAATCATCATTACAAAAGAATAACATATAACTTTATTCAAGATCATAAACACGATTTGAAATCTTATTGATAACAAATTCTCGAGTCAATTAATTAAACTGAAAACTAAATCGAGTCGAGAACAACAACAAACTTATCGCTTAGCAACGCTTTCGTTCTTATGTTCGATGATGCTAGACGAACACATAACATTATTCCCCTTTCTTTCAGATTGTCGTCCCGATAATCTTAAGATCAAATGAAAGAGAAGGCGTCTTCTTCAAGTGGGCTGATCCTTCGCACACGGCCAAAGGGCCCGTCTCTTGAATTGGTCCATCTTGAATTCTTGAATATATCTTGAAATCATCGTGAAATCGTTTTGAAATCGTCTACTTTTAAGCGGATTGATCCTTGACTCATCCAGTCAGAGGACCCGTATTTTAAAATGTAGAAATGTTATTTTTGGGTATCATCATGTCATCATTGGTGGGTAAAGTTTTGTAGGTAATTCTTGGACATAAGTGGGGAGATGGTATGCCGTGGTATCTCACCCCTGTCCCTGCTCTGGCATTTGTCCTGTGTCTCACGGGAAAAACCACGGCTCAAAATAACCGTAAGTAGAGCAGAAGAAATTACCTATCGTGGTAGGTCGCCAATCGATCAATATGAATGATCTTCTTTTTGTGTTTTGGTGTCTTCTGGATGCAGAAAGCAACGTCATTGATCTTCTTGATAATCTTATAAGGTCCTTCCCAATTACTTTGGAGCTTCGGAGTCCTTCCTTTGACTCGGCGAGGATTATATAACCATACTTTCTGTTGTTCTTGAAAGTTGACATGTCTGGATGTTCTATCATAGGTTGTTTTGGTACGTTTGGAGGAGAGGAAAATGTTTTTTCGTGCTGATTGGTGAATTTTATTGATGTTGGTTTTTAGTTTCTGGACGTAGGTGCCATAGTTAGGATAATCTTCTTTATGAGGACATCCGCGTATCAAATCCAGAGGAAGTCTCAAGTCTGTACCAGTGTACATCTCCGCTGATGTAACCCCAGTTGTTGCGTGTACCGAGGATCTGTAAGCTAAAAGATACAAGGAAATCCAACGATCCGAATCTTTTTGGTTGTCTGTTATGTATTTACAAAAGTATTCTAGTATTGTTCTGTTTTGTCTTTCTACCTGACCATTTGATTGAGGATGTAATGGTGTTGCCCTAGTCTTCCGAATTCCTAACAATTGAGATAGTTCTATAATTAGTTTAGAGTCAAAGTTACGACCCTGATCTGTGCGAACTTCAAGAGGAACTCTATATCTACACACGATTTGACGAACAAATACTTCAGCAATAGTCTTTGTTCTCATATTAGAGGGAGGAAAAGATTCTACCCATTTAGTAAAGCAATCTGTTACCACTAAGAGATACTTATTTCCAAAAGAAGAAATCGGGAAAGGTCCTAAAATATCCATTTGCACTCTTTCAAAAGGTAGTCCTACATTATAGATTCTCATCTGATTGTGGCCTTTATCTGATGGACCTTTCTTTGCAACACAAACTGAACAAGATCTACACCAATTTTCAACATCTTTTTTACAAGAAGCCCAATAAAATCGTTTGCCAATTTTCTGTAATGTTTTATTAACACCAAAATGACCACCAGAAGGAGAATCATGGGCTTCTTCTAAAACAGTGTCGACATAATTTCTAGGGACAACTAATTGAAGAACTTTTGTTTTGAAGTTAGAACAAATCCATTCCCTGTATAAGATATCATCGAGAACAACTAATGAGTCATATTGAGATAAATACACTTTCATATATTCATCTCCAGAAGAAATATCCTGCCACGACAATTTAACACCCTCTTTTTTACTGTCTAAAATAGCCCAAATGTCATCATCCTGATGTTGACTATTTCGCCAAACTGATTGGGATATTTCTTCAAAAATAATACGTCTTACTGAATTACCAACTTCATATTTTGATTCAACATTAAAGCAATATCTACAAGAAGAATTATCACAAGGTCGTCTAGAGAGACCATCTGCATTGCTATGAGAAATACCTTTCCGATGTAGAATCTTAAAGTCATACTGATCTAATTTTCCTATCCATCTGGCTAATTGATCATCTAAGTTCTTGAAAGAAAGAAGCCATGTCAAGGTAGAATGATCAGTACGAATAAAGAAAGATCTTCCACGTAAATAATAATGAAAATTTTGAACTGAATCTACTACTGTTAATAATTCACGGCGAGTAACACAGTAATTTCTCTCAGCTTTACACAGAACATGGCTGTAATAAGCAATAACTCTTTCTATTCCTTCTTGAATCTGTGACAAAACTGCACCTATTTCATGATCAGAAGCATCTGTATCTAAAATGAAAGGTGAATCTGTACTAGAGAAAGCTAGAATGGGCGGATTTGACAGAGCTTGTTTTAAATTCAAAAATGATTTCTGACAGTCATCTGTCCAATCGAATTTAGTTTTCTTTTCAGTTAATCGATAAAGAGGTTTGGCAATAGAAGAAAATCCCTTAATGAAGCGTCTATAGTAAGAACAGAAACCTGTGAAACTTTTTACCTGTTTTTTACATGAAGGAATTGGCCAATTAATTATAGCCTCTATTTTTTTAGGATCCGCCTTTATGCCCTTTTCTAAGACAATGTGTCCTAAGTACTCAACCTTGCGTTGAAAGAAAGTACATTTCTTTTTATTCAGTTTCAAATTGGCATTTCGAATTCTTACAAAAATCGTACGCAAATTATCCAGCATCTTATCGAACGATTTAGCCATAACCATAACATCATCTAGATAAATTAAACATATATCATTTAAAAGATCCCGAAGTATTTTCTCCATCAATCGTTCGAAAGTAGCTGGAGCATTGCATAATCCAAAAGCCATAACGGTGAACTGCCATAAACCATTACCAATTGAAAAAGCTGTCTTTTCTCTATCTTCAGGGCGAATCTTAACCTGCCAATACCCGCTTTTAAGATCTAAAGTCGAGAACCAGGACTTACCAGCTAATTTATCTAGAGTTTGGTCAATCCTAGGTAATGGATATGAATCTTTAATCGCCCTGTCATTTAATTTCCAGAAATCTACGCAAAATCTCCAAGTGCCATCCTTTTTCCTTTTCAATACTACTGGAGAACACCAAGAACTAGAAGATTCTTCGATAACCCCTTGTTTTTGCATGTCATTAATCATCTGATTAATCTCTGTTTGTAAATGAAAAGGAAGAGGACGAACCGGTTGTTTGATAGGACAAGGGTCACTAAGTTCATTTTTGTGTTCAACAAGATTACACTTGCCTGAAACATCATCATCTTCGAAAATTTCTGTTTCTGTGATGAATCTAAATTCTGGGAGTTATCTTTGAAGACATGTTTCAACAAATCTGGTAACTCCTTAGCCCACTCCATAATCCTACAACATCCCTGCTCGTCAGTATTACTGTCAATTGTACTTGGGGTATTTTGGAAAATTTTATTTATTGATTCTGTAATTCCAGTTTTACTCAAAAAATCACACCCAAGTATACAATCGTCAGTAATGTCAGCAATAAAAACGATCATTTGAACTGAATGCTGGCCTAAATCAATTCGGACAATTGTTTTAAATTTGATAGGAACATCTTCACCAGTAGGATATTTCAAATTTGGTCCATCAAGGGGAATGCGATGACAGCGTGGCTCAGCAAATTTAGAATTTAAAATGGTCACATCTGAACCTGAATCTATTTTTAAAATACATGATTTCTTATCCACACTTCCATCAAACTCGAAAGCCTTTAAATTTCGAAGAACCCTACAAACACGTGTGTTCGAACCATCAGGTTCAACAGCATCGTGATTAGGAGCCTGTTTATTAAATGTCAAACTCGCTCCTGAAAGTTTCACAGGATCTAGTTTCCCTGTTCTGGACATTGAGAGCTTGTGTGTCCTTTCTTATGACAGCCCCAACACTCAAGATTTTTCAACCATTCTTGATGATTGAATGGCTGATCCTGTTTCTGAACGTCTTTACCACTAATCTGACTCTTTCCTGAAAATTTTTGGGTGTTTTGAGAACCTTTGATATTCTGTTGCGAAATTGAGTTCCTATTTTGTTCCTTGATAACTTTTACTTCCAGAGCTCGCGCAAGAGCAACCTTAAGAGAGGTTATGCGCTCTAATTGAAGCGTTTCCCTAACTCCTATATTGTAAATACCGATAATAAATTGAGAACAAGCTATCTTATCTTGTACCTCTAATGAACATTCAGGATATGCTAATGTTGCTAACTTCTCTACATCACCTGCTAATGCAGGAAGATCCTCCCCCGGCTTTTCCCGCCTATTTTGAAATAAAGAGTAACTACTTGATCCTAAATGTTCACCGAAACGTGCTTCTAATTTTTCTAACAAGGTCTTCAAATCCAAAGTCAGTATCCTTAAAGCTACTCAAAACGCTTTTTGCCTTATTACGCAAAGAAGCAGCTAAAGCTATCATCTTTTTTTCATCATTCCAACTGTTAGACCTTGCAATTAAATTGAATTGATTCAAATACTCAGACAGAGGAGTTGTACCATCATAAATATCAGGTTTTAGGTTATAACCTAACCCTAAATTGACTGGTGTAACCGAATTTTCAACAACTGATCCTGTGTTTCTAAATAAATTATCACCTAACCTAATTGGCTGTGTGTTTCTGTTATTCGTGTAAACCACGTTTGTTGGTGCTGTTGTTTGTGTATTGGAATATTGGATTGTACTCATCTGGTTTAATTTTTGACGATACTGAGCAAGTTGTTTCTGGAGAGAGAGTCGCTCTGCCCGCAGTTCATCGATGGTACGCTGATGCTCGATTACTTCATCGTCGCGTACCCGTAACTCCATCGCGAGGTGTTTCTCCTCGGTGATGTGATGTTGGAGTCTCGCTTCAAATTGTTCACGTCGTTGATGTTCAGCCTCACGATCGGCTTCCAACTTTTCTAGTCGTTCTCGGTAAATATCCATTTGAGTTCTAGTCTCATTGAGTTCCAATAGCGTTTCACGAAGAAGAGTAGGTTGGGGTACACCGACCATCTGTGAGACGTCACCCACCATCGATGAGTCATCGGTCATCATCACGTACGCATCAGTTACCGAGCGTGCGCCTGTTGTCGAGTGCGAGTCACCAGGTGGACTTAAATCGACGAGAATTGGATCAGAAATTGCAGAGTTAAGTGTACCTGTTTGATGTTTATTTATATTTTCAGTAGCACTGATGGTATCGGTGTCGTTGATATTGACCGCAGCAGTAGCAACTTCGGCAGCAGCAGTAGCAGCCTCAGCAGCAGTTTGTGCTCTGGTCTTTGTTTGAAAGTGTACATGTGGCGGTGTACGCGTCGTTTTCGCCGACTTGTTAAATCCGTTCATTTCTCCTTACAATCTTCGGACGAACCCCCAAAATGTTACATTCACACACATATAACCAATAATGATCATCATTACAAAAGAATAACATATAACTTTATTCAAGATCATCGAGTCGGGAACAACAACAAATGTATCGCTTAGCAACGCTTTCGTTCTTATGTTCGATGATGGTAGACGAACACCTAACAATATAATCAGTTTCGTAACTAGCGTGTAACCAATACAGAGAATCACTACGAACTGACCACAATCGAATAAAAATATCATTTGTTTATGCGATTTTTATTATCTCATATTCTTGATCGTATTTCTATTTAAGAGTGCTTTTTTAACTAATGAATAATTCATCAATATTGTCGAGAGAAAAACATTTCTAGGACCGTGATGGCATTGAAAATATTACAGTGAATTTAATATCATTATATAATTATATTGCATATTTAGGTACGATTGAAAACTTCGTTTAGAAAAAAAACTTTATCTTTTATGACATTAACAGTACAAGCGTTAATACGGGTATCATGCAATTTAAACACTAAAAAGAAAAAATATCTTTATTAAAAAATTATTTTTAGAATAGATCACTTAACATTAAATACTAAAAAAAATTTTCATGATAATATAAAAAAATATGAATATTTTTAGAGAATTTTTCCCAGCTAAATTCTTTGAATATAAACAATTTCATCATTAATTTCATAAACTAAAAAAATAAGCGATAAAAGTTTTCTCGAAAATTTTTATCGCATATACTTATTAAATTTCAGTAGGCATTCCTGCTGAAATTTGAATACTTGTTATTTATTTCACTTTTAATGGTAAATATAATTTAAGATAAGCACTTCAAAATTAAAATTAAAAAAAAAGTTTTGTTTAAGTTCTCTTAATCACTGAAAAGTAAATAATTAAATTAGGGGTAGCTCACCCCTTACACGTGTTTTTTTTTTTTTTAAACCCCGAACAGGTTTACCATAATTTTTAAATTTCTTTACAATACATCAATTTCCAACCAAATTTGGTTTATCATGACATTGCTCTTCAAAATCGTGTGTGAAAAATTACATTTATCCTTATAAAACAGAAGGGGTGCAACCCCTCAGCATTAAAACTGTGTCAAAATACTCGGCTTTTTATAAGGAACAAGGAGGCGTTGGTTTCATTAAAAAATTCTGATTTCATCTCGAGATATTAAAAAAAAGCGGTTTTTGGGGGTGAACTTTAAGGGCTGTTTTCACCCCCTAGATGTTTTTCTCTGCAGATAAAAAAAACACATGTCAAATATTTTTCGATACTCTAACCACTTTCAAAGTTTCATGAAAGTCGGAGGCAGACACTAACAAAAAGGTGATTAATTAAATTAGGGGTAATTCACCTCATCCACGTGTTTTTTTTTAATCCTCGAAACAGGTCAACTACAATTTTTAATTTTCTTTATAACATGGCAATTTTCAATCAAATTTATCTCATTAAAACATTTTTATATCAAAAATACAAGGGAAAATATCATATTTACCCTTATAAAAAATAGGGGATGCAACCCCCAGCATTAAAACTATGGCAAAAAACTCGACTTTTCATAAGAAACAAATAATTGTTGGTTTCATTAAAAAATTCCGATTCTATCTTGAGATATTAAAAAAAAAACGAGTTTTGGGGTGAATTTTAAGGGTGGTTTTCATCCCCTAGATATGTTTTTCCGCCGATAAAAAAAAATACATGTCAAATATTTTTCGATGCTTTACGCATGTGCAATGTTTCATGAAAATCGGAGACGGACACTAAGTAGTCCTTCCCTTGTAGGAACTTCTCTGAAACATTTTGACGTCTCCTACCGTGAGAAAATCATAAAATAGATTAACTGAGCGATTTTATTCGTTGAAATTTGCGCAACAACACATCATTTTCGCTCTTTTCAGCATTTCTATGTTCATTTGACATAATCATTTAATTGATGATTTAGTAAATATATACAACAGCACAGCACTGATATCGACGAAGTTTCATGAATGACAAAAAGATGACATACTTTTTAAACCAAGGCTCAGATCAATATTTCAAATCAGCATCATAAATTATAGTGTATATTTATATGCTCACGTGTAACTCACCAATATTTTCTTCTATGCAAAAGCTTATTATAAAGTTTATGAACTGACAGAGTTATTTGATGTCGGAAGAAGGAGTGGGCGAAGAATAACACTCGTACACACATACTTCGATTACAGTTCTTTATTTGATAGACCTATCAGTCCTTTGCTCTCGCTTAAGTACACTTACAATCTGACAATGTTAGTTCTAAATCTAATCTCACATTAAGTGTTGCCACCGGCAGCTCTGATTGAGCACTGACTGTCGCCGGCGGGTGTCGCTCGCAAACAGGTACTAGAGAAAGAAAGAGAAGAGGGGGAGAGCGCTCCATAGAGTCAAGAGGGCAGCTTAGGCAGGCCCGCAATTCTAACACTCCCTCCCGGGCCTCTTAAGCTGCGTAGCCCTACTGATCGCTCTTCTGGGCGGATTCATCTCTTCCTCTTCATCCTCGGACCCATCTCTATTCATTTGTCTTCTGTAAATCAAACAAAACAAATATTAAAGACAAATCATAATTATAAATTTAGAATTAGTTTGACTAGTTTCCTACGCAACTCAAAGGACAGGGGCTTAGTCATCACATCGGCCTCCTGTTCCTTGGACGCTATCCATCTCACGCATACCAACAGTCGCTCTACGCATTCCCTTACGTAATGTTCTTTAATGTCTGTCATGGGTCGCAATTTATTACCGCCATTGGTTTTTACGTTCGTCTCAGCTGATCGATTATCGCACCATAACGTCATTGGTGTGAACTTTTTAGTCAATACGTTCTTTAATGAGTTATTTATGGATATTAACTTGACTACAGTCGCTCATTGACACATACTCAGCCTGACATGTAGACAAATTTACATAGCGTTGCTTGCGTGTTTTCCAGGCGATAGCATCTCCAAAGAGTTTTATGACATATCCGCTTGTCGTCAAGGAATTTTTACAGTCGCCAAAACTTGCATCGGAGAAACCTTCGAAACAGTTGTGTTTGCCAAGATAATTCAAACCCATCGTTGCAGTTCCATTTAAGTATCTAAATACTCGCTCTACTCCTTGCCAGTCGCTATCCGTCGGTTTAATTTGATGTCTGCTTAACACGTTTACCGCATAAGCTATGTCAGGCCTGCATGCATTTGCTAAATACAAGAGTGTACCTATAACCTCACGATAAGGTCTCTTTTCGCTATTTTCGGTCGCTATGATCTCACTTATGTTTTCTTTCTCCTCTTGCTCCTGTTGTTGTCGGTTCGCCATTTGATTCGTAATCATCGGCGTTCGTTGTGGGTGTACGTCCTGATAGCCAAATTTAATCAACATTTTATGGATGTAATTTTCTTGATTGATTTTCAATATTTTATTTTTACGGTCTCTTTGAATTTCTAAGCCAAGGAAAGATTTTAGTTCACCTATATCAGTCATATCGAAATTTCTTTTAAGGTTGATTTTTATTTCTTTTAACTTCGTACTGTCGTTACAAGCCATTAGTATGTCATCGACATATAAGACTAAGATCAGAAATTTATTTCCTTCACGCCAAGTGAACAAACATGGCTCGTAAAAGTCTGGCTTCAACCCAAATCTTTTCACAGTTTCAGTGAACTTTTCATTCCAGCACTTAGGACTCACTTTCAGTCCATATAAAGCCTTTTCAAGCTTACATACTTTCTGTCGCTTAATTTCGGTCGAACATTCTACTCCCTCTGGAATCTCCATGAACACTGGAAAATTCAGATAGCCATTTAAAAATGCTGTTTTCACGTCCATTTGACAAAGTTCAAGATCGAACTTATTCGCTATCGCAAGCGTCATTCGAATCAAGGGCAGTCGAGAGACAGGTGCATATGTCTCTTGCAAATTATATTCGTTTTTATTCTTGAAGCCCCGGATTACTAGTCGAGCTTTGTATCGGATATTACCATCAGGTTCTATCTTTTTCTTCAGCACCCACCTGGAGTCAATTACATTCTGTCGCTTTCCGTCACTAGATGCTGTTTTTCTGTCCACCAGTTTCCATACTTGATTCTTACTCATAGACTCGAGTTCACTGTTAATGGCTTCTATCCATTCTGATTTATCAGTCGCTTTCATTGCCTCTTGGTAGCTAACTGGGTCTCCATTTACAGCGGCCAGCATAGCATGTACCGTTGTTTTATTTGACTCTGTCTGTTGCGCCGAATTTTCTTTCGCTTTCGGTGGACGTCCACGTCCTCTTTTTACTGTCGCTCCCTCCGATTCAGCAGTCTCCGTAGCTTCCGAATTAAATTCAACAAACCAGGTATCTGGATTAATTCTGATATCATCTGTCTCCCAGTTGCTTACTTCAGTCTTTTTATATTTGTTACCAAATACTAGTTTTTCGTTGAAAATAACATCACGGCTTTCGTAAAACTTGCCTTCCTCTGGTTTGAGGAATATATACGAGTATATCTAGTCTCTTTATATCCCACTAATATAACTCTCCTTCCTATGTATCGGAATTTCGGTTCAGTTTTACGTTGTACTTTCATATAGGCCAAACATCCAAAACGTTTTAACTGCGTAATATCCACTCTGTGATTTTGATTGAATACTTGTATAGGTGATATCATGTTATTCGATTTATGCGGTGTCCTGTTGTATGCATATACTGCTGCTTTCAAGGCCAAATCCGACATGTTTTCAGGAAGTCCAGAATCGTATATTAACGTTCGCACTTTCTTCTGGATCGTCTGGTTGAACCTTTCAGCCACTCCATTATGTTGAGGCGTATCAGGACACGTTAGCTGCAGTTCAGCATTCAGTCGCTTTAGAAACTCAGTCGTATATCCACCAGTAAATTCAGTTCCCTGATCGCTTTGCAAGTAACCGATTTTCGCATCTTTTCCTAACAGATTTCGAGCAGTCTTTACAAACGATTCTAAGCAGTGACCTGTCTCATCTTTAGTTTTCATTGCGTTCGCCATGGCTAAATGCGAGAAGTCATCTATAAACACAGAGGTGTATTTATATCCCTTCTGATATGTGGCTGGATTTATCACACCCATGACGTCTGCATGTATAATTTGCAATGGCTCTGTCGCTCGCTGTCGCGTTGTTTTAAGCGGCAATGTTTTAATTTTTGAGATCATACATATTTCGCATTTTTGTATAGAGTCATCGAAAACAACCTGTTTAAGTTCTTTAATCTCTGGCATTCTCTTTTGTATTTCTTTCAAGTAACTAACAGATGCATGACCAAAACGATCGTGCCATAACATGGCTTGGTTATTAATCTGTGATTTGTCTGACTTCTTTTCCAACTCCACGTCGCAGGTTGGTTTTTCATTTTCATTAGTTTCATTTACGTCGCTTAAATTTCGATCGCGTATCGTATTTTCAAAGTCAGAACAGATCACGGTATTTGTTTCACAGTCTCTATTTACAAATTCGTTTTCATTTTCACATGCTTCTACTGTCTATGTCGCTTTTCGTTTAGTCATGTTTCTCGTAGTTATATATGCCACAATTTTATTTTTGTCTATAATAGAATTAACATTCGCTTTATTTATTTCAAATTCTATTATCCAATAAGGTTTTTGATAAATGCCTGATAGAAAATTTTCTTTTTGATATCGGATCATAATTATCAATTTGTTTGTTATCTAAATAAACGCTTAACCCTAGGTCAGTGAACTTTCGCAGCGATAGAAGGTTCTCCGATAAATTCTCAGCATAAATCACATTATTAAATTTCAGTCTTATATTATCGTTCGCCAATATTTCAACTAATCCGACTCCCTCCGATTTTAAGTTCGCATTATCGTTTTTATTAGCGCATTTAATCTCATCTGGTTGTTCATTAAAGCTTTTAAAGATCAGTTTAGACTTAGTCATATGTTCCGTCGCACCTGTGTCTACTAAAAACCGAGATAATATGCTTTTATTCCCGTCGCTATGTATTGCAAACGTGTCGGTAATGGGGTTGACATTTTGTACATATATTTCCCATTTGTTTGATTTTGAATACTTACGAGTGTACATTATTTCCCGATCCACGATCATTCGCCTTTTCTTTCGGATTGATAAATTCGCTCTTTCCTCTACCTCTTCTACGACCTCTCCAGTTACGTCTATTTCCCTGTGTATAATTTTTGTTCGGCCTGGGTCTTTTGAAATCGCAGTGACTTTCAACGCTGTTACCTTTACATTTATTACCGCTGTAACAGCCTCGACCTCCTCTACTTTCGCGACTACCGAATTTGTATTGAGTGCTGTCGTACCTTGAGTGTTCACCTCTCTGTTGCTGCAGTCGTTGTGGGCAATTTGCGGCAATGTGGGTAGTGAATTCTTTACACTCAAAACACATCTTTTTCCCTGTGCCAAGACGAGGACAATTTTTGGACATGTGTCCAAAACCGTCGCATTCATAGCACCTCACAGTGTCCATGGAGCTCAAGTGTGCCGTTTTTGTTTCCGTCGTCACCGTCGCTGCCTGCACCTTGATACTCTCTACCTGCATAATGTATAATTTCAAATTATCATATGTTAACTGTTTACCAGCCGTACTTTTTGACATAAATTCAATATTTAGTATTTGTGACACTGCGTTTACAACAGCGCTATAGAATGCATCTTTTTTTCTCAGTTTCAGGTAAATTTTCTACTTCAGATAAGTTATTATAGGCTCTAATGACATCTTCGAATCTGTCGATAAACACACTTGCTTTTTCTTTCGAAGGATTGTATTACATACTATATAGCTGTCTACGCAGTGTCATTGACGTAACATTAATCTCATTTATTTTAAATTCTCTCAGTCGTTTTAGTATTTCTTTTGGATCTTGAATTTCCACTACCTTCGCGTGATATGTTTGGTCGATTCTATTTATAATTATATCACGAACTTTAAATTTATGTCTTTTAATAACATCTTCATCGTAATCTACAGTCGTTTTTATAGTCGAATCAATGACATATAATAAGTCGGCAATGCTCAATTCAGATCTCAGAAAATCCATGAAGTGTTCGAGTTTAGCCTGATTCGTTAATTTGTATTCCCGTCGCACGTTTGAATCTTTTGTCGTTAATTCGGTTCTAATTGTATTTCTTAGTGCTCGCGATACATCAGTCGAAATATTACTATTGTTACATGATTCTAGATTCAATTTTTTAATTTCATTCTGTACCAAACTCGAGATTTCATTTCTATTGAATTTATTCGAATCAGAAGCTATCGTGGTAGAATTACAAAAATTTGGACTCCCGAAAATACCGTTACCGTCTATTATGTTATTATTTCTCTTTCATCCGATATTCCATTCGCTGCAGTCGCTCGTCTCTCGCTTTACCGTCTCTAGTCACTTCTTTCTTCATTTCATTTATTTCCAGGCGAAAGTCATGCATTTGTGTAGCAATGCTCTGGAGTTGATCCTGCAATACTGTCGAGCAATTGTTATCATTATTTTTATTTTTATTTTCACTAGCTAGGTTATCTTTGTCAAGATTAAATTTTGATATCAAGTTTCTGTTAACATATATTTTTGGATTCATTTTTACGTCAGTTATATATGGTTTACCTCTCATCATATCTTTATCAACTCCTGTCGCTGTGTCACTGTCGCTTACTCCCGGTCGTTGATTACTGTCGTTAACTGTCTCTTCTCTCAGTTGCTCGTTCTCGCCTTCACTCGTCTCCGGTACCGGACTCGACCCGCTCGCAATTTCCCCGGTCGCTCGCTCGCTAACCTCTGTCGCTGTTTGTTCGATATTGTGAGAGGGCTTCTTGTTCTTACGGCAATATGGCATAGGCAGTGATTTTCCCTCTGACTCCGCCTTTTTGACTGCATCACACCGGATGCGCCGCTCCTCGTCGGTCACGAACGCCATTGCTGTAAATAAATCTTTTAATAAACAAACATGCCAAACATTGACATTACGAGTTTATTTAAGATTCTAGAAGCGGCGAAGATAGAAGTTCAATCGAAAGCAAACGCCACGTTTAAGATTCAAAACTCTAACAGACAAACCGCGCCAAACATAAGCACTACGAGTCCATATGAGATTTAAATGAGAACAAGATTTTGACGTACCAAGTGTATGTGTTTTTCCGGTCTCGGATACAAAAATCACTTCTTTTTCTCCAAGGGTGACGCTCATTCTCTCGTCCCCGTATAATTTCCGAAATTCGAAAATTTCTTCCTGTGTTCGTAGGAATAGTTCGAGATTTATCTCGTCTGTATACAGAATGTTTAATTCGAATTAGTATTTATATGCATATTTTAGTTAATGATTAGAGTCTATCCGCGAAACACAATCGACCGCTGTGCTTGTTTTATTATTTCCAAGTTCACTTTTATGTTCGTCGTATAGCTATACATAATTTCCGAAATTCGTAAAGTCGGCGCGCGCTTTTTCCCGGAATCCGTCGACACTCGCTACCTCTCCCCTTCGCTTATTTCGTCGCGTACTCCTTTATACACTGGTATGTGGCGCGCCTTCAACTCCTCCTTCCTCTCTCGCAGTTTGCATGCGGGAGCTCCGTCGCTCCTCCCCATCGCGCGATACATGGTACACGAGGCACCGTTGACCGGCTCACGCCTAGTCTCTCTCTCTCTCTCTCTCTCTCTCTCTCTCTCTCTCTCTCTCTCTCTCTCTCTCTCTCTCTCTCTCTCTGACGAGCATGCACACTAGAGAGGCTATCAGCGCGCCGCAGCCGCTATGCTCGCTCGCCGGAGGTCCACGTCGAAACCTGTTGCGCGGGTTTGCGCGCTACGACACTGGGACGCGTCTACCCCTTCTTTTACGCGGAAATTTGACGATCGCTCGTTTCGCATTCAACACTCGCGATTTTCACAGCCGCACGATATGCACAACGCGGACGAACTCTAATTACCGGTATTGCTCGCTTCTATATCCCGTCCACTTAAAACCCTTCTTTCACCCGTCGCGCACTTTCTTTAAGCAAAGCTTAACTCTCACTTACCATTGTGAGTTTGAACCGTCGCCTGTTCATCACTCGCTTCCTTGTCTGTCGCTGCCACCTTCGTCCTCCTCTCGTGTGCGTCCATGTCTTCCTCTCCTTCTGGGCCCATAACCTGACAGAGTTATTTGATGTCGGAAAAAGGAGTGGGCGAAGAATAACTCTCGTACACACACACTTCGATTACAGTTCTTTATTTGATAGACCTATCAGTCCTTTGCTTTCGCTTCAGTACACTTACAATCTGACAATGTTAGTTCTTAATCTAATCTAACATTAGGTGTTGCCACCGGCAGCTCTGATTGAGCACTGACTGTCGCCGGCGGGCGTCGCTCGCAAACAGGTACTAGAGAAAGAAAGAGAAGAGGGGGAGAGCGCTCCATAGAGTCAAGAGGGCAGCTTAGGCAGGCCCGCAATTCTAACATGAACCTTATAACACATGATAGCTTCCTCAAAGAGGAAGCTTTGAACGGTGAAAAAAATTGTTGAAACAAAAATTTTTCGAAAACATGATTTAAGACTTTTGGCGCTAAAATCCATTGTTTCTGAGAAAAAAATATTCGTGTCTGTGTGTGTGTGTGTGTTTGCGTGTGTGTGTGTGTCTTTTACTTCCTCAAAGAGGAAGCTTTGTAACGGTGAAAAAAATTTTTGAAACAAAAAATGTTCAAAAACATGTTTTAAGACTTTTGGCGCTAAAATTAGTTGTTTTTAATAAAAAAAATTTTCGTTTCTCTGTGTGTGTGTGTGTGTGCGTGTGTGCGTGTGTGCGTGCGTGCATGCGTGCGTGCGTGCGTGCGTGTGTGTGTATACAGGCGATAACTTTTGAACCGATGGACCGATTTACATCGGAAAAGGCTTATTCTCCTCGTTTCGGAGGAGAATAGAGAGAGTGTTTGGGAAATATCAATGTTTTGAATTTCCCGCGGTTGCGCGACTTAGGGATATGACTCAGCAGGCGGCCGCGCGACGGCAGCATTCATCAACTGCTCTCTGCGGAACAGCTGACTCACTTCACTGATTAGCCGAGTATGGCAAAAATCATACTGTCTTTCTCACGTTTACACATGTAGATGAGAGAGACGTTGATTTGACTCACTCCTCGGGAACAACGAGGCGAGGAAGAAGACGGAAGTGCTCACTCATTCACTCTATCGAAAGTCTTTCCTCTGCAACGATCTGCCACGTGGAAAGCTTCACTGCACACCTTCAGAGATTCTCATGTGAGAGTCAAGTTTGCTCTCACTCTCTCAGCATGGGCATCTCATACGGCGTCGTCTCGAACGGCATATTCATAGTGCAGTGCTTCTCACACGGCAGCTTCTCACACGGAACTTCTCATAGTGCAGTGCTTCTCACACGGCAGCTTCTCACACGGCATCTCCTCGTGTAACAGTGCTGCTCGCACGGCATCTTCTCGTGTAGCAGTGCTGCTCGCCCGGCATCTCATCACATGACATTTCTCACCGGCTCGCTGCATCTAGTTGGCCACGAGGCGGCCGTGGCACCTCTCAAGAACCACTACGTAACACTCAACTGCTGCTTTCTCAACTATGGATTTTATCTGGCTGCACTCATCGGCTGTTTCGCATCCCCGCACTCATCTCAACGGCCTCCTCATGTGATCATCTCAACTTACGGCTTTACTCAACTGCACATCATCATTGCGGAGTCACTATCACAGGACCAACTCATAAGCGTAGACGATTAATACAACGCTACGTACGAGAAGGTAAATACTCAATTACATTCGGCGATTTTATACAAAAGTGTGCTGCTGTAATGAACGCATAACCACGCGATGGAATAGGAAATACTAATGCACGATCAGATCAGTAAAATACCTAATCGTATCATCTCATTGAAAACTCAAACACAGTCAAATCAATAATATTTGATTGTGTTGTTTATTGCATGGTTACTCTCATCAGTGATTCGTAACGTGTCGCAGAAAAACTCATCCACACTCACACCGAAAAACTCATACACTCAAATTGTACAACTCATATACACTTACACAGAATTTTGTAACACTCATACACTCAAACAATTATGTAACAGGCAAACACTCAACCAATTTATTGTAACAGTTACACACACATTTTTTTCAATCTTTATAATACCTTTTATCAACATTTGTAATAGTTATTTAATGTAATCGACATTTTGAATATATTTTATAGTTTAATTTACTGAAGTATTTGGCGCTCAATTTATTTTGTAAACACCGACAGCATGTCCTCATCATAAATGAAGGCATTCTCAAACACAGAGCATAACTTACTTTTTGATTTTACCGATTTTTTTTTTATAACCAAAAAAAGGCTTTGAATTTTTCGTTTTTTTTTATTTTTAACATGTTTCAGCCAATAATACTTAACAAGCTAAATTTTTATTAAAAGGTCTTTAAATTACATACAATTTCTTTTTTTTTTAATTTAAATTATCTCTAGTCTGCCATTTGTTATTAATGAAAATATGGTTTATATTTCTTTAATTAATATCTCAAAAACTTTTTCCTTTTTCCACGCAAAATGTTTACCCCTTATTACACTTATCGAGTACAACATTATGTTAAAATTTCGAGAAGTTATGTTGATTTGTTTCCGAGAGAAAAATTATTTTTGAAAACAAGTACGTTTTCTTTCCTTTACGATAACAGGAGTAAAAGTCAATGAAACGTTTTGAAATTTGGCAGAGAATTACTTTTTTTATGTCTAAGGAGTCAATTCTTTGACAAAAAAAATTTTACCGTTGTGACCAAAGATATTTGAGGCTAACATTTTTTTATAAGTTTCTTATATTTGCATTTTTAAAAAGAATATTCGATTGATTGGCTCCGTTTTACCACTTATTACACTTATCGAGTACAACATTGTGTTACAATTTCAAGAGGTTATGTTGATTTCTTTCTTATAAAAAAAATTATTTTATAAAACAAGTGCGTTTACTTTCCTATACGATAAGAGGAGTAAATGTCAATGAAACGTTTTGAAATTTGGCAGAGAATTACTTTTTTTATGTCTAAGGAGTCAGTTCTTTGACAAAAAAAATCTGACCGTTGTGACCAAAGATATTTGAGGCTAACATTTTTTTATAAGTTTCTTATATTTGCATTTTTAAAAAGAATATTCGATTGACTGACTCAAAATTTTTACCACTTCTTACACTTATCGAGTACAACATTGTGTTAAAATTTCAAGAGGTTATGTTGATTTCTTTCTTATAAAAAAAATTATTTTATAAAACAAGTGCGTTTTCTTTCCTTTACGATAAGAGAAGTAAAAGTCAATGAAACGTTTTGAAATTTGGCAGAGAATTACCTTTTTTATGTCTAAGGAGTCAGTTCTTTGCCCAAAAAAATTTTACCGTTGTGACCAAAGATATTTAAGGTTAAAATTTTTTTATAAATTTCTTATCGAGTACAACATTGTGTTAAAATTTCAAGAGGTTATGTTGATTTCTTTCTTATAAAAAAATTATTTTATAAAACAAGTGCGTTTTCTGTCCGTTACGATAAGAGGAGTAAAAGTCAATGAAACGTTTTGAAATTTGGCAGAGAATTACCTTTTTATGTCTAAGGAGTCACTTCTTTGCCCAAAAAATCTGACCGTTGTGACCAGAGATATTTGAGGTTAAAATTTTTTATAAATATCTTATATTTGCATTTTTAAAAAGAATATCCGATTGATTGACTCATTTTTACCACTTATTACACTTATCGAGTACAACATTGTGTTAAAATTTCAAGAGGTTATGTTGATTTCTTTCTTATAAAAAAATTATTTTATAAAACAAGTGCGTTTTCTTTCCTTTACGATAAGAGAAGTAAAAGTCAATGAAACGTTTTGAAATTTGGCAGAGAATTACCTTTTTTATGTCTAAGGAGTCAGTTCTTTGCCCAAAAAATTTTACCGTTGTGACCAAAGATATTTAAGGTTAAAATTTTTTATAAATTTCTTATCGAGTACAACATTGTGTTAAAATTTCAAGAGGTTATGTTGATTTCTTTCTTATAAAAAAATTATTTTATAAAACAAGTGCGTTTTCTGTCCGTTACGATAAGAGGAGTAAAAGTCAATGAAACGTTTTGAAATTTGGCAGAGAATTACCTTTTTTATGTCTAAGGAGTCAGTTCTTTGCCCAAAAAAATCTGACCGTTGTGACCAGAGATATTTGAGGTTAAAATTTTTTATAAATATCTTATATTTGCATTTTTAAAAAGAATATTTGATTGATTGACTCAAAATTTTTACCACGTATTAAACTTATCGAGTACAACATTGTGTTACAATTTCAAGAGGTTATGTTGATTTCTTTCTTATAAAAAAAATTTTATAAAACAAGTGCGTTTTCTTTCCTTTACGATAAGAGGAGTAAAAATCAATGAAACGTTTTGAAATTTGGCAGAGAATTAGCTTTCTTATGTCTAAGGAATCACTTCTTTGCCCAAAAAAATTTTACCGTTGTCATAGATTTTTGAGGTTGAAATTTTGTATAAATTTCTTATATTTGAATTTTTAAAAAGAATATTCGATTGATTGACTCAAAATTTTTACCACGATTAAACTTATCGAGTACAACATTGTGTTAAAATTTCAAGAGGTTATGTTGATATGTTTCCGAAAAAAAATTATTTTTGAAAACAAGTGCATTTCCTTTCCTTTATGATAAAAGGAGTAAAAGTCAATCAATCGTTTTGTAATTTGGCAGAGAATTAGCTTTTTTATGTCTGAGGAATCAGTCCTTTGCCCAAAAAATCTGACCGTTGTGACCATAGATATTTGAGGCTAACATTTTTTTATAAGTTTCTTATATTTGCATTTTTAAAAAGAATATTCGATTGATTGCCTCAAAATTTTTACCACGTATTAAACTTATTGAGTAGAACATTGTGTTAAAATTTCGACAGGTTATGTTGATTTGTTTCCGAGAGGAAAATTATTTTTTAAAACCAGTACGTTTTCTTTCCTTTACGATAACAGGAGTAAAAGTCAATGAAACGTTTTGAAATTTGGCAGAGAATTAGCTTTCTTATGTCTAAGGAATCACTTCTTTGCCCAAAAAAATCTTACCGCTGTCATAGATTTTTGAGGTTAAAATTTTGTATAAATTGCTTATATTTGCATTTTTAAAAAGAATATTCGATTGATTGACTCAAAATTTTTACCACGTATTAAACTTATCGAGTACAACATTGTGTTAAAATTTCGAGAGGTTATGTTGATTTGTTCCCGAGAGAAAAATTATTTTTGAAAACAAGTGCGTTTTCTTTCCTTTACGATAAGAGGAGTAAAAATCAATGAAACGTTTTGAAATTTGGCAGAGAAATACAATTTTTATGTCTAACGAGTCAGTTCTTTGCCCAAAAAAATCTGACCGTTGTGACCAAAGATATTTAAGGCTAAAATTTTTTTATAAATTTCTTATATTTGCATTTTGAAAAGAATATCGATTGATTGACTCATTTTTACCACTTATTACACTTATCGAGTACAACATTGTGTTACAATTTCAAGAGGTTATGTTGATTTCTTTCTTATAAAAAAAATTATTTTATAAAACAAGTGCGTTTACTTTCCTATACGATAAGAGGAGTAAATGTCAATGAAACGTTTTGAAATTTGGCAGAGAATTACTTTTTTTATGTCTAAGGAGTCAGTTCTTTGACAAAAAAAATCTGACCGTTGTGACCAAAGATATTTGAGGCTAACATTTTTTTATAAGTTTCTTAGATTTGCATTTTTAAAAAGAATATTCGATTGACTGACTCAAAATTTTTACCACTTCTTACACTTATCGAGTACAACATTGTGTTAAAATTTCAAGAGGTTATGTTGATTTCTTTCTTATAAAAAAAATTATTTTATAAAACAAGTGCGTTTTCTTTCCTTTACGATAAGAGAAGTAAAAGTCAATGAAACGTTTTGAAATTTGGCAGAGAATTACCTTTTTTATGTCTAAGGAGTCAGTTCTTTGCCCAAAAAAATTTTACCGTTGTGACCAAAGATATTTAAGGTTAAAATTTTTTTATAAATTTCTTATCGAGTACAACATTGTGTTAAAATTTCAAGAGGTTATGTTGATTTCTTTCTTATAAAAAAAATTATTTTATAAAACAAGTGCGTTTTCTGTCCGTTACGATAAGAGGAGTAAAAGTCAATGAAACGTTTTGAAATTTGGCAGAGAATTACCTTTTTATGTCTAAGGAGTCACTTCTTTGCCCAAAAAATCTGACCGTTGTGACCAGAGATATTTGAGGTTAAAATTTTTTATAAATATCTTATATTTGCATTTTTAAAAAGAATATCCGATTGATTGACTCATTTTTACCACTTATTACACTTATCGAGTACAACATTGTGTTAAAATTTCAAGAGGTTATGTTGATTTCTTTCTTATAAAAAAAATTATTTTATAAAACAAGTGCGTTTTCTTTCCTTTACGATAAGAGAAGTAAAAGTCAATGAAACGTTTTGAAATTTGGCAGAGAATTACCTTTTTTATGTCTAAGGAGTCAGTTCTTTGCCCAAAAAAATTTTACCGTTGTGACCAAAGATATTTAAGGTTAAAATTTTTTTATAAATTTCTTATCGAGTACAACATTGTGTTAAAATTTCAAGAGGTTATGTTGATTTCTTTCTTATAAAAAAAATTATTTTATAAAACAAGTGCGTTTTCTGTCCGTTACGATAAGAGGAGTAAAAGTCAATGAAACGTTTTGAAATTTGGCAGAGAATTACCTTTTTTATGTCTAAGGAGTCAGTTCTTTGCCCAAAAAAATCTGACCGTTGTGACCAGAGATATTTGAGGTTAAAATTTTTTATAAATATCTTATATTTGCATTTTTAAAAAGAATATTTGATTGATTGACCCAAAATTTTTACCACGTATTAAACTTATCGAGTACAACATTGTGTTACAATTTCAAGAGGTTATGTTGATTTCTTTCTTATAAAAAAAAATTTTATAAAACAAGTGCGTTTTCTTTCCTTTACGATAAGAGGAGTAAAAATCAATGAAACGTTTTGAAATTTGGCAGAGAATTAGCTTTCTTATGTCTAAGGAATCACTTCTTTGCCCAAAAAATTTTACCGTTGTCATAGATTTTTGAGGTTGAAATTTTGTATAAATTTCTTATATTTGAATTTTTAAAAAGAATATTCGATTGATTGACTCAAAATTTTTACCACGATTAAACTTATCGAGTACAACATTGTGTTAAAATTTCAAGAGGTTATGTTGATATGTTTCCGAAAAAAAATTATTTTTGAAAACAAGTGCATTTCCTTTCCTTTATGATAAAAGGAGTAAAAGTCAATCAATCGTTTTGTAATTTGGCAGAGAATTAGCTTTTTTATGTCTGAGGAATCAGTCCTTTGCCCAAAAAATCTGACCGTTGTGACCATAGATATTTGAGGCTAACATTTTTTTATAAGTTTCTTATATTTGCATTTTTAAAAAGAATATTCGATTGATTGCCTCAAAATTTTTACCACGTATTAAACTTATTGAGTAGAACATTGTGTTAAAATTTCGACAGGTTATGTTGATTTGTTTCCGAGAGGAAAATTATTTTTTAAAACCAGTACGTTTTCTTTCCTTTACGATAACAGGAGTAAAAGTCAATGAAACGTTTTGAAATTTGGCAGAGAATTAGCTTTCTTGTGTCTAAGGAATCACTTCTTTGCCCAAAAAATCTTACCGCTGTCATAGATTTTTGAGGTTAAAATTTTGTATAAATTGCTTATATTTGCATTTTTAAAAAGAATATTCGATTGATTGACTCAAAATTTTTACCACGTATTAAACTTATCGAGTACAACATTGTGTTAAAATTTCGAGAGGTTATGTTGATTTGTTCCCGAGAGAAAAATTATTTTTGAAAACAAGTGCGTTTTCTTTCCTTTACGATAAGAGGAGTAAAAATCAATGAAACGTTTTGAAATTTGGCAGAGAAATACAATTTTTATGTCTAACGAGTCAGTTCTTTGCCCAAAAAATCTGACCGTTGTGACCAAAGATATTTAAGGCTAAAATTTTTTATAAATTTCTTATATTTGCATTTTGAAAAGAATATCGATTGATTGACTCATTTTTACCACTTATTACACTTATCGAGTACAACATTGTGTTACAATTTCAAGAGGTTATGTTGATTTCTTTCTTATAAAAAAAATTATTTTATAAAACAAGTGCGTTTACTTTCCTATACGATAAGAGGAGTAAATGTCAATGAAACGTTTTGAAATTTGGCAGAGAATTACTTTTTTTATGTCTAAGGAGTCAGTTCTTTGACAAAAAAAATCTGACCGTTGTGACCAAAGATATTTGAGGCTAACATTTTTTTATAAGTTTCTTAGATTTGCATTTTTAAAAAGAATATTCGATTGACTGACTCATTTCTACCACTTATTACACTTATCGAGTACAACATTGTGTTAGAATTTCAAGAGGTTATGTTGATTTGTTTCCGAGAAAAAAATTATTTTTGAAAACAAGTGCGTTTCCTTTCCTTTAGGACCACAGGAGTAAAATTCAATGAAACGTTTTGAAATTTGGCAGAGAATTACTTTTTTTATGTCTAAGGAGTCAATTCTTTGACAAAAAAAATTTTACCGTTGTGACCAAAGATATTTGAGGCTAACATTTTTTTATAAGTTTCTTATATTTGCATTTTTAAAAAGAATATTCGATTGATTGGCTCCGTTTTACCACTTATTACACTTATCGAGTACAACATTGTGTTACAATTTCAAGAGGTTATGTTGATTTCTTTCTTATAAAAAAAATTATTTTATAAAACAAGTGCGTTTACTTTCCTATACGATAAGAGGAGTAAATGTCAATGAAACGTTTTGAAATTTGGCAGAGAATTACTTTTTTTATGTCTAAGGAGTCAGTTCTTTGACAAAAAAAATCTGACCGTTGTGACCAAAGATATTTGAGGCTAACATTTTTTATAAGTTTCTTATATTTGCATTTTTAAAAAGAATATTCGATTGACTGACTCAAAATTTTTACCACTTCTTACACTTATCGAGTACAACATTGTGTTAAAATTTCAAGAGGTTATGTTGATTTCTTTCTTATAAAAAAAATTATTTTATAAAACAAGTGCGTTTTCTTTCCTTTACGATAAGAGAAGTAAAAGTCAATGAAACGTTTTGAAATTTGGCAGAGAATTACCTTTTTTATGTCTAAGGAGTCAGTTCTTTGCCCAAAAAAATTTTACCGTTGTGACCAAAGATATTTAAGGTTAAAATTTTTTATAAATTTCTTATCGAGTACAACATTGTGTTAAAATTTCAAGAGGTTATGTTGATTTCTTTCTTATAAAAAAAATTATTTTATAAAACAAGTGCGTTTTCTGTCCGTTACGATAAGAGGAGTAAAAGTCAATGAAACGTTTTGAAATTTGGCAGAGAATTACCTTTTTTATGTCTAAGGAGTCAGTTCTTTGCCCAAAAAAATCTGACCGTTGTGACCAGAGATATTTGAGGTTAAAATTTTTTATAAATATCTTATATTTGCATTTTTAAAAAGAATATTTGATTGATTGACTCAAAATTTTTACCACGTATTAAACTTATCGAGTACAACATTGTGTTACAATTTCAAGAGGTTATGTTGATTTCTTTCTTATAAAAAAAAAATTTTATAAAACAAGTGAGTTTTCTTTCCTTTACGATAAGAGGAGTAAAAATCAATGAAACGTTTTGAAATTTGGCAGAGAATTAGCTTTCTTATGTCTAAGGAATCACTTCTTTGCCCAAAAAAATTTTACCGTTGTCATAGATTTTTGAGGTTGAAATTTTGTATAAATTTCTTATATTTGAATTTTTAAAAAGAATATTCGATTGATTGACTCAAAATTTTTACCACGATTAAACTTATCGAGTACAACATTGTGTTAAAATTTCAAGAGGTTATGTTGATATGTTTCCGAAAAAAAAATTATTTTTGAAAACAAGTGCATTTCCTTTCCTTTATGATAAAAGGAGTAAAAGTCAATCAATCGTTTTGTAATTTGGCAGAGAATTAGCTTTTTTATGTCTGAGGAATCAGTCCTTTGCCCAAAAAAATCTGACCGTTGTGACCATAGATATTTGAGGCTAACATTTTTTATAAGTTTCTTATATTTGCATTTTTAAAAAGAATATTCGATTGATTGCCTCAAAATTTTTACCACGTATTAAACTTATTGAGTAGAACATTGTGTTAAAATTTCGACAGGTTATGTTGATTTGTTTCCGAGAGGAAAATTATTTTTTAAAACCAGTACGTTTTCTTTCCTTTACGATAACAGGAGTAAAAGTCAATGAAACGTTTTGAAATTTGGCAGAGAATTAGCTTTCTTATGTCTAAGGAATCACTTCTTTGCCCAAAAAAATCTTACCGCTGTCATAGATTTTTGAGGTTAAAATTTTGTATAAATTGCTTATATTTGCATTTTTAAAAGAATATTCGATTGATTGACTCAAAATTTTTACCACGTATTAAACTTATCGAGTACAACATTGTGTTAAAATTTCGAGAGGTTATGTTGATTTGTTCCCGAGAGAAAAATTATTTTTGAAAACAAGTGCGTTTTCTTTCCTTTACGATAAGAGGAGTAAAAATCAATGAAACGTTTTGAAATTTGGCAGAGAAATACAATTTTTATGTCTAACGAGTCAGTTCTTTGCCCAAAAAATCTGACCGTTGTGACCAAAGATATTTAAGGCTAAAATTTTTTATAAATTTCTTATATTTGCATTTTGAAAAGAATATCGATTGATTGACTCATTTTTACCACTTATTACACTTATCGAGTACAACATTGTGTTACAATTTCAAGAGGTTATGTTGATTTCTTTCTTATAAAAAAAATTATTTTATAAAACAAGTGCGTTTACTTTCCTATACGATAAGAGGAGTAAATGTCAATGAAACGTTTTGAAATTTGGCAGAGAATTACTTTTTTTATGTCTAAGGAGTCAGTTCTTTGACAAAAAAAATCTGACCGTTGTGACCAAAGATATTTGAGGCTAACATTTTTTTATAAGTTTCTTAGATTTGCATTTTTAAAAAGAATATTCGATTGACTGACTCAAAATTTTTACCACTTCTTACACTTATCGAGTACAACATTGTGTTAAAATTTCAAGAGGTTATGTTGATTTCTTTCTTATAAAAAAAATTATTTTATAAAACAAGTGCGTTTTCTTTCCTTTACGATAAGAGAAGTAAAAGTCAATGAAACGTTTTGAAATTTGGCAGAGAATTACCTTTTTTATGTCTAAGGAGTCAGTTCTTTGCCCAAAAAAATTTTACCGTTGTGACCAAAGATATTTAAGGTTAAAATTTTTTTATAAATTTCTTATCGAATACAACATTGTAGTAAAATTTCAAAAGGTTATGTTGATTTCTTTCTTATAAAAAAAATTATTTTATAAAACAAGTGCGTTTTCTGTCCGTTACGATAAGAGGAGTAAAAGTCAATGAAACGTTTTGAAATTTGGCAGAGAATTACCTTTTTTATGTCTAAGGAGTCACTTCTTTGCCCAAAAAAATCTGACCGTTGTGACCAGAGATATTTGAGGTTAAAATTTTTTATAAATATCTTATATTTGCATTTTTAAAAAGAATATCCGATTGATTGACTCATTTTTACCACTTATTACACTTATCGAGTACACAACATTGTGTTAAAATTTCAAGAGGTTATGTTGATTTCTTTCTTATAAAAAAATTATTTTATAAAACAAGTGCGTTTTCTTTCCTTTACGATAAGAGAAGTAAAAGTCAATGAAACGTTTTGAAATTTGGCAGAGAATTACCTTTTTATGTCTAAGGAGTCAGTTCTTTGCCCAAAAAAATTTTACCGTTGTGACCAAAGATATTTAAGGTTAAAATTTTTTTATAAATTTCTTATCGAGTACAACATTGTGTTAAAATTTCAAGAGGTTATGTTGATTTCTTTCTTATAAAAAAAATTATTTTATAAAACAAGTGCGTTTTCTGTCCGTTACGATAAGAGGAGTAAAAGTCAATGAAACGTTTTGAAATTTGGCAGAGAATTACCTTTTTTATGTCTAAGGAGTCAGTTCTTTGCCCAAAAAAATCTGACCGTTGTGACCAGAGATATTTGAGGTTAAAATTTTTTATAAATATCTTATATTTGCATTTTTAAAAAGAATATTTGATTGATTGACTCAAAATTTTTACCACGTATTAAACTTATCGAGTACAACATTGTGTTACAATTTCAAGAGGTTATGTTGATTTCTTTCTTATAAAAAAAAAATTTTATAAAACAAGTGCGTTTTCTTTCCTTTACGATAAGAGGAGTAAAAATCAATGAAACGTTTTGAAATTTGGCAGAGAATTAGCTTTCTTATGTCTAAGGAATCACTTCTTTGCCCAAAAAATTTTACCGTTGTCATAGATTTTTGAGGTTGAAATTTTGTATAAATTTCTTATATTTGAATTTTTAAAAAGAATATTCGATTGATTGACTCAAAATTTTTACCACGATTAAACTTATCGAGTACAACATTGTGTTAAAATTTCAAGAGGTTATGTTGATATGTTTCCGAAAAAAAAATTATTTTTGAAAACAAGTGCATTTCCTTTCCTTTATGATAAAAGGAGTAAAAGTCAATCAATCGTTTTGTAATTTGGCAGAGAATTAGCTTTTTTATGTCTGAGGAATCAGTCCTTTGCCCAAAAAAATCTGACCGTTGTGACCATAGATATTTGAGGCTAACATTTTTTTATAAGTTTCTTATATTTGCATTTTTAAAAAGAATATTCGATTGATTGCCTCAAAATTTTTACCACGTATTAAACTTATTGAGTAGAACATTGTGTTAAAATTTCGACAGGTTATGTTGATTTGTTTCCGAGAGGAAAATTATTTTTTAAAACCAGTACGTTTTCTTTCCTTTACGATAACAGGAGTAAAAGTCAATGAAACGTTTTGAAATTTGGCAGAGAATTAGCTTTCTTATGTCTAAGGAATCACTTCTTTGCCCAAAAAAATCTTACCGCTGTCATAGATTTTTGAGGTTAAAATTTTGTATAAATTGCTTATATTTGCATTTTTAAAAAGAATATTCGATTGATTGACTCAAAATTTTTACCACGTATTAAACTTATCGAGTACAACATTGTGTTAAAATTTCGAGAGGTTATGTTGATTTGTTCCCGAGAGAAAAATTATTTTTGAAAACAAGTGCGTTTTCTTTCCTTTACGATAAGAGGAGTAAAAATCAATGAAACGTTTTGAAATTTGGCAGAGAAATACAATTTTTATGTCTAACGAGTCAGTTCTTTGCCCAAAAAAATCTGACCGTTGTGACCAAAGATATTTAAGGCTAAAATTTTTTTATAAATTTCTTATATTTGCATTTTGAAAAGAATATCGATTGATTGACTCATTTTTACCACTTATTACACTTATCGAGTACAACATTGTGTTACAATTTCAAGAGGTTATGTTGATTTCTTTCTTATAAAAAAATTATTTTATAAAACAAGTGCGTTTACTTTCCTATACGATAAGAGGAGTAAATGTCAATGAAACGTTTTGAAATTTGGCAGAGAATTACTTTTTTTATGTCTAAGGAGTCAGTTCTTTGACAAAAAAAATCTGACCGTTGTGACCAAAGATATTTGAGGCTAACATTTTTTTATAAGTTTCTTAGATTTGCATTTTTAAAAAGAATATTCGATTGACTGACTCATTTCTACCACTTATTACACTTATCGAGTACAACATTGTGTTACAATTTCAAGAGGTTATGTTGATTTGTTTCCGAGAAAAAATTATTTTTGAAAACAAGTGCGTTTCCTTTCCTTTAGGACCACAGGAGTAAAATTCAATGAAACGTTTTCAAATTTGGCCGAGAATAACCTTTTTTATGTCTAGGGAGTCAGTTCGTTGCCAAAAAAATCTGACCGTTGTGACCAAAGATATTTGAGGTTAAAATTTTTTATAAATTTCTTATATTGCATTTTTAAAAAGAATATTCGATTGATTGACTCAAAATTTTTACCACTTCTTACACTTATCGAGTACAACATTGTGTTAAAATTTCAAGAGGTTATGTTAATTTCTTTCTTATAAAAAAATTATTTTATAAAACAAGTGCGTTTTCTTTCCTTTACGATAAGAGAAGTAAAAGTCAATGAAACGTTTTGAAATTTGGCAGAGAATTACCTTTTTTATGTCTAAGGAGTCAGTTCTTTGCCCAAAAAAATTTTACCGTTGTGACCAAAGATATTTAAGGTTAAAATTTTTTTATAAATTTCTTATCGAGTACAACATTGTGTTAAAATTTCAAGAGGTTATGTTGATTTCTTTCTTATAAAAAAATTATTTTATAAAACAAGTGCGTTTTCTGTCCGTTACGATAAGAGGAGTAAAAGTCAATGAAACGTTTTGAAATTTGGCAGAGAATTACCTTTTTTATGTCTAAGGAGTCAGTTCTTTGCCCAAAAAATCTGACCGTTGTGACCAGAGATATTTGAGGTTAAAATTTTTTATAAATATCTTATATTTGCATTTTTAAAAAGAATATCCGATTGATTGACTCATTTTTACCACTTATTACACTTATCGAGTACAACATTGTGTTAAAATTTCAAGAGGTTATGTTGATTTCTTTCTTATAAAAAAATTATTTTATAAAACAAGTGCGTTTTCTTTCCTTTACGATAAGAGAAGTAAAAGTCAATGAAACGTTTTGAAATTTGGCAGAGAATTACCTTTTTTATGTCTAAGGAGTCAGTTCTTTGCCCAAAAAAATTTTACCGTTGTGACCAAAGATATTTAAGGTTAAAATTTTTTTATAAATTTCTTATCGAGTACAACATTGTGTTAAAATTTCAAGAGGTTATGTTGATTTCTTTCTTATAAAAAAATTATTTTATAAAACAAGTGCGTTTTCTGTCCGTTACGATAAGAGGAGTAAAAGTCAATGAAACGTTTTGAAATTTGGCAGAGAATTACCTTTTTTATGTCTAAGGAGTCAGTTCTTTGCCCAAAAAAATCTGACCGTTGTGACCAGAGATATTTGAGGTTAAAATTTTTTATAAATATCTTATATTTGCATTTTTAAAACGAATATCCGATTGATTGACTCAAAATTTTTACCACTTATTACACTTATCGAGTACAACATTGTGTTAAAATTTCAAGAGATTATGTTGATATGTTTCCGAAAAAAAAATTATTTTTGAAAACAAGTGCATTTCCTTTCCTTTATGATAACAGGAGTAAAAGTCAATGAATCGTTTTGAAATTTGGCAGAGAATTAGCTTTTTATGTCTGAGGAATCAGTCCTTTGCCCAAAAAAAATCTGACCGTTGTGACCATAGATATTTGAGGCTAACATTTTTTTATAAGTTTCTTATATTTGCATTTTTAAAAAGAATATTCGATTGATTGACTCATTTTTACCACTTATTACACTTATCAAGTACAACATTGTGTTACAATTTCAAGAGGTTATGTTGATTTCTTTCTTATAAAAAAATTATTTTATAAAACAAGTGCGTTTTCTTTCCTATACGATAAGAGGAGTAAACGTCAATGAAACGTTTTGAAATTTGGCAGAGAATTACTTTTTTATGTCTAAGGAGTCAGTTCTTTGCCCAAAAAATCTGACCGTTGTGACCAAAGATATTTGAGGTTAAAATTTTTTATAAATTTCTTATATTTGCATTTTTAAAAAGAATATTTGATTGATTGACTCAAAATTTTTACCACGTATTAAACTTATCGAGTACAACATTGTGTTACAATTTCAAGAGGTTATGTTGATTTCTTTCTTATAAAAAAAAAATTTTATAAAACAAGTGCGTTTTCTTTCCTTTACGATAAGAGGAGTAAAAATCAATGAAACGTTTTGAAATTTGGCAGAGAATTAGCTTTCTTATGTCTAAGGAATCACTTCTTTGCCCAAAAAAATTTTACCGTTGTCATAGATTTTTGAGGTTGAAATTTTGTATAAATTTCTTATATTTGAATTTTTAAAAAGAATATTCGATTGATTGACTCAAAATTTTTACCACGATTAAACTTATCGAGTACAACATTGTGTTAAAATTTCAAGAGGTTATGTTGATATGTTTCCGAAAAAAAAATTATTTTTGAAAACAAGTGCATTTCCTTTCCTTTATGATAAAAGGAGAAGTCAATCAATCGTTTTGTAATTTGGCAGAGAATTAGCTTTTTTATGTCTGAGGAATCAGTCCTTTGCCCAAAAAAATCTGACCGTTGTGACCATAGATATTTGAGGCTAACATTTTTTTATAAGTTTCTTATATTTGCATTTTTAAAAAGAATATTCGATTGATTGCCTCAAAATTTTTACCACGTATTAAACTTATTGAGTAGAACATTGTGTTAAAATTTCGACAGGTTATGTTGATTTGTTTCCGAGAGGAAAATTATTTTTTAAAACCAGTACGTTTTCTTTCCTTTACGATAACAGGAGTAAAAGTCAATGAAACGTTTTGAAATTTGGCAGAGAATTAGCTTTCTTATGTCTAAGGAATCACTTCTTTGCCCAAAAAAATCTTACCGCTGTCATAGATTTTTGAGGTTAAAATTTTGTATAAATTGCTTATATTTGCATTTTTAAAAAGAATATTCGATTGATTGACTCAAAATTTTTACCACGATTAAACTTATCGAGTACAACATTGTGTTAAAATTTCAAGAGGTTATGTTGATATGTTTCCGAAAAAAAAATTATTTTTGAAAACAAGTGCATTTCCTTTCCTTTATGATAAAAGGAGTAAAAGTCAATCAATCGTTTTGTAATTTGGCAGAGAATTAGCTTTTTTATGTCTGAGGAATCAGTCCTTTGCCCAAAAAAATCTGACCGTTGTGACCATAGATATTTGAGGCTAACATTTTTTTATAAGTTTCTTATATTTGCATTTTTAAAAAGAATATTCGATTGATTGCCTCAAAATTTTTACCACGTATTAAACTTATTGAGTAGAACATTGTGTTAAAATTTCGACAGGTTATGTTGATTTGTTTCCGAGAGGAAAATTATTTTTTAAAACCAGTACGTTTTCTTTCCTTTACGATAACAGGAGTAAAAGTCAATGAAACGTTTTGAAATTTGGCAGAGAATTAGCTTTCTTATGTCTAAGGAATCACTTCTTTGCCCAAAAAATCTTACCGCTGTCATAGATTTTTGAGGTTAAAATTTTGTATAAATTGCTTATATTTGCATTTTTAAAAAGAATATTCGATTGATTGACTCAAAATTTTTACCACGTATTAAACTTATCGAGTACAACATTGTGTTAAAATTTCGAGAGGTTATGTTGATTTGTTCCCGAGAGAAAAATTATTTTTGAAAACAAGTGCGTTTTCTTTCCTTTACGATAAGAGGAGTAAAAATCAATGAAACGTTTTGAAATTTGGCAGAGAAATACAATTTTTATGTCTAACGAGTCAGTTCTTTGCCCAAAAAATCTGACCGTTGTGACCAAAGATATTTAAGGCTAAAATTTTTTATAAATTTCTTATATTTGCATTTTGAAAAGAATATCGATTGATTGACTCATTTTTACCACTTATTACACTTATCGAGTACAACATTGTGTTACAATTTCAAGAGGTTATGTTGATTTCTTTCTTATAAAAAAAATTATTTTATAAAACAAGTGCGTTTACTTTCCTATACGATAAGAGGAGTAAATGTCAATGAAACGTTTTGAAATTTGGCAGAGAATTACTTTTTTATGTCTAAGGAGTCAGTTCTTTGACAAAAAAACTTCTGACCGTTGTGACCAAAGATATTTGAGGCTAACATTTTTTTATAAGTTTCTTAGATTTGCATTTTTAAAAAGAATATTCGATTGACTGACTCATTTCTACCACTTATTACACTTATCGAGTACAACATTGTGTTACAATTTCAAGAGGTTATGTTGATTTGTTTCCGAGAAAAAAATTATTTTTGAAAACAAGTGCGTTTCCTTTCCTTTAGGACCACAGGAGTAAAATTCAATGAAACGTTTTCAAATTTGGCCGAGAATAACCTTTTTTATGTCTAGGGAGTCAGTTCGTTGCCAAAAAAAATCTGACCGTTGTGACCAAAGATATTTGAGGTTAAAATTTTTTATAAATTTCTTATATTGCATTTTTAAAAAGAATATTCGATTGATTGACTCAAAATTTTTACCACTTCTTACACTTATCGAGTACAACATTGTGTTAAAATTTCAAGAGGTTATGTTAATTTCTTTCTTATAAAAAAAATTATTTTATAAAACAAGTGCGTTTTCTTTCCTTTACGATAAGAGAAGTAAAAGTCAATGAAACGTTTTGAAATTTGGCAGAGAATTACCTTTTTTATGTCTAAGGAGTCAGTTCTTTGCCCAAAAAAATTTTACCGTTGTGACCAAAGATATTTAAGGTTAAAATTTTTTTATAAATTTCTTATCGAGTACAACATTGTGTTAAAATTTCAAGAGGTTATGTTGATTTCTTTCTTATAAAAAAAATTATTTTATAAAACAAGTGCGTTTTCTGTCCGTTACGATAAGAGGAGTAAAAGTCAATGAAACGTTTTGAAATTTGGCAGAGAATTACCTTTTTATGTCTAAGGAGTCAGTTCTTTGCCCAAAAAAATCTGACCGTTGTGACCAGAGATATTTGAGGTTAAAATTTTTTATAAATATCTTATATTTGCATTTTTAAAAAGAATATCCGATTGATTGACTCATTTTTACCACTTATTACAATTATCGAGTACAACATTGTGTTAAAATTTCAAGAGGTTATGTTGATTTCTTTCTTATAAAAAAAATTATTTTATAAAACAAGTGCGTTTTCTTTCCTTTACGATAAGAGAAGTAAAAGTCAATGAAACGTTTTGAAATTTGGCAGAGAATTACCTTTTTTATGTCTAAGGAGTCAGTTCTTTGCCCAAAAAAATTTTACCGTTGTGACCAAAGATATTTAAGGTTAAAATTTTTTATAAATTTCTTATCGAGTACAACATTGTGTTAAAATTTCAAGAGGTTATGTTGATTTCTTTCTTATAAAAAAATTATTTTATAAAACAAGTGCGTTTTCTGTCCGTTACGATAAGAGGAGTAAAAGTCAATGAAACGTTTTGAAATTTGGCAGAGAATTACCTTTTTTATGTCTAAGGAGTCAGTTCTTTGCCCAAAAAATCTGACCGTTGTGACCAGAGATATTTGAGGTTAAAATTTTTTATAAATATCTTATATTTGCATTTTTAAAACGAATATCCGATTGATTGACTCAAAATTTTTACCACTTATTACACTTATCGAGTACAACATTGTGTTAAAATTTCAAGAGATTATGTTGATATGTTTCCGAAAAAAAATTATTTTTGAAAACAAGTGCATTTCCTTTCCTTTATGATAACAGGAGTAAAAGTCAATGAATCGTTTTGAAATTTGGCAGAGAATTAGCTTTTTTATGTCTGAGGAATCAGTCCTTTGCCCAAAAAAATCTGACCGTTGTGACCATAGATATTTGAGGCTAACATTTTTTTATAAGTTTCTTATATTTGCATTTTTAAAAAGAATATTCGATTGATTGACTCATTTTTACCACTTATTACACTTATCAAGTACAACATTGTGTTACAATTTCAAGAGGTTATGTTGATTTCTTTCTTATAAAAAAAATTATTTTATAAAACAAGTGCGTTTTCTTTCCTATACGATAAGAGGAGTAAACGTCAATGAAACGTTTTGAAATTTGGCAGAGAATTACTTTTTTTATGTCTAAGAAGTCAGTTCTTTGCCCAAAAAAATCTGACCGTTGTGACCAAAGATATTTGAGGTTAAAATTTTTTATAAATTTCTTATATTTGCATTTTTAAAAAGAATATTTGATTGATTGACTCAAAATTTTTACCACGTATTAAACTTATCGAGTACAACATTGTGTTACAATTTCAAGAGGTTATGTTGATTTCTTTCTTATAAAAAAAAAATTTTATAAAACAAGTGCGTTTTCTTTCCTTTACGATAAGAGGAGTAAAAATCAATGAAACGTTTTGAAATTTGGCAGAGAATTAGCTTTCTTATGTCTAAGGAATCACTTCTTTGCCCAAAAAAATTTTACCGTTGTCATAGATTTTTGAGGTTGAAATTTTGTATAAATTTCTTATATTTGAATTTTTAAAAAGAATATTCGATTGATTGACTCAAAATTTTTACCACGATTAAACTTATCGAGTACAACATTGTGTTAAAATTTCAAGAGGTTATGTTGATATGTGTCCGAAAAAAAATTATTTTTGAAAACAAGTGCATTTCCTTTCCTTTATGATAAAAGGAGTAAAAGTCAATCAATCGTTTTGTAATTTGGCAGAGAATTAGCTTTTTTATGTCTGAGGAATCAGTCCTTTGCCCAAAAAAATCTGACCGTTGTGACCATAGATATTTGAGGCTAACATTTTTTATAAGTTTCTTATATTTGCATTTTTAAAAAGAATATTCGATTGATTGCCTCAAAATTTTTACCACGTATTAAACTTATTGAGTAGAACATTGTGTTAAAATTTCGACAGGTTATGTTGATTTGTTTCCGAGAGGAAAATTATTTTTTAAAACCAGTACGTTTTCTTTCCTTTACGATAACAGGAGTAAAAGTCAATGAAACGTTTTGAAATTTGGCAGAGAATTAGCTTTCTTATGTCTAAGGAATCACTTCTTTGCCCAAAAAAATCTTACCGCTGTCATAGATTTTTGAGGTTAAAATTTTGTATAAATTGCTTATATTTGCATTTTTAAAAAGAATATTCGATTGATTGACTCAAAATTTTTACCACGTATTAAACTTATCGAGTACAACATTGTGTTAAAATTTCGAGAGGTTATGTTGATTTGTTCCCGAGAGAAAAATTATTTTTGAAAACAAGTGCGTTTTCTTTCCTTTACGATAAGAGGAGTAAAAATCAATGAAACGTTTTGAAATTTGGCAGAGAAATACAATTTTTATGTCTAACGAGTCAGTTCTTTGCCCAAAAAAATCTGACCGTTGTGACCAAAGATATTTAAGGCTAAAATTTTTTTATAAATTTCTTATATTTGCATTTTGAAAAGAATATCGATTGATTGACTCATTTTTACCACTTATTACACTTATCGAGTACAACATTGTGTTACAATTTCAAGAGGTTATGTTGATTTCTTTCTTATAAAAAAAATTATTTTATAAAACAAGTGCGTTTACTTTCCTATACGATAAGAGGAGTAAATGTCAATGAAACGTTTTGAAATTTGGCAGAGAATTACTTTTTTTATGTCTAAGGAGTCAGTTCTTTGACAAAAAAAATCTGACCGTTGTGACCAAAGATATTTGAGGCTAACATTTTTTTATAAGTTTCTTAGATTTGCATTTTTAAAAAGAATATTCGATTGACTGACTCATTTCTACCACTTATTACACTTATCGAGTACAACATTGTGTTACAATTTCAAGAGGTTATGTTGATTTGTTTCCGAGAAAAAAATTATTTTTGAAAACAAGTGCGTTTCCTTTCCTTTAGGACCACAGGAGTAAAATTCAATGAAACGTTTTCAAATTTGGCCGAGAATAACCTTTTTTATGTCTAGGGAGTCAGTTCGTTGCCCAAAAAAATCTGACCGTTGTGACCAAAGATATTTGAGGTTAAAATTTTTTATAAATTTCTTATATTGCATTTTTAAAAAGAATATTCGATTGATTGACTCAAAATTTTTACCACGTATTAAACTTATCGAGTACAACATTGTGTTAAAATTTCGAGAGGTTATGTTGATTTGTTTCCGAGAAAAAAATTATTTTTGAAAACAAGTGCGTTTCCTTTCCTTTAGGACCACAGGAGTAAAATTCAATGAAACGTTTTGAAAGTTGGCAGAGAATTAGCTTTTTTATGTCTAAGGAATCAGTCCTTTGACAGAAAAAATCTGACCGTTGCGACCAAAGATATTTGAGGCTAACATTTTTTTATAAGTTTCTTATATTTGCATTTTTAAAAAGAATATTCGATTGATTGACTCATTTTTACCACTTATTACACTTATCGAGTACAACATTGTGTTACAATTTCGAGAGGTTATGTTGATTTCTTCCCGAGAGAAAAATTATTTTTGAAAACAAGTGCGTTTCCTTTCCTTTAGGACCACAGGAGTAAAAATCAATGAAACGTTTTGAAATTTGGCAGAGAAATACCATTTTTATGTCTAACGAGTCAGTTCTTTTCCCAAATAAATCTGACCGTTGTGACCAAAGATATTTAAGGTTAAAATTTTTTATAAATTGCTTATATTTCCATTTTTAAAAAGAATATTCGATTGATTGACTCTAAATTTTTACCACTTCTTACACTTATCGAGTACAACATTGTGTTAAAATTTCAAGAGGTTATGTTGATTTCTTTCTTATAAAAAAATTATTTTATAAAACAAGTGCGTTTTCTTTCCTTTACGATAAGAGAAGTAAAAGTCAATGAAACGTTTTGAAATTTGGCAGAGAATTACCTTTTTTATGTCTAAGGAGTCAGTTCTTTGCCCAAAAAAATTTTACCGTTGTGACCAAAGATATTTAAGGTTAAAATTTTTTTATAAATTTCTTATCGAGTACAACATTGTGTTAAAATTTCAAGAGGTTATGTTGATTTCTTTCTTATAAAAAAAATTATTTTATAAAACAAGTGCGTTTTCTGTCCGTTACGATAAGAGGAGTAAAAGTCAATGAAACGTTTTGAAATTTGGCAGAGAATTACCTTTTTTATGTCTAAGGAGTCAGTTCTTTGCCCAAAAAAATCTGACCGTTGTGACCAGAGATATTTGAGGTTAAAATTTTTTATAAATATCTTATATTTGCATTTTTAAAAAGAATATCCGATTGATTGACTCATTTTTACCACTTATTACACTTATCGAGTACAACATTGTGTTAAAATTTCAAGAGGTTATGTTGATTTCTTTCTTATAAAAAAAATTATTTTATAAAACAAGTGCGTTTTCTTTCCTTTACGATAAGAGAAGTAAAAGTCAATGAAACGTTTTGAAATTTGGCAGAGAATTACCTTTTTTATGTCTAAGGAGTCAGTTCTTTGCCCAAAAAAATTTTACCGTTGTGACCAAAGATATTTAAGGTTAAAATTTTTTTTATAAATTTCTTATCGAGTACAACATTGTGTTAAAATTTCAAGAGGTTATGTTGATTTCTTTCTTATAAAAAAAATTATTTTATAAAACAAGTGCGTTTTCTGTCCGTTACGATAAGAGGAGTAAAAGTCAATGAAACGTTTTGAAATTTGGCAGAGAATTACCTTTTTTATGTCTAAGGAGTCAGTTCTTTGCCCAAAAAAATCTGACCGTTGTGACCAGAGATATTTGAGGTTAAAATTTTTTATAAATATCTTATATTTGCATTTTTAAAAAGAATATCCGATTGATTGACTCAAAATTTTTACCACTTATTACACTTATCGAGTACAACATTGTGTTAAAATTTCAAGAGATTATGTTGATATGTTTCCGAAAAAAAAATTATTTTTGAAAACAAGTGCATTTCCTTTCCTTTATGATAACAGGAGTAAAAGTCAATGAATCGTTTTGAAATTTGGCAGAGAATTAGCTTTTTTATGTCTGAGGAATCAGTCCTTTGCCCAAAAAAATCTGACCGTTGTGACCATAGATATTTGAGGCTAACATTTTTTTATAAGTTTCTTATATTTGCATTTTTAAAAAGAATATTCGATTGATTGACTCATTTTTACCACTTATTACACTTATCAAGTACAACATTGTGTTACAATTTCAAGAGGTTATGTTGATTTCTTTCTTATAAAAAAAATTATTTTATAAAACAAGTGCGTTTTCTTTCCTATACGATAAGAGGAGTAAACGTCAATGAAACGTTTTGAAATTTGGCAGAGAATTACTTTTTTTATGTCTAAGGAGTCAGTTCTTTGCCCAAAAAAATCTGACCGTTGTGACCAAAGATATTTGAGGTTAAAATTTTTTATAAATTTCTTATATTTGCATTTTTAAAAAGAATATTTGATTGATTGACTCAAAATTTTTACCACGTATTAAACTTATCGAGTACAACATTGTGTTACAATTTCAAGAGGTTATGTTGATTTCTTTCTTATAAAAAAAAAATTTTATAAAACAAGTGCGTTTTCTTTCCTTTACGATAAGAGGAGTAAAAATCAATGAAACGTTTTGAAATTTGGCAGAGAATTAGCTTTCTTATGTCTAAGGAATCACTTCTTTGCCCAAAAAAATTTTACCGTTGTCATAGATTTTTGAAGTTGAAATTTTGTATAAATTTCTTATATTTGAATTTTTAAAAAGAATATTCGATTGATTGACTCAAAATTTTTACCACGTATTAAACTTATTGAGTAGAACATTGTGTTAAAATTTCGACAGGTTATGTTGATTTGTTTCCGAGAGGAAAATTATTTTTTAAAACCAGTACGTTTTCTTTCCTTTACGATAACAGGAGTAAAAGTCAATGAAACGTTTTGAAATTTGGCAGAGAATTAGCTTTCTTATGTCTAAGGAATCACTTCTTTGCCCAAAAAAATCTTACCGCTGTCATAGATTTTTGAGGTTAAAATTTTGTATAAATTGCTTATATTTGCATTTTTAAAAAGAATATTCGATTGATTGACTCAAAATTTTTACCACGTATTAAACTTATCGAGTACAACATTGTGTTAAAATTTCGAGAGGTTATGTTGATTTGTTCCCGAGAGAAAAATTATTTTTGAAAACAAGTGCGTTTTCTTTCCTTTACGATAAGAGGAGTAAAAATCAATGAAACGTTTTGAAATTTGGCAGAGAAATACAATTTTTATGTCTAACGAGTCAGTTCTTTGCCCAAAAAATCTGACCGTTGTGACCAAAGATATTTAAGGCTAAATTTTTTTATAAATTTCTTATATTTGCATTTTGAAAAGAATATCGATTGATTGACTCATTTTTACCACTTATTACACTTATCGAGTACAACATTGTGTTACAATTTCAAGAGGTTATGTTGATTTCTTTCTTATAAAAAAATTATTTTATAAAACAAGTGCGTTTACTTTCCTATACGATAAGAGGAGTAAATGTCAATGAAACGTTTTGAAATTTGGCAGAGAATTACTTTTTTTATGTCTAAGGAGTCAGTTCTTTGACAAAAAAAATCTGACCGTTGTGACCAAAGATATTTGAGGCTAACATTTTTTTATAAGTTTCTTAGATTTGCATTTTTAAAAAGAATATTCGATTGACTGACTCATTTCTACCACTTATTACACTTATCGAGTACAACATTGTGTTACAATTTCAAGAGGTTATGTTGATTTGTTTCCGAGAAAAAATTATTTTTGAAAACAAGTGCGTTTCCTTTCCTTTAGGACCACAGGAGTAAAATTCAATGAAACGTTTTCAAATTTGGCCGAGAATAACCTTTTTTATGTCTAGGGAGTCAGTTCGTTGCCCAAAAAATCTGACCGTTGTGACCAAAGATATTTGAGGTTAAAATTTTTTATAAATTTCTTATATTGCATTTTTAAAAAGAATATTCGATTGATTGACTCAAAATTTTTACCACGTATTAAACTTATCGAGTACAACATTGTGTTAAAATTTCGAGAGGTTATGTTGATTTGTTTCCGAGAAAAAAATTATTTTTGAAAACAAGTGCGTTTCCTTTCCTTTAGGACCACAGGAGTAAAATTCAATGAAACGTTTTGAAAGTTGGCAGAGAATTAGCTTTTTTATGTCTAAGGAATCAGTCCTTTGACAGAAAAAATCTGACCGTTGCGACCAAAGATATTTGAGGCTAACATTTTTTTATAAGTTTCTTATATTTGCATTTTTAAAAAGAATATTCGATTGATTGACTCATTTTTACCACTTATTACACTTATCGAGTACAACATTGTGTTACAATTTCGAGAGGTTATGTTGATTTCTTCCCGAGAGAAAAATTATTTTTGAAAACAAGTGCGTTTCCTTTCCTTTAGGACCACAGGAGTAAAAATCAATGAAACGTTTTGAAATTTGGCAGAGAAATACCATTTTTATGTCTAACGAGTCAGTTCTTTGCCCAAAAAAATCTGACCGTTGTGACCAAAGATATTTAAGGTTAAAATTTTTTTATAAATTGCTTATATTTCCATTTTTAAAAAGAATATTCGATTGATTGACTCTAAATTTTTACCACTTCTTACACTTATCGAGTACAACATTGTGTTAAAATTTCAAGAGGTTATGTTGATTTCTTTCTTATAAAAAAAATTATTTTATAAAACAAGTGCGTTTTCTTTCCTTTACGATAAGAGAAGTAAAAGTCAATGAAACGTTTTGAAATTTGGCAGAGAATTACCTTTTTTATGTCTAAGGAGTCAGTTCTTTGCCCAAAAAAATTTTACCGTTGTGACCAAAGATATTTAAGGTTAAAATTTTTTTATAAATTTCTTATCGAGTACAACATTGTGTTAAAATTTCAAGAGGTTATGTTGATTTCTTTCTTATAAAAAAATTATTTTATAAAACAAGTGCGTTTTCTGTCCGTTACGATAAGAGGAGTAAAAGTCAATGAAACGTTTTGAAATTTGGCAGAGAATTACCTTTTTTATGTCTAAGGAGTCAGTTCTTTGCCCAAAAAAATCTGACCGTTGTGACCAGAGATATTTGAGGTTAAAATTTTTTATAAATATCTTATATTTGCATTTTTAAAAAGAATATCCGATTGATTGACTCATTTTTACCACTTATTACACTTATCGAGTACAACATTGTGTTAAAATTTCAAGAGGTTATGTTGATTTCTTTCTTATAAAAAAAATTATTTTATAAAACAAGTGCGTTTTCTTTCCTTTACGATAAGAGAAGTAAAAGTCAATGAAACGTTTTGAAATTTGGCAGAGAATTACCTTTTTTATGTCTAAGGAGTCAGTTCTTTGCCCAAAAAAATTTTACCGTTGTGACCAAAGATATTTAAGGTTAAAATTTTTTTATAAATTTCTTATCGAGTACAACATTGTGTTAAAATTTCAAGAGGTTATGTTGATTTCTTTCTTATAAAAAAATTATTTTATAAAACAAGTGCGTTTTCTGTCCGTTACGATAAGAGGAGTAAAAGTCAATGAAACGTTTTGAAATTTGGCAGAGAATTACCTTTTTTATGTCTAAGGAGTCAGTTCTTTGCCCAAAAAATCTGACCGTTGTGACCAGAGATATTTGAGGTTAAAATTTTTTATAAATATCTTATATTTGCATTTTTAAAAAGAATATCCGATTGATTGACTCAAAATTTTTACCACTTATTACACTTATCGAGTACAACATTGTGTTAAAATTTCAAGAGATTATCTTGATATGTTTCCGAAAAAAAATTATTTTTGAAAACAAGTGCATTTCCTTTCCTTTATGATAACAGGAGTAAAAGTCAATGAATCGTTTTGAAATTTGGCAGAGAATTAGCTTTTTTATGTCTGAGGAATCAGTCCTTTGCCCAAAAAAATCTGACCGTTGTGACCATAGATATTTGAGGCTAACATTTTTTTATAAGTTTCTTATATTTGCATTTTTAAAAAGAATATTCGATTGATTGACTCATTTTTACCACTTATTACACTTATCAAGTACAACATTGTGTTACAATTTCAAGAGGTTATGTTGATTTCTTTCTTATAAAAAAATTATTTTATAAAACAAGTGCGTTTTCTTTCCTATACGATAAGAGGAGTAAACGTCAATGAAACGTTTTGAAATTTGGCAGAGAATTACTTTTTTATGTCTAAGGAGTCAGTTCTTTGCCCAAAAAATCTGACCGTTGTGACCAAAGATATTTGAGGTTAAAATTTTTTATAAATTTCTTATATTTGCATTTTTAAAAAGAATATTTGATTGATTGACTCAAAATTTTTACCACGTATTAAACTTATCGAGTACAACATTGTGTTACAATTTCAAGAGGTTATGTTGATTTCTTTCTTATAAAAAAAAAATTTTATAAAACAAGTGCGTTTTCTTTCCTTTACGATAAGAGGAGTAAAAATCAATGAAACGTTTTGAAATTTGGCAGAGAATTAGCTTTCTTATGTCTAAGGAATCACTTCTTTGCCCAAAAAAATTTTACCGTTGTCATAGATTTTTGAGGTTGAAATTTTGTATAAATTTCTTATATTTGAATTTTTAAAAAGAATATTCGATTGATTGACTCAAAATTTTTACCACGATTAAACTTATCGAGTACAACATTGTGTTAAAATTTCAAGAGGTTATGTTGATATGTTTCCGAAAAAAAAATTATTTTTGAAAACAAGTGCATTTCCTTTCCTTTATGATAAAAGGAGTAAAAGTCAATCAATCGTTTTGTAATTTGGCAGAGAATTAGCTTTTTTATGTCTGAGGAATCAGTCCTTTGCCCAAAAAAATCTGACCGTTGTGACCATAGATATTTGAGGCTAACATTTTTTTATAAGTTTCTTATATTTGCATTTTTAAAAAGAATATTCGATTGATTGCCTCAAAATTTTTACCACGTATTAAACTTATTGAGTAGAACATTGTGTTAAAATTTCGACAGGTTATGTTGATTTGTTTCCGAGAGGAAAATTATTTTTTAAAACCAGTACGTTTTCTTTCCTTTACGATAACAGGAGTAAAAGTCAATGAAACGTTTTGAAATTTGGCAGAGAATTAGCTTTCTTATGTCTAAGGAATCACTTCTTTGCCCAAAAAAATCTTACCGCTGTCATAGATTTTTGAGGTTAAAATTTTGTATAAATTGCTTATATTTGCATTTTTAAAAAGAATATTCGATTGATTGACTCAAAATTTTTACCACGTATTAAACTTATCGAGTACAACATTGTGTTAAAATTTCGAGAGGTTATGTTGATTTGTTCCCGAGAGAAAAATTATTTTTGAAAACAAGTGCGTTTTCTTTCCTTTACGATAAGAGGAGTAAAAATCAATGAAACGTTTTGAAATTTGGCAGAGAAATACAATTTTTATGTCTAACGAGTCAGTTCTTTGCCCAAAAAAATCTGACCGTTGTGACCAAAGATATTTAAGGCTAAAATTTTTTATAAATTTCTTATATTTGCATTTTGAAAAGAATATCGATTGATTGACTCATTTTTACCACTTATTACACTTATCGAGTACAACATTGTGTTACAATTTCAAGAGGTTATGTTGATTTCTTTCTTATAAAAAAATTATTTTATAAAACAAGTGCGTTTACTTTCCTATACGATAAGAGGAGTAAATGTCAATGAAACGTTTTGAAATTTGGCAGAGAATTACTTTTTTATGTCTAAGGAGTCAGTTCTTTGACAAAAAAAATCTGACCGTTGTGACCAAAGATATTTGAGGCTAACATTTTTTTATAAGTTTCTTAGATTTGCATTTTTAAAAAGAATATTCGATTGACTGACTCATTTCTACCACTTATTACACTTATCGAGTACAACATTGTGTTACAATTTCAAGAGGTTATGTTGATTTGTTTCCGAGAAAAAATTATTTTTGAAAACAAGTGCGTTTCCTTTCCTTTAGGACCACAGGAGTAAAATTCAATGAAACGTTTTCAAATTTGGCCGAGAATAACCTTTTTTATGTCTAGGGAGTCAGTTCGTTGCCCAAAAAAATCTGACCGTTGTGACCAAAGATATTTGAGGTTAAAATTTTTTATAAATTTCTTATATTGCATTTTTAAAAAGAATATTCGATTGATTGACTCATTTTTACCACTTATTACACTTATCGAGTACAACATTGTGTTACAATTTCGAGAGGTTATGTTGATTTCTTCCCGAGAGAAAAATTATTTTTGAAAACAAGTGCGTTTCCTTTCCTTTAGGACCACAGGAGTAAAAATCAATGAAACGTTTTGAAATTTGGCAGAGAAATACCATTTTTATGTCTAACGAGTCAGTTCTTTGCCCAAAAAAATCTGACCGTTGTGACCAAAGATATTTAAGGTTAAAATTTTTTTATAAATTGCTTATATTTCCATTTTTAAAAAGAATATTCGATTGATTGACTCTAAATTTTTACCACGTATTAAACTTATCGAGTACAACATTGTGTTAAAATTTCGAGAGGTTATGTTGATTTGTTTCCGAGAAAAAAATTATTTTTGAAAACAAGTGCGTTTCCTTTCCTTTAGGACCACAGGAGTAAAATTCAATGAAACGTTTTGAAAGTTGGCAGAGAATTAGCTTTTTTATGTCTAAGGAATCAGTCCTTTGACAGAAAAAATCTGACCGTTGCGACCAAAGATATTTGAGGCTAACATTTTTTTATAAGTTTCTTATATTTGCATTTTTAAAAAGAATATTCGATTGATTGACTCATTTTTACCACTTATTACACTTATCGAGTACAACATTGTGTTACAATTTCGAGAGGTTATGTTGATTTCTTCCCGAGAGAAAAATTATTTTTGAAAACAAGTGCGTTTCCTTTCCTTTAGGACCACAGGAGTAAAAATCAATGAAACGTTTTGAAATTTGGCAGAGAAATACCATTTTTATGTCTAACGAGTCAGTTCTTTGCCCAAAAAAATCTGACCGTTGTGACCAAAGATATTTAAGGTTAAAATTTTTTATAAATTGCTTATATTTCCATTTTTAAAAAGAATATTCGATTGATTGACTCTAAATTTTTACCACTTCTTACACTTATCGAGTACAAACATTGTGTTAAAATTTCAAGAGGTTATGTTGATTTCTTTCTTATAAAAAAAATTATTTTATAAAACAAGTGCGTTTTCTTTCCTTTACGATAAGAGAAGTAAAAGTCAATGAAACGTTTTGAAATTTGGCAGAGAATTACCTTTTTTATGTCTAAGGAGTCAGTTCTTTGCCCAAAAAATTTTACCGTTGTGACCAAAGATATTTAAGGTTAAAATTTTTTTATAAATTTCTTATCGAGTACAACATTGTGTTAAAATTTCAAGAGGTTATGTTGATTTCTTTCTTATAAAAAAATTATTTTATAAAACAAGTGCGTTTTCTGTCCGTTACGATAAGAGGAGTAAAAGTCAATGAAACGTTTTGAAATTTGGCAGAGAATTACCTTTTTTATGTCTAAGGAGTCAGTTCTTTGCCCAAAAAAATCTGACCGTTGTGACCAGAGATATTTGAGGTTAAAATTTTTTATAAATATCTTATATTTGCATTTTTAAAAAGAATATCCGATTGATTGACTCATTTTTACCACTTATTACACTTATCGAGTACAACATTGTGTTAAAATTTCAAGAGGTTATGTTGATTTCTTTCTTATAAAAAAAATTATTTTATAAAACAAGTGCGTTTTCTTTCCTTTACGATAAGAGAAGTAAAAGTCAATGAAACGTTTTGAAATTTGGCAGAGAATTACCTTTTTTATGTCTAAGGAGTCAGTTCTTTGCCCAAAAAAATTTTACCGTTGTGACCAAAGATATTTAAGGTTAAAATTTTTTTATAAATTTCTTATCGAGTACAACATTGTGTTAAAATTTCAAGAGGTTATGTTGATTTCTTTCTTATAAAAAAAATTATTTTATAAAACAAGTGCGTTTTCTGTCCGTTACGATAAGAGGAGTAAAAGTCAATGAAACGTTTTGAAATTTGGCAGAGAATTACCTTTTTTATGTCTAAGGAGTCAGTTCTTTGCCCAAAAAAATCTGACCGTTGTGACCAGAGATATTTGAGGTTAAAATTTTTTATAAATATCTTATATTTGCATTTTTAAAAAGAATATCCGATTGATTGACTCAAAATTTTTACCACTTATTACACTTATCGAGTACAACATTGTGTTAAAATTTCAAGAGATTATGTTGATATGTTTCCGAAAAAAAAATTATTTTTGAAAACAAGTGCATTTCCTTTCCTTTATGATAACAGGAGTAAAAGTCAATGAATCGTTTTGAAATTTGGCAGAGAATTAGCTTTTTTATGTCTGAGGAATCAGTCCTTTGCCCAAAAAAATCTGACCGTTGTGACCATAGATATTTGAGGCTAACATTTTTTTATAAGTTTCTTATATTTGCATTTTTAAAAAGAATATTCGATTGATTGACTCATTTTTACCACTTATTACACTTATCAAGTACAACATTGTGTTACAATTTCAAGAGGTTATGTTGATTTCTTTCTTATAAAAAAAATTATTTTATAAAACAAGTGCGTTTTCTTTCCTATACGATAAGAGGAGTAAAAAACGTGAAACGTTTTGAAATTTGGCAGAGAATTACTTTTTTTATGTCTAAGAAGTCAGTTCTTTGCCCAAAAAAATCTGACCGTTGTGACCAAAGATATTTGAGGTTAAAATTTTTTATAAATTTCTTATATTTGCATTTTTAAAAAGAATATTTGATTGATTGACTCAAAATTTTTACCACGTATTAAACTTATCGAGTACAACATTGTGTTACAATTTCAAGAGGTTATGTTGATTTCTTTCTTATAAAAAAAAATTTTATAAAACAAGTGCGTTTTCTTTCCTTTACGATAAGAGGAGTAAAAATCAATGAAACGTTTTGAAATTTGGCAGAGAATTAGCTTTCTTATGTCTAAGGAATCACTTCTTTGCCCAAAAAATTTTACCGTTGTCATAGATTTTTGAGGTTGAAATTTTGTATAAATTTCTTATATTTGAATTTTTAAAAAGAATATTCGATTGATTGACTCAAAATTTTTACCACGATTAAACTTATCGAGTACAACATTGTGTTAAAATTTCAAGAGGTTATGTTGATATGTTTCCGAAAAAAAAATTATTTTTGAAAACAAGTGCATTTCCTTTCCTTTATGATAAAAGGAGTAAAAGTCAATCAATCGTTTTGTAATTTGGCAGAGAATTAGCTTTTTTATGTCTGAGGAATCAGTCCTTTGCCCAAAAAAATCTGACCGTTGTGACCATAGATATTTGAGGCTAACATTTTTTTATAAGTTTCTTATATTTGCATTTTTAAAAAGAATATTCGATTGATTGCCTCAAAATTTTTACCACGTATTAAACTTATTGAGTAGAACATTGTGTTAAAATTTCGACAGGTTATGTTGATTTGTTTCCGAGAGGAAAATTATTTTTTAAAACCAGTACGTTTTCTTTCCTTTACGATAACAGGAGTAAAAGTCAATGAAACGTTTTGAAATTTGGCAGAGAATTAGCTTTCTTATGTCTAAGGAATCACTTCTTTGCCCAAAAAATCTTACCGCGCTGTCATAGATTTTTGAGGTTAAAATTTTGTATAAATTGCTTATATTTGCATTTTTAAAAAGAATATTCGATTGATTGACTCAAAATTTTTACCACGTATTAAACTTATCGAGTACAACATTGTGTTAAAATTTCGAGAGGTTATGTTGATTTGTTCCCGAGAGAAAAATTATTTTTGAAAACAAGTGCGTTTTCTTTCCTTTACGATAAGAGGAGTAAAAATCAATGAAACGTTTTGAAATTTGGCAGAGAAATACAATTTTTATGTCTAACGAGTCAGTTCTTTGCCCAAAAAAATCTGACCGTTGTGACCAAAGATATTTAAGGCTAAAATTTTTTATAAATTTCTTATATTTGCATTTTGAAAAGAATATCGATTGATTGACTCATTTTTACCACTTATTACACTTATCGAGTACAACATTGTGTTACAATTTCAAGAGGTTATGTTGATTTCTTTCTTATAAAAAAATTATTTTATAAAACAAGTGCGTTTACTTTCTTTCCTATACGATAAGAGGAGTAAATGTCAATGAAACGTTTTGAAATTTGGCAGAGAATTACTTTTTTTATGTCTAAGGAGTCAGTTCTTTGACAAAAAAAATCTGACCGTTGTGACCAAAGATATTTGAGGCTAACATTTTTTATAAGTTTCTTAGATTTGCATTTTTAAAAAGAATATTCGATTGACTGACTCATTTCTACCACTTATTACACTTATCGAGTACAACATTGTGTTACAATTTCAAGAGGTTATGTTGATTTGTTTCCGAGAAAAAAATTATTTTTGAAAACAAGTGCGTTTCCTTTCCTTTAGGACCACAGGAGTAAAATTCAATGAAACGTTTTCAAATTTGGCCGAGAATAACCTTTTTTATGTCTAGGGAGTCAGTTCGTTGCCCAAAAAAATCTGACCGTTGTGACCAAAGATATTTGAGGTTAAAATTTTTTATAAATTTCTTATATTGCATTTTTAAAAAGAATATTCGATTGATTGACTCATTTTTACCACTTATTACACTTATCGAGTACAACATTGTGTTACAATTTCGAGAGGTTATGTTGATTTCTTCCCGAGAGAAAAATTATTTTTGAAAACAAGTGCGTTTCCTTTCCTTTAGGACCACAGGAGTAAAAATCAATGAAACGTTTTGAAATTTGGCAGAGAAATACCATTTTTATGTCTAACGAGTCAGTTCTTTGCCCAAAAAAATCTGACCGTTGTGACCAAAGATATTTAAGGTTAAAATTTTTTTATAAATTGCTTATATTTCCATTTTTAAAAAGAATATTCGATTGATTGACTCTAAATTTTTACCACGTATTAAACTTATCGAGTACAACATTGTGTTAAAATTTCGAGAGGTTATGTTGATTTGTTTCCGAGAGAAAAATTATTTTTGAAAACAAGTACGTTTTCTTTCCATTACGATAAAAGGAGTAAAAGTCAATGAAACGTTTTGAAATTTGGCAGAGAATTAGCTTTCTTATGTCTAAGGAATCACTTCTTTGCCCAAAAAAATCCGACCGTAGTGACCAAAGATATTTAAGGTTAAAATTTTTTTATAAATTTCTTATATTTGCATTTTTAAAAAGAATATTCGATTGATTGACTCATTTTTACCACTTATTACACTTATCGAGTACAACATTGTGTTACAATTTCAAGAGTTTATGTTGATTTCTTTCTTATAAAAAAAATGATTTTATAAAACAAGTGCGTTTTCTTTCCTTTACGGTAAGAGGAGTAAATGTCAATGAAACGTTTTGAACTTTGGCAGAGAATTACTTTTTTTATGTCTAAGGAGTCAGTTCTTTGCCCAAAAAAATCTGATCGTTGTGACCAAAGATATTTGAGGTTAAAATTTTTTATAAATTTCTTATATTTGCATATTTAAAAAGAATATTCGATTGATTGACTCAAAATTTTTACCACGTATTAAACTTATCGAGTACAACATTGTGTTAAAATTTCGAGAGGTTATGTTGATTTGTTTCCGAGAGAAAAATTATTTTTGAAAACAAGTACGTTTTCTTTCCATTACGATAAAAGGAGTAAAAGTCAATGAAACGTTTTGAAATTTGGCAGAGAATTAGCTTTCTTATGTCTAAGGAATCACTTCTTTGCCCAAAAAAATCTGACCGTTGTGACCAAAGATATTTAAGGTTAAAATTTTTTTATAAATTTCTTATATTTGCATTTTTAAAAAGAATATTCGATTGATTGACTCATTTTTACCACTTATTACACTTATCGAGTACAACATTGTGTTACAATTTCAAGAGTTTATGTTGATTTCTTTCTTATAAAAAAAATGATTTTATAAAACAAGTGCGTTTTCTTTCCTTTACGGTAAGAGGAGTAAATGTCAATGAAACGTTTTGAACTTTGGCAGAGAATTACTTTTTTTATGTCTAAGGAGTCAGTTCTTTGCCCAAAAAAATCTGATCGTTGTGACCAAAGATATTTGAGGTTAAAATTTTTTATAAATTTCTTATATTTGCATATTTAAAAAGAATATTCGATTGATTGACTCAAAATTTTTACCACGTATTAAACTTATCGAGTACAACATTGTGTTAAAATTTCGAGAGGTTATGTTGATTTGTTCCCGAGAGAAAAATTATTTTTGAAAACAAGTGCGTTTTCTTTCCTTTACGATAAGAGGAGTAAATGTCAATGAAACGTTTTGAAATTTGGCAGAGGATTACATTTTTTATGTCTAAGGAGTCAGTTCTTTGACAAAAAAAATCTGACCGTTGCGACCAAAGATATTTGAGGTTAAAATTTTTTATAAATTTCTTAGATTTGCATTTTTAAAAAGAATATTCGATTGATTGACTCATTTTTACCACTTATTACACTTATCGAGTACAACATTGTGTTACAATTTCAAGAGTTTATGTTGATTTCTTTCTTATAAAAAAAATTATTTTATAAAACAAGTGCGTTTTCTTTCCTTTACGATAAGAGGAGTAAATGTCAATGAAACGTTTTGAAATTTGGCAGAGAATTACATTTTTTATGTCTAAGGAGTCAGTTCTTTGACAAAAATAATCTGACCGTTGTGACCAAAGATATTTAAGGTTAAAATTTTTTTATAAATTGCTTATATTTCCATTTTTAAAAAGAATATTCGATTGATTGACTCTAAATTTTTACCACGTATTAAACTTATCGAGTACAACATTGTGTTAAAATTTCGAGAGGTTATGTTGATTTGTTTCCGAGAGAAAAATTATTTTTGAAAACAAGTACGTTTTCTTTCCTTTACGATAAAAGGAGTAAAAGTCAATGAAACGTTTTGAAATTTGGCAGAGAATTAGCTTTCTTATGTCTAAGGAATCACTTCTTTGCCCAAAAAAATCTTACCGCTGTCATAGATTTTTGAGGTTAAAATTTTGTATAAATTGCTTATATTTGCATTTTTAAAAAGAATATTCGATTGATTGACTCAAAATTTTTACCACTTCTTACACTTATCGAGTACAACATTGTGTTAAAATTTCAAGAGGTTATGTTAATTTCTTTCTTATAAAAAAAATTATTTTATAAAACAAGTGCGTTTTCTTTCCTTTACGATAAGAGAAGTAAAAGTCAATGAAACGTTTTCAAATTTGGCAGAGAATTACCTTTTTTATGTCTAAGGAGTCAGTTCTTTGCCCAAAAAAATTTTACCGTTGTGACCAAAGATATTTAAGGTTAAAATTTTTTTATAAATTTCTTATCGAGTACAACATTGTGTTAAAATTTCAAGAGGTTATGTTGATTTCTTTCTTATAAAAAAAATTATTTTATAAAACAAGTGCGTTTTCTGTCCGTTACGATAAGAGGAGTAAAAGTCAATGAAACGTTTTGAAATTTGGCAGAGAATTACCTTTTTTATGTCTAAGGAGTCAGTTCTTTGCCCAAAAAAATCTGACCGTTGTGACCAGAGATATTTGAGGTTAAAATTTTTTATAAATATCTTATATTTGCATTTTTAAAAAGAATATCCGATTGATTGACTCATTTTTACCACTTATTACACTTATCGAGTACAACATTGTGTTAAAATTTCAAGAGGTTATGTTGATTTCTTTCTTATAAAAAAATTATTTTATAAAACAAGTGCGTTTTCTTTCCTTTACGATAAGAGAAGTAAAAGTCAATGAAACGTTTTGAAATTTGGCAGAGAATTACCTTTTTTATGTCTAAGGAGTCAGTTCTTTGCCCAAAAAAATTTTACCGTTGTGACCAAAGATATTTAAGGTTAAAATTTTTTTATAAATTTCTTATCGAGTACAACATTGTGTTAAAATTTCAAGAGGTTATGTTGATTTCTTTCTTATAAAAAAATTATTTTATAAAACAAGTGCGTTTTCTGTCCGTTACGATAAGAGGAGTAAAAGTCAATGAAACGTTTTGAAATTTGGCAGAGAATTACCTTTTTTATGTCTAAGGAGTCAGTTCTTTGCCCAAAAAAATCTGACCGTTGTGACCAGAGATATTTGAGGTTAAAATTTTTTATAAATATCTTATATTTGCATTTTTAAAACGAATATCCGATTGATTGACTCAAAATTTTTACCACTTATTACACTTATCGAGTACAACATTGTGTTAAAATTTCAAGAGATTATGTTGATATGTTTCCGAAAAAAAATTATTTTTGAAAACAAGTGCATTTCCTTTCCTTTATGATAACAGGAGTAAAAGTCAATGAATCGTTTTGAAATTTGGCAGAGAATTAGCTTTTTTATGTCTGAGGAATCAGTCCTTTGCCCAAAAAAATCTGACCGTTGTGACCATAGATATTTGAGGCTAACATTTTTTTATAAGTTTCTTATATTTGCATTTTTAAAAAGAATATTCGATTGATTGACTCATTTTTACCACTTATTACACTTATCAAGTACAACATTGTGTTACAATTTCAAGAGGTTATGTTGATTTCTTTCTTATAAAAAAAATTATTTTATAAAACAAGTGCGTTTTCTTTCCTATACGATAAGAGGAGTAAACGTCAATGAAACGTTTTGAAATTTGGCAGAGAATTACTTTTTTTATGTCTAAGGAGTCAGTTCTTTGCCCAAAAAAATCTGACCGTTGTGACCAAAGATATTTGAGGTTAAAATTTTTTATAAATTTCTTATATTTGCATTTTTAAAAAGAATATTTGATTGATTGACTCAAAATTTTTACCACGTATTAAACTTATCGAGTACAACATTGTGTTACAATTTCAAGAGGTTATGTTGATTTCTTTCTTATAAAAAAAAATTTTATAAAACAAGTGCGTTTTCTTTCCTTTACGATAAGAGGAGTAAAAATCAATGAAACGTTTTGAAATTTGGCAGAGAATTAGCTTTCTTATGTCTAAGGAATCACTTCTTTGCCCAAAAAAATTTTACCGTTGTCATAGATTTTTGAGGTTGAAATTTTGTATAAATTTCTTATATTTGAATTTTTAAAAAGAATATTCGATTGATTGACTCAAAATTTTTACCACGATTAAACTTATCGAGTACAAATTGTGTTAAAATTTCAAGAGGTTATGTTGATATGTTTCCGAAAAAAAAATTATTTTTGAAAACAAGTGCATTTCCTTTCCTTTATGATAAAAGGAGTAAAAGTCAATCAATCGTTTTGTAATTTGGCAGAGAATTAGCTTTTTTATGTCTGAGGAATCAGTCCTTTGCCCAAAAAAATCTGACCGTTGTGACCATAGATATTTGAGGCTAACATTTTTTGTAAGTTTCTTATTTTTTCATTTTTAAAAAGAATATTCGATTGATTGCCTCAAAATTTTTACCACGTATTAAACTTATTGAGTAGAACATTGTGTTAAAATTTCGACAGGTTATGTTGATTTGTTTCCGAGAGGAAAATTATTTTTTAAAACCAGTACGTTTTCTTTCCTTTACGATAACAGGAGTAAAAGTCAATGAAACGTTTTGAAATTTGGCAGAGAATTAGCTTTCTTATGTCTAAGGAATCACTTCTTTGCCCAAAAAAATCTTACCGCTGTCATAGATTTTTGAGGTTAAAATTTTGTATAAATTGCTTATATTTGCATTTTTAAAAAGAATATTCGATTGATTGACTCAAAATTTTTACCACGATTAAACTTATCGAGTACAACATTGTGTTAAAATTTCAAGAGGTTATGTTGATATGTTTCCGAAAAAAAAATTATTTTTGAAAACAAGTGCATTTCCTTTCCTTTATGATAAAAGGAGTAAAAGTCAATCAATCGTTTTGTAATTTGGCAGAGAATTAGCTTTTTTATGTCTGAGGAATCAGTCCTTTGCCCAAAAAAATCTGACCGTTGTGACCATAGATATTTGAGGCTAACATTTTTTTATAAGTTTCTTATATTTGCATTTTTAAAAAGAATATTCGATTGATTGCCTCAAAATTTTTACCACGTATTAAACTTATTGAGTAGAACATTGTGTTAAAATTTCGACAGGTTATGTTGATTTGTTTCCGAGAGGAAAATTATTTTTTAAAACCAGTACGTTTTCTTTCCTTTACGATAACAGGAGTAAAAGTCAATGAAACGTTTTGAAATTTGGCAGAGAATTAGCTTTCTTATGTCTAAGGAATCACTTCTTTGCCCAAAAAAATCTTACCGCTGTCATAGATTTTTGAGGTTAAAATTTTGTATAAATTGCTTATATTTGCATTTTTAAAAAGAATATTCGATTGATTGACTCAAAATTTTTACCACGTATTAAACTTATCGAGTACAACATTGTGTTAAAATTTCGAGAGGTTATGTTGATTTGTTCCCGAGAGAAAAATTATTTTTGAAAACAAGTGCGTTTTCTTTCCTTTACGATAAGAGGAGTAAAAATCAATGAAACGTTTTGAAATTTGGCAGAGAAATACAATTTTTATGTCTAACGAGTCAGTTCTTTGCCCAAAAAAATCTGACCGTTGTGACCAAAGATATTTAAGGCTAAAATTTTTTATAAATTTCTTATATTTGCATTTTGAAAAGAATATCGATTGATTGACTCATTTTTACCACTTATTACACTTATCGAGTACAACATTGTGTTACAATTTCAAGAGGTTATGTTGATTTCTTTCTTATAAAAAAATTATTTTATAAAACAAGTGCGTTTACTTTCCTATACGATAAGAGGAGTAAATGTCAATGAAACGTTTTGAAATTTGGCAGAGAATTACTTTTTTTATGTCTAAGGAGTCAGTTCTTTGACAAAAAAAATCTGACCGTTGTGACCAAAGATATTTGAGGCTAACATTTTTTTATAAGTTTCTTAGATTTGCATTTTTAAAAAGAATATTCGATTGACTGACTCATTTCTACCACTTATTACACTTATCGAGTACAACATTGTGTTACAATTTCAAGAGGTTATGTTGATTTGTTTCCGAGAAAAAAATTATTTTTGAAAACAAGTGCGTTTCCTTTCCTTTAGGACCACAGGAGTAAAATTCAATGAAACGTTTTGAAATTTGGCAGAGAATTACTTTTTTTATGTCTAAGGAGTCAATTCTTTGACAAAAAAAATTTTACCGTTGTGACCAAAGATATTTGAGGCTAACATTTTTTTATAAGTTTCTTATATTTGCATTTTTAAAAAGAATATTCGATTGATTGGCTCCGTTTTACCACTTATTACACTTATCGAGTACAACATTGTGTTACAATTTCAAGAGGTTATGTTGATTTCTTTCTTATAAAAAAAATTATTTTATAAAACAAGTGCGTTTACTTTCCTATACGATAAGAGGAGTAAATGTCAATGAAACGTTTTGAAATTTGGCAGAGAATTACTTTTTTTATGTCTAAGGAGTCAGTTCTTTGACAAAAAAAATCTGACCGTTGTGACCAAAGATATTTGAGGCTAACATTTTTTTATAAGTTTCTTATATTTGCATTTTTAAAAAGAATATTCGATTGACTGACTCAAAATTTTTACCACTTCTTACACTTATCGAGTACAACATTGTGTTAAAATTTCAAGAGGTTATGTTGATTTCTTTCTTATAAAAAAAATTATTTTATAAAACAAGTGCGTTTTCTTTCCTTTACGATAAGAGAAGTAAAAGTCAATGAAACGTTTTGAAATTTGGCAGAGAATTACCTTTTTTATGTCTAAGGAGTCAGTTCTTTGGCCAAAAAAATTTTACGGTTGTGACGAAAGATATTTAAGGTTAAAATTTTTTTATAAATTTTTTATCGAGGACAACATTGTGGTAAAATTTCAAGAGGTTATGGTGATTTCTTTCTTATAAAAAAAATTATTTTATAAAACAAGTGCGTTTTCTGTCCGTTACGATAAGAGGAGTAAAAGTCAATGAAACGTTTTGAAATTTGGCAGAGAATTACCTTTTTTATGTCTAAGGAGTCACTTCTTTGCCCAAAAAAATCTGACCGTTGTGACCAGAGATATTTGAGGTTAAAATTTTTTATAAATATCTTATATTTGCATTTTTAAAAAGAATATCCGATTGATTGACTCATTTTTACCACTTATTACACTTATCGAGTACAACATTGTGTTAAAATTTCAAGAGGTTATGTTGATTTCTTTCTTATAAAAAAAATTATTTTATAAAACAAGTGCGTTTTCTTTCCTTTACGATAAGAGAAGTAAAAGTCAATGAAACGTTTTGAAATTTGGCAGAGAATTACCTTTTTTATGTCTAAGGAGTCAGTTCTTTGCCAAAATAAATTTTACGGTTGTGAACAAAGATATTTAAGGTTAAAATTTTTTTATAAATTTCTTATCGAGTACAACATTGTGTTAAAATTTCAAGAGGTTATGTTGATTTCTTTCTTATAAAAAAATTATTTTATAAAACAAGTGCGTTTTCTTTCCTTTACGATAAGAGAAGTAAAAGTCAATGAAACGTTTTGAAATTTGGCAGAGAATTACCTTTTTTATGTCTAAGGAGTCAGTTCTTTGCCCAAAAAATTTTACCGTTGTGACCAAAGATATTTAAGGTTAAAATTTTTTTATAAATTTCTTATCGAGTACAACATTGTGTTAAAATTTCAAGAGGTTATGTTGATTTCTTTCTTATAAAAAAAATTATTTTATAAAACAAGTGCGTTTTCTGTCCGTTACGATAAGAGGAGTAAAAGTCAATGAAACGTTTTGAAATTTGGCAGAGAATTACCTTTTTTATGTCTAAGGAGTCACTTCTTTGCACAAAAAAATCTGACCGTTGTGACCAGAGATATTTGAGGTTAAAATTTTTTATAAATATCTTATATTTGCATTTTTAAAAAGAATATCCGATTGATTGACTCATTTTTACCACTTATTACACTTATCGAGTACAACATTGTGTTAAAATTTCAAGAGGTTATGTTGATTTCTTTCTTATAAAAAAATTATTTTATAAAACAAGTGCGTTTTCTTTCCTTTACGATAAGAGAAGTAAAAGTCAATGAAACGTTTTGAAATTTGGCAGAGAATTACCTTTTTTATGTCTAAGGAGTCAGTTCTTTGCCCAAAAAAATTTTACCGTTGTGACCAAAGATATTTAAGGTTAAAATTTTTTTATAAATTTCTTATCGAGTACAACATTGTGTTAAAATTTCAAGAGGTTATGTTGATTTCTTTCTTATAAAAAAAATTATTTTATAAAACAAGTGCGTTTTCTGTCCGTTACGATAAGAGGAGTAAAAGTCAATGAAACGTTTTGAAATTTGGCAGAGAATTACCTTTTTTATGTCTAAGGAGTCAGTTCTTTGCCCAAAAAAATCTGACCGTTGTGACCAGAGATATTTGAGGTTAAAATTTTTTATAAATATCTTATATTTGCATTTTTAAAAAGAATATTTGATTGATTGACTCAAAATTTTTACCACGTATTAAACTTATCGAGTACAACATTGTGTTACAATTTCAAGAGGTTATGTTGATTTCTTTCTTATAAAAAAAAAATTTTATAAAACAAGTGCGTTTTCTTTCCTTTACGATAAGAGGAGTAAAAATCAATGAAACGTTTTGAAATTTGGCAGAGAATTAGCTTTCTTATGTCTAAGGAATCACTTCTTTGCCCAAAAAATTTTACCGTTGTCATAGATTTTTGAGGTTGAAATTTTGTATAAATTTCTTATATTTGAATTTTTAAAAAGAATATTCGATTGATTGACTCAAAATTTTTACCACGATTAAACTTATCGAGTACAACATTGTGTTAAAATTTCAAGAGGTTATGTTGATATGTTTCCGAAAAAAAATTATTTTTGAAAACAAGTGCATTTCCTTTCCTTTATGATAAAAGGAGTAAAAGTCAATCAATCGTTTTGTAATTTGGCAGAGAATTAGCTTTTTTATGTCTGAGGAATCAGTCCTTTGCCCAAAAAAATCTGACCGTTGTGACCATAGATATTTGAGGCTAACATTTTTTTATAAGTTTCTTATATTTGCATTTTTAAAAAGAATATTCGATTGATTGCCTCAAAATTTTTACCACGTATTAAACTTATTGAGTAGAACATTGTGTTAAAATTTCGACAGGTTATGTTGATTTGTTTCCGAGAGGAAAATTATTTTTTAAAACCAGTACGTTTTCTTTCCTTTACGATAACAGGAGTAAAAGTCAATGAAACGTTTTGAAATTTGGCAGAGAATTAGCTTTCTTATGTCTAAGGAATCACTTCTTTGCCCAAAAAAATCTTACCGCTGTCATAGATTTTTGAGGTTAAAATTTTGTATAAATTGCTTATATTTGCATTTTTAAAAAGAATATTCGATTGATTGACTCAAAATTTTTACCACGTATTAAACTTATCGAGTACAACATTGTGTTAAAATTTCGAGAGGTTATGTTGATTTGTTCCCGAGAGAAAAATTATTTTTGAAAACAAGTGCGTTTTCTTTCCTTTACGATAAGAGGAGTAAAAATCAATGAAACGTTTTGAAATTTGGCAGAGAAATACAATTTTTATGTCTAACGAGTCAGTTCTTTGCCCAAAAAAATCTGACCGTTGTGACCAAAGATATTTAAGGCTAAAATTTTTTTATAAATTTCTTATATTTGCATTTTGAAAAGAATATCGATTGATTGACTCATTTTTACCACTTATTACACTTATCGAGTACAACATTGTGTTACAATTTCAAGAGGTTATGTTGATTTCTTTCTTATAAAAAAATTATTTTATAAAACAAGTGCGTTTACTTTCCTATACGATAAGAGGAGTAAATGTCAATGAAACGTTTTGAAATTTGGCAGAGAATTACTTTTTTATGTCTAAGGAGTCAGTTCTTTGACAAAAAAATCTGACCGTTGTGACCAAAGATATTTGAGGCTAACATTTTTTCTAAGTTTCTTAGATTTGCATTTTTAAAAAGAATATTCGATTGACTGACTCATTTCTACCACTTATTACACTTATCGAGTACAACATTGTGTTACAATTTCAAGAGGTTATGTTGATTTGTTTCCGAGAAAAAAATTATTTTTGAAAACAAGTGCGTTTCCTTTCCTTTAGGACCACAGGAGTAAAATTCAATGAAACGTTTTCAAATTTGGCCGAGAATAACCTTTTTTATGTCTAGGGAGTCAGTTCGTTGCCAAAAAAAATCTGACCGTTGTGACCAAAGATATTTGAGGTTAAAATTTTTTATAAATTTCTTATATTGCATTTTTAAAAAGAATATTCGATTGATTGACTCAAAATTTTTACCACTTCTTACACTTATCGAGTACAACATTGTGTTAAAATTTCAAGAGGTTATGTTAATTTCTTTCTTATAAAAAAATTATTTTATAAAACAAGTGCGTTTTCTTTCCTTTACGATAAGAGAAGTAAAAGTCAATGAAACGTTTTGAAATTTGGCAGAGAATTACCTTTTTTATGTCTAAGGAGTCAGTTCTTTGCCCAAAAAATTTTACCGTTGTGACCAAAGATATTTAAGGTTAAAATTTTTTTATAAATTTCTTATCGAGTACAACATTGTGTTAAAATTTCAAGAGGTTATGTTGATTTCTTTCTTATAAAAAAATTATTTTATAAAACAAGTGCGTTTTCTGTCCGTTACGATAAGAGGAGTAAAAGTCAATGAAACGTTTTGAAATTTGGCAGAGAATTACCTTTTTTATGTCTAAGGAGTCAGTTCTTTGCCCAAAAAAATCTGACCGTTGTGACAAGAGATATTTGAGGTTAAAATTTTTTATAAATATCTTATATTTGCATTTTTAAAAAGAATATCCGATTGATTGACTCATTTTTACCACTTATTACACTTATCGAGTACAACATTGTGTTAAAATTTCAAGAGGTTATGTTGATTTCTTTCTTATAAAAAAATTATTTTATAAAACAAGTGCGTTTTCTTTCCTTTACGATAAGAGAAGTAAAAGTCAATGAAACGTTTTGAAATTTGGCAGAGAATTACCTTTTTTATGTCTAAGGAGTCAGTTCTTTGCCCAAAAAAATTTTACCGTTGTGACCAAAGATATTTAAGGTTAAAATTTTTTTATAAATTTCTTATCGAGTACAACATTGTGTTAAAATTTCAAGAGGTTATGTTGATTTCTTTCTTATAAAAATTATTTTTATAAAACAAGTGCGTTTTCTGTCCGTTACGATAAGAGGAGTAAAAGTCAATGAAACGTTTTGAAATTTGGCAGAGAATTACCTTTTTTATGTCTAAGGAGTCAGTTCTTTGCCCAAAAAATCTGACCGTTGTGACCAGAGATATTTGAGGTTAAAATTTTTTATAAATATCTTATATTTGCATTTTTAAAACGAATATCCGATTGATTGACTCAAAATTTTTACCACTTATTACACTTATCGAGTACAACATTGTGTTAAAATTTCAAGAGATTATGTTGATATGTTTCCGAAAAAAAAATTATTTTTGAAAACAAGTGCATTTCCTTTCCTTTATGATAACAGGAGTAAAAGTCAATGAATCGTTTTGAAATTTGGCAGAGAATTAGCTTTTTTATGTCTGAGGAATCAGTCCTTTGCCCAAAAAAATCTGACCGTTGTGACCATAGATATTTGAGGCTAACATTTTTTATAAGTTTCTTATATTTGCATTTTTTAAAAAGAATATTCGATTGATTGACTCATTTTTACCACTTATTACACTTATCAAGTACAACATTGTGTTACAATTTCAAGAGGTTATGTTGATTTCTTTCTTATAAAAAAAATTATTTTATAAAACAAGTGCGTTTTCTTTCCTATACGATAAGAGGAGTAAACGTCAATGAAACGTTTTGAAATTTGGCAGAGAATTACTTTTTTTATGTCTAAGGAGTCAGTTCTTTGCCCAAAAAAATCTGACCGTTGTGACCAAAGATATTTGAGGTTAAAATTTTTTATAAATTTCTTATATTTGCATTTTTAAAAAGAATATTTGATTGATTGACTCAAAATTTTTACCACGTATTAAACTTATCGAGTACAACATTGTGTTACAATTTCAAGAGGTTATGTTGATTTCTTTCTTATAAAAAAAAAAATTTTATAAAACAAGTGCGTTTTCTTTCCTTTACGATAAGAGGAGTAAAAATCAATGAAACGTTTTGAAATTTGGCAGAGAATTAGCTTTCTTATGTCTAAGGAATCACTTCTTTGCCCAAAAAAATTTTACCGTTGTCATAGATTTTTGAGGTTGAAATTTTGTATAAATTTCTTATATTTGAATTTTTAAAAAGAATATTCGATTGATTGACTCAAAATTTTTACCACGATTAAACTTATCGAGTACAACATTGTGTTAAAATTTCAAGAGGTTATGTTGATATGTTTCCGAAAAAAAAATTATTTTTGAAAACAAGTGCATTTCCTTTCCTTTATGATAAAAGGAGTAAAAGTCAATCAATCGTTTTGTAATTTGGCAGAGAATTAGCTTTTTTATGTCTGAGGAATCAGTCCTTTGCCCAAAAAAATCTGACCGTTGTGACCATAGATATTTGAGGCTAACATTTTTTTATAAGTTTCTTATATTTGCATTTTTAAAAAGAATATTCGATTGATTGCCTCAAAATTTTTACCACGTATTAAACTTATTGAGTAGAACATTGTGTTAAAATTTCGACAGGTTATGTTGATTTGTTTCCGAGAGGAAAATTATTTTTTAAAACCAGTACGTTTTCTTTCCTTTACGATAACAGGAGTAAAAGTCAATGAAACGTTTTGAAATTTGGCAGAGAATTAGCTTTCTTATGTCTAAGGAATCACTTCTTTGCCCAAAAAAATCTTACCGCTGTCATAGATTTTTGAGGTTAAAATTTTGTATAAATTGCTTATATTTGCATTTTTAAAAAGAATATTCGATTGATTGACTCAAAATTTTTACCACGTATTAAACTTATCGAGTACAACATTGTGTTAAAATTTCAAGAGGTTATGTTGATATGTTTCCGAAAAAAAAATTATTTTTGAAAACAAGTGCATTTCCTTTCCTTTATGATAAAAGGAGTAAAAGTCAATCAATCGTTTTGTAATTTGGCAGAGAATTAGCTTTTTTATGTCTGAGGAATCAGTCCTTTGCCCAAAAAAATCTGACCGTTGTGACCATAGATATTTGAGGCTAACATTTTTTTATAAGTTTCTTATATTTGCATTTTTAAAAGAATATTCGATTGATTGCCTCAAAATTTTTACCACGTATTAAACTTATTGAGTAGAACATTGTGTTAAAATTTCGACAGGTTATGTTGATTTGTTTCCGAGAGGAAAATTATTTTTAAAACCAGTACGTTTTCTTTCCTTTACGATAACAGGAGTAAAAGTCAATGAAACGTTTTGAAATTTGGCAGAGAATTAGCTTTCTTATGTCTAAGGAATCACTTCTTTGCCCAAAAAAATCTTACCGCTGTCATAGATTTTTGAGGTTAAAATTTTGTATAAATTGCTTATATTTGCATTTTTAAAAAGAATATTCGATTGATTGACTCAAAATTTTTACCACGTATTAAACTTATCGAGTACAACATTGTGTTAAAATTTCGAGAGGTTATGTTGATTTGTTCCCGAGAGAAAAATTATTTTTGAAAACAAGTGCGTTTTCTTTCCTTTACGATAAGAGGAGTAAAAATCAATGAAACGTTTTGAAATTTGGCAGAGAAATACAATTTTTATGTCTAACGAGTCAGTTCTTTGCCCAAAAAAATCTGACCGTTGTGACCAAAGATATTTAAGGCTAAAATTTTTTTATAAATTTCTTATATTTGCATTTTGAAAAGAATATCGATTGATTGACTCATTTTTACCACTTATTACACTTATCGAGTACAACATTGTGTTACAATTTCAAGAGGTTATGTTGATTTCTTTCTTATAAAAAAAATTATTTTATAAAACAAGTGCGTTTACTTTCCTATACGATAAGAGGAGTAAATGTCAATGAAACGTTTTGAAATTTGGCAGAGAATTACTTTTTTTATGTCTAAGGAGTCAGTTCTTTGACAAAAAAAATCTGACCGTTGTGACCAAAGATATTTGAGGCTAACATTTTTTTATAAGTTTCTTAGATTTGCATTTTTAAAAAGAATATTCGATTGACTGACTCATTTCTACCACTTATTACACTTATCGAGTACAACATTGTGTTACAATTTCAAGAGGTTATGTTGATTTGTTTCCGAGAAAAAATTATTTTTGAAAACAAGTGCGTTTCCTTTCCTTTAGGACCACAGGAGTAAAATTCAATGAAACGTTTTCAAATTTGGCCGAGAATAACCTTTTTATGTCTAGGAGTCAGTTCGTTGCCAAAAAAAATCTGACCGTTGTGACCAAAGATATTTGAGGTTAAAATTTTTTATAAATTTCTTATATTGCATTTTTAAAAAGAATATTCGATTGATTGACTCAAAATTTTTACCACTTCTTACACTTATCGAGTACAACATTGTGTTAAAATTTCAAGAGGTTATGTTAATTTCTTTCTTATAAAAAAAATTATTTTATAAAACAAGTGCGTTTTCTTTCCTTTACGATAAGAGAAGTAAAAGTCAATGAAACGTTTTGAAATTTGGCAGAGAATTACCTTTTTTATGTCTAAGGAGTCAGTTCTTTGCCCAAAAAAATTTTACCGTTGTGACCAAAGATATTTAAGGTTAAAATTTTTTTATAAATTTCTTATCGAGTACAACATTGTGTTAAAATTTCAAGAGGTTATGTTGATTTCTTTCTTATAAAAAAATTATTTTATAAAACAAGTGCGTTTTCTGTCCGTTACGATAAGAGGAGTAAAAGTCAATGAAACGTTTTGAAATTTGGCAGAGAATTACCTTTTTTATGTCTAAGGAGTCAGTTCTTTGCCCAAAAAAATCTGACCGTTGTGACCAGAGATATTTGAGGTTAAAATTTTTTATAAATATCTTATATTTGCATTTTTAAAAAGAATATCCGATTGATTGACTCATTTTTACCACTTATTACACTTATCGAGTACAACATTGTGTTAAAATTTCAAGAGGTTATGTTGATTTCTTTCTTATAAAAAAAATTATTTTATAAAACAAGTGCGTTTTCTTTCCTTTACGATAAGAGAAGTAAAAGTCAATGAAACGTTTTGAAATTTGGCAGAGAATTACCTTTTTTATGTCTAAGGAGTCAGTTCTTTGCCCAAAAAAATTTTACCGTTGTGACCAAAGATATTTAAGGTTAAAATTTTTTTATAAATTTCTTATCGAGTACAACATTGTGTTAAAATTTCAAGAGGTTATGTTGATTTCTTTCTTATAAAAAAAATTATTTTATAAAACAAGTGCGTTTTCTGTCCGTTACGATAAGAGGAGTAAAAGTCAATGAAACGTTTTGAAATTTGGCAGAGAATTACCTTTTTTATGTCTAAGGAGTCAGTTCTTTGCCCAAAAAAATCTGACCGTTGTGACCAGAGATATTTGAGGTTAAAATTTTTTATAAATATCTTATATTTGCATTTTTAAAACGAATATCCGATTGATTGACTCAAAATTTTTACCACTTATTACACTTATCGAGTACAACATTGTGTTAAAATTTCAAGAGATTATGTTGATATGTTTCCGAAAAAAAAATTATTTTTGAAAACAAGTGCATTTCCTTTCCTTTATGATAACAGGAGTAAAAGTCAATGAATCGTTTTGAAATTTGGCAGAGAATTAGCTTTTTTATGTCTGAGGAATCAGTCCTTTGCCCAAAAAAATCTGACCGTTGTGACCATAGATATTTGAGGCTAACATTTTTTTATAAGTTTCTTATATTTGCATTTTTAAAAAGAATATTCGATTGATTGACTCATTTTTACCACTTATTACACTTATCAAGTACAACATTGTGTTACAATTTCAAGAGGTTATGTTGATTTCTTTCTTATAAAAAAATTATTTTATAAAACAAGTGCGTTTTCTTTCCTATACGATAAGAGGAGTAAACGTCAATGAAACGTTTTGAAATTTGGCAGAGAATTACTTTTTTATGTCTAAGGAGTCAGTTCTTTGCCCAAAAAATCTGACCGTTGTGACCAAAGATATTTGAGGTTAAAATTTTTTATAAATTTCTTATATTTGCATTTTTAAAAAAGAATATTTGATTGATTGACTCAAAATTTTTACCACGTATTAAACTTATCGAGTACAACATTGTGTTACAATTTCAAGAGGTTATGTTGATTTCTTTCTTATAAAAAAAAAATTTTATAAAACAAGTGCGTTTTCTTTCCTTTACGATAAGAGGAGTAAAAATCAATGAAACGTTTTGAAATTTGGCAGAGAATTAGCTTTCTTATGTCTAACAAATCACTTCTTTGCCCAAAAAATTTTATGGTTGTCATAGATTTTTGAGGTTGAAATTTTGTATAAATTTCTTATATTTGAATTTTTAAAAAGAATATTCGATTGATTGACTCAAAATTTTTACCACGATTAAACTTATCGAGTACAACATTGTGTTAAAATTTCAAGAGGTTATGTTGATATGTTTCCGAAAAAAATTATTTTTGAAAACAAGTGCATTTCCTTTCCTTTATGATAAAAGGAGTAAAAGTCAATCAATCGTTTTGTAATTTGGCAGAGAATTAGCTTTTTTATGTCTGAGGAATCAGTCCTTTGCCCAAAAAAATCTGACCGTTGTGACCATAGATATTTGAGGCTAACATTTTTTATAAGTTTCTTATATTTGCATTTTTAAAAAGAATATTCGATTGATTGCCTCAAAATTTTTACCACGTATTAAACTTATTGAGTAGAACATTGTGTTAAAATTTCGACAGGTTATCTTGATTTGTTTCCGAGAGGAAAATTATTTTTAAAACCAGTACGTTTTCTTTCCTTTACGATAACAGGAGTAAAAGTCAATGAAACGTTTTGAAATTTGGCAGAGAATTAGCTTTCTTATGTCTAAGGAATCACTTCTTTGCCCAAAAAATCTTACCGCTGTCATAGATTTTTGAGGTTAAAATTTTGTATAAATTGCTTATATTTGCATTTTTAAAAAGAATATTCGATTGATTGACTCAAAATTTTTACCACGTATTAAACTTATCGAGTACAACATTGTGTTAAAATTTCGAGAGGTTATGTTGATTTGTTCCCGAGAGAAAAATTATTTTTGAAACAAGTGCGTTTTCTTTCCTTTACGATAAGAGGAGTAAAAATCAATGAAACGTTTTGAAATTTGGCAGAGAAATACAATTTTTATGTCTAACGAGTCAGTTCTTTGCCCAAAAAATCTGACCGTTGTGACCAAAGATATTTAAGGCTAAAATTTTTTTATAAATTTCTTATATTTGCATTTTGAAAAGAATATCGATTGATTGACTCATTTTTACCACTTATTACACTTATCGAGTACAACATTGTGTTACAATTTCAAGAGGTTATGTTGATTTCTTTCTTATAAAAAAAATTATTTTATAAAACAAGTGCGTTTACTTTCCTATACGATAAGAGGAGTAAATGTCAATGAAACGTTTTGAAATTTGGCAGAGAATTACTTTTTTATGTCTAAGGAGTCAGTTCTTTGACAAAAAAATCTGACCGTTGTGACCAAAGATATTTGAGGCTAACATTTTTTTATAAGTTTCTTAGATTTGCATTTTTAAAAAGAATATTCGATTGACTGACTCATTTCTACCACTTATTACACTTATCGAGTACAACATTGTGTTACAATTTCAAGAGGTTATGTTGATTTGTTTCCGAGAAAAAAATTATTTTTGAAAACAAGTGCGTTTCCTTTCCTTTAGGACCACAGGAGTAAAATTCAATGAAACGTTTTCAAATTTGGCCGAGAATAACCTTTTTTATGTCTAGGGAGTCAGTTCGTTGCCCAAAAAAATCTGACCGTTGTGACCAAAGATATTTGAGGTTAAAATTTTTTATAAATTTCTTATATTGCATTTTTAAAAAGAATATTCGATTGATTGACTCAAAATTTTTACCACGTATTAAACTTATCGAGTACAACATTGTGTTAAAATTTCGAGAGGTTATGTTGATTTGTTTCCGAGAAAAAAATTATTTTTGAAAACAAGTGCGTTTCCTTTCCTTTAGGACCACAGGAGTAAAATTCAATGAAACGTTTTGAAAGTTGGCAGAGAATTAGCTTTTTTATGTCTAAGGAATCAGTCCTTTGACAGAAAAAATCTGACCGTTGCGACCAAAGATATTTGAGGCTAACATTTTTTTATAAGTTTCTTATATTTGCATTTTTAAAAAGAATATTCGATTGATTGACTCATTTTTACCACTTATTACACTTATCGAGTACAACATTGTGTTACAATTTCGAGAGGTTATGTTGATTTCTTCCCGAGAGAAAAATTATTTTTGAAAACAAGTGCGTTTCCTTTCCTTTAGGACCACAGGAGTAAAAATCAATGAAACGTTTTGAAATTTGGCAGAGAAATACCATTTTTATGTCTAACGAGTCAGTTCTTTGCCCAAAAAAATCTGACCGTTGTGACCAAAGATATTTAAGGTTAAAATTTTTTTATAAATTGCTTATATTTCCATTTTTAAAAAGAATATTCGATTGATTGACTCTAAATTTTTACCACTTCTTACACTTATCGAGTACAACATTGTGTTAAAATTTCAAGAGGTTATGTTGATTTCTTTCTTATAAAAAAAATTATTTTATAAAACAAGTGCGTTTTCTTTCCTTTACGATAAGAGAAGTAAAAGTCAATGAAACGTTTTGAAATTTGGCAGAGAATTACCTTTTTTATGTCTAAGGAGTCAGTTCTTTGCCCAAAAAAATTTTACCGTTGTGACCAAAGATATTTAAGGTTAAAATTTTTTTATAAATTTCTTATCGAGTACAACATTGTGTTAAAATTTCAAGAGGTTATGTTGATTTCTTTCTTATAAAAAAAATTATTTTATAAAACAAGTGCGTTTTCTGTCCGTTACGATAAGAGGAGTAAAAGTCAATGAAACGTTTTGAAATTTGGCAGAGAATTACCTTTTTTATGTCTAAGGAGTCAGTTCTTTGCCCAAAAAAATCTGACCGTTGTGACCAGAGATATTTGAGGTTAAAATTTTTTATAAATATCTTATATTTGCATTTTTAAAAAGAATATCCGATTGATTGACTCATTTTTACCACTTATTACACTTATCGAGTACAACATTGTGTTAAAATTTCAAGAGGTTATGTTGATTTCTTTCTTATAAAAAAATTATTTTATAAAACAAGTGCGTTTTCTTTGCTTTACGATAAGAGAAGTAAAAGTCAATGAAACGTTTTGAAATTTGGCAGAGAATTACCTTTTTTATGTCTAAGGAGTCAGTTCTTTGCCCAAAAAAATTTTACCGTTGTGACCAAAGATATTTAAGGTTAAAATTTTTTATAAATTTCTTATCGAGTACAACATTGTGTTAAAATTTCAAGAGGTTATGTTGATTTCTTTCTTATAAAAAAAATTATTTTATAAAACAAGTGCGTTTTCTGTCCGTTACGATAAGAGGAGTAAAAGTCAATGAAACGTTTTGAAATTTGGCAGAGAATTACCTTTTTTATGTCTAAGGAGTCAGTTCTTTGCCCAAAAAAATCTGACCGTTGTGACCAGAGATATTTGAGGTTAAAATTTTTTATAAATATCTTATATTTGCATTTTTAAAAAGAATATCCGATTGATTGACTCAAAATTTTTACCACTTATTACACTTATCGAGTACAACATTGTGTTAAAATTTCAAGAGATTATCTTGATATGTTTCCGAAAAAAAAATTATTTTTGAAAACAAGTGCATTTCCTTTCCTTTATGATAACAGGAGTAAAAGTCAATGAATCGTTTTGAAATTTGGCAGAGAATTAGCTTTTTTATGTCTGAGGAATCAGTCCTTTGCCCAAAAAAATCTGACCGTTGTGACCATAGATATTTGAGGCTAACATTTTTTTATAAGTTTCTTATATTTGCATTTTTAAAAAGAATATTCGATTGATTGACTCATTTTTACCACTTATTACACTTATCAAGTACAACATTGTGTTACAATTTCAAGAGGTTATGTTGATTTCTTTCTTATAAAAAAAATTATTTTATAAAACAAGTGCGTTTTCTTTCCTATACGATAAGAGGAGTAAACGTCAATGAAACGTTTTGAAATTTGGCAGAGAATTACTTTTTTTATGTCTAAGGAGTCAGTTCTTTGCCCAAAAAAATCTGACCGTTGTGACCAAAGATATTTGAGGTTAAAATTTTTTATAAATTTCTTATATTTGCATTTTTAAAAAGAATATTTGATTGATTGACTCAAAATTTTTACCACGTATTAAACTTATCGAGTACAACATTGTGTTACAATTTCAAGAGGTTATGTTGATTTCTTTCTTATAAAAAAAAAATTTTATAAAACAAGTGCGTTTTCTTTCCTTTACGATAAGAGGAGTAAAAATCAATGAAACGTTTTGAAATTTGGCAGAGAATTAGCTTTCTTATGTCTAAGGAATCACTTCTTTGCCCAAAAAAATTTTACCGTTGTCATAGATTTTTGAAGTTGAAATTTTGTATAAATTTCTTATATTTGAATTTTTAAAAAGAATATTCGATTGATTGACTCAAAATTTTTACCACGTATTAAACTTATTGAGTAGAACATTGTGTTAAAATTTCGACAGGTTATGTTGATTTGTTTCCGAGAGGAAAATTATTTTTTAAAACCAGTACGTTTTCTTTCCTTTACGATAACAGGAGTAAAAGTCAATGAAACGTTTTGAAATTTGGCAGAGAATTAGCTTTCTTATGTCTAAGGAATCACTTCTTTGCCCAAAAAAATCTTACCGCTGTCATAGATTTTTGAGGTTAAAATTTTGTATAAATTGCTTATATTTGCATTTTTAAAAAGAATATTCGATTGATTGACTCAAAATTTTTACCACGTATTAAACTTATCGAGTACAACATTGTGTTAAAATTTCGAGAGGTTATGTTGATTTGTTCCCGAGAGAAAAATTATTTTTGAAAACAAGTGCGTTTTCTTTCCTTTACGATAAGAGGAGTAAAAATCAATGAAACGTTTTGAAATTTGGCAGAGAAATACAATTTTTATGTCTAACGAGTCAGTTCTTTGCCCAAAAAATCTGACCGTTGTGACCAAAGATATTTAAGGCTAAAATTTTTTATAAATTTCTTATATTTGCATTTTGAAAAGAATATCGATTGATTGACTCATTTTTACCACTTATTACACTTATCGAGTACAACATTGTGTTACAATTTCAAGAGGTTATGTTGATTTCTTTCTTATAAAAAAATTATTTTATAAAACAAGTGCGTTTACTTTCCTATACGATAAGAGGAGTAAATGTCAATGAAACGTTTTGAAATTTGGCAGAGAATTACTTTTTTTATGTCTAAGGAGTCAGTTCTTTGACAAAAAAAATCTGACCGTTGTGACCAAAGATATTTGAGGCTAACATTTTTTTATAAGTTTCTTAGATTTGCATTTTTAAAAAGAATATTCGATTGACTGACTCATTTCTACCACTTATTACACTTATCGAGTACAACATTGTGTTACAATTTCAAGAGGTTATGTTGATTTGTTTCCGAGAAAAAAATTATTTTTGAAAACAAGTGCGTTTCCTTTCCTTTAGGACCACAGGAGTAAAATTCAATGAAACGTTTTCAAATTTGGCCGAGAATAACCTTTTTATGTCTAGGAGTCAGTTCGTTGCCCAAAAAATCTGACCGTTGTGACCAAAGATATTTGAGGTTAAAATTTTTTATAAATTTCTTATATTGCATTTTTAAAAAGAATATTCGATTGATTGACTCAAAATTTTTACCACGTATTAAACTTATCGAGTACAACATTGTGTTAAAATTTCGAGAGGTTATGTTGATTTGTTTCCGAGAAAAAAATTATTTTTGAAAACAAGTGCGTTTCCTTTCCTTTAGGACCACAGGAGTAAAATTCAATGAAACGTTTTGAAAGTTGGCAGAGAATTAGCTTTTTTATGTCTAAGGAATCAGTCCTTTGACAGAAAAAATCTGACCGTTGCGACCAAAGATATTTGAGGCTAACATTTTTTATAAGTTTCTTATATTTGCATTTTTAAAAAGAATATTCGATTGATTGACTCATTTTTACCACTTATTACACTTATCGAGTACAACATTGTGTTACAATTTCGAGAGGTTATGTTGATTTCTTCCCGAGAGAAAAATTATTTTTGAAAACAAGTGCGTTTCCTTTCCTTTAGGACCACAGGAGTAAAAATCAATGAAACGTTTTGAAATTTGGCAGAGAAATACCATTTTTATGTCTAACGAGTCAGTTCTTTGCCCAAAAAAATCTGACCGTTGTGACCAAAGATATTTAAGGTTAAAATTTTTTTATAAATTGCTTATATTTCCATTTTTAAAAAGAATATTCGATTGATTGACTCTAAATTTTTACCACTTCTTACACTTATCGAGTACAACATTGTGTTAAAATTTCAAGAGGTTATGTTGATTTCTTTCTTATAAAAAAATTATTTTATAAAACAAGTGTCTTTTCTTTCCTTTACGATAAGAGAAGTAAAAGTCAATGAAACGTTTTGAAATTTGGCAGAGAATTACCTTTTTTATGTCTAAGGAGTCAGTTCTTTGCCCAAAAAAATTTTACCGTTGTGACCAAAGATATTTAAGGTTAAAATTTTTTATAAATTTCTTATCGAGTACAACATTGTGTTAAAATTTCAAGAGGTTATGTTGATTTCTTTCTTATAAAAAAATTATTTTATAAAACAAGTGCGTTTTCTGTCCGTTACGATAAGAGGAGTAAAAGTCAATGAAACGTTTTGAAATTTGGCAGAGAATTACCTTTTTTATGTCTAAGGAGTCAGTTCTTTGCCCAAAAAAATCTGACCGTTGTGACCAGAGATATTTGAGGTTAAAATTTTTTATAAATATCTTATATTTGCATTTTTAAAAAGAATATCCGATTGATTGACTCATTTTTACCACTTATTACACTTATCGAGTACAACATTGTGTTAAAATTTCAAGAGGTTATGTTGATTTCTTTCTTATAAAAAAATTATTTTATAAAACAAGTGCGTTTTCTTTCCTTTACGATAAGAGAAGTAAAAGTCAATGAAACGTTTTGAAATTTGGCAGAGAATTACCTTTTTATGTCTAAGGAGTCAGTTCTTTGCCCAAAAAAATTTTACCGTTGTGACCAAAGATATTTAAGGTTAAAATTTTTTTATAAATTTCTTATCGAGTACAACATTGTGTTAAAATTTCAAGAGGTTATGTTGATTTCTTTCTTATAAAAAAAATTATTTTATAAAACAAGTGCGTTTTCTGTCCGTTACGATAAGAGGAGTAAAAGTCAATGAAACGTTTTGAAATTTGGCAGAGAATTACCTTTTTTATGTCTAAGGAGTCAGTTCTTTGCCCAAAAAAATCTGACCGTTGTGACCAGAGATATTTGAGGTTAAAATTTTTTATAAATATCTTATATTTGCATTTTTAAAAAGAATATCCGATTGATTGACTCAAAATTTTTACCACTTATTACACTTATCGAGTACAACATTGTGTTAAAATTTCAAGAGATTATGTTGATATGTTTCCGAAAAAAAATTATTTTTGAAAACAAGTGCATTTCCTTTCCTTTATGATAACAGGAGTAAAAGTCAATGAATCGTTTTGAAATTTGGCAGAGAATTAGCTTTTTTATGTCTGAGGAATCAGTCCTTTGCCCAAAAAAATCTGACCGTTGTGACCATAGATATTTGAGGCTAACATTTTTTTATAAGTTTCTTATATTTGCATTTTTAAAAAGAATATTCGATTGATTGACTCATTTTTACCACTTATTACACTTATCAAGTACAACATTGTGTTACAATTTCAAGAGGTTATGTTGATTTCTTTCTTATAAAAAAATTATTTTATAAAACAAGTGCGTTTTCTTTCCTATACGATAAGAGGAGTAAACGTCAATGAAACGTTTTGAAATTTGGCAGAGAATTACTTTTTTATGTCTAAGGAGTCAGTTCTTTGCCCAAAAAATCTGACCGTTGTGACCAAAGATATTTGAGGTTAAAATTTTTTATAAATTTCTTATATTTGCATTTTTAAAAAGAATATTTGATTGATTGACTCAAAATTTTTACCACGTATTAAACTTATCGAGTACAACATTGTGTTACAATTTCAAGAGGTTATGTTGATTTCTTTCTTATAAAAAAAAAATTTTATAAAACAAGTGCGTTTTCTTTCCTTTACGATAAGAGGAGTAAAAATCAATGAAACGTTTTGAAATTTGGCAGAGAATTAGCTTTCTTATGTCTAAGGAATCACTTCTTTGCCCAAAAAATTTTACCGTTGTCATAGATTTTTGAGGTTGAAATTTTGTATAAATTTCTTATATTTGAATTTTTAAAAAGAATATTCGATTGATTGACTCAAAATTTTTACCACGATTAAACTTATCGAGTACAACATTGTGTTAAAATTTCAAGAGGTTATGTTGATATGTTTCCGAAAAAAAAAATTATTTTTGAAAACAAGTGCATTTCCTTTCCTTTATGATAAAAGGAGTAAAAGTCAATCAATCGTTTTGTAATTTGGCAGAGAATTAGCTTTTTTATGTCTGAGGAATCAGTCCTTTGCCCAAAAAAATCTGACCGTTGTGACCATAGATATTTGAGGCTAACATTTTTTTATAAGTTTCTTATATTTGCATTTTTAAAAAGAATATTCGATTGATTGCCTCAAAATTTTTACCACGTATTAAACTTATTGAGTAGAACATTGTGTTAAAATTTCGACAGGTTATGTTGATTTGTTTCCGAGAGGAAAATTATTTTTTAAAACCAGTACGTTTTCTTTCCTTTACGATAACAGGAGTAAAAGTCAATGAAACGTTTTGAAATTTGGCAGAGAATTAGCTTTCTTATGTCTAAGGAATCACTTCTTTGCCCAAAAAATCTTACCGCTGTCATAGATTTTTGAGGTTAAAATTTTGTATAAATTGCTTATATTTGCATTTTTAAAAAGAATATTCGATTGATTGACTCAAAATTTTTACCACGTATTAAACTTATCGAGTACAACATTGTGTTAAAATTTCGAGAGGTTATGTTGATTTGTTCCCGAGAGAAAAATTATTTTTGAAAACAAGTGCGTTTTCTTTCCTTTACGATAAGAGGAGTAAAAATCAATGAAACGTTTTGAAATTTGGCAGAGAAATACAATTTTTATGTCTAACGAGTCAGTTCTTTGCCCAAAAAATCTGACCGTTGTGACCAAAGATATTTAAGGCTAAAATTTTTTATAAATTTCTTATATTTGCATTTTGAAAAGAATATCGATTGATTGACTCATTTTTACCACTTATTACACTTATCGAGTACAACATTGTGTTACAATTTCAAGAGGTTATGTTGATTTCTTTCTTATAAAAAAAATTATTTTATAAAACAAGTGCGTTTACTTTCCTATACGATAAGAGGAGTAAATGTCAATGAAACGTTTTGAAATTTGGCAGAGAATTACTTTTTTTATGTCTAAGGAGTCAGTTCTTTGACAAAAAAAATCTGACCGTTGTGACCAAAGATATTTGAGGCTAACATTTTTTTATAAGTTTCTTAGATTTGCATTTTTAAAAAGAATATTCGATTGACTGACTCATTTCTACCACTTATTACACTTATCGAGTACAACATTGTGTTACAATTTCAAGAGGTTATGTTGATTTGTTTCCGAGAAAAAAATTATTTTTGAAAACAAGTGCGTTTCCTTTCCTTTAGGACCACAGGAGTAAAATTCAATGAAACGTTTTCAAATTTGGCCGAGAATAACCTTTTTTATGTCTAGGGAGTCAGTTCGTTGCCCAAAAAAATCTGACCGTTGTGACCAAAGATATTTGAGGTTAAAATTTTTTATAAATTTCTTATATTGCATTTTTAAAAAGAATATTCGATTGATTGACTCATTTTTACCACTTATTACACTTATCGAGTACAACATTGTGTTACAATTTCGAGAGGTTATGTTGATTTCTTCCCGAGAGAAAAATTATTTTTGAAAACAAGTGCGTTTCCTTTCCTTTAGGACCACAGGAGTAAAAATCAATGAAACGTTTTGAAATTTGGCAGAGAAATACCATTTTTATGTCTAACGAGTCAGTTCTTTGCCCAAAAAAATCTGACCGTTGTGACCAAAGATATTTAAGGTTAAAATTTTTTTATAAATTGCTTATATTTCCATTTTTAAAAAGAATATTCGATTGATTGACTCTAAATTTTTACCACGTATTAAACTTATCGAGTACAACATTGTGTTAAAATTTCGAGAGGTTATGTTGATTTGTTTCCGAGAAAAAAATTATTTTTGAAAACAAGTGCGTTTCCTTTCCTTTAGGACCACAGGAGTAAAATTCAATGAAACGTTTTGAAAGTTGGCAGAGAATTAGCTTTTTTATGTCTAAGGAATCAGTCCTTTGACAGAAAAAATCTGACCGTTGCGACCAAAGATATTTGAGGCTAACATTTTTTTATAAGTTTCTTATATTTGCATTTTTAAAAAGAATATTCGATTGATTGACTCATTTTTACCACTTATTACACTTATCGAGTACAACATTGTGTTACAATTTCGAGAGGTTATGTTGATTTCTTCCCGAGAGAAAAATTATTTTTGAAAACAAGTGCGTTTCCTTTCCTTTAGGACCACAGGAGTAAAAATCAATGAAACGTTTTGAAATTTGGCAGAGAAATACCATTTTTATGTCTAACGAGTCAGTTCTTTGCCCAAAAAAATCTGACCGTTGTGACCAAAGATATTTAAGGTTAAAATTTTTTTATAAATTGCTTATATTTCCATTTTTAAAAAGAATATTCGATTGATTGACTCTAAATTTTTACCACTTCTTACACTTATCGAGTACAACATTGTGTTAAAATTTCAAGAGGTTATGTTGATTTCTTTCTTATAAAAAAATTATTTTATAAAACAAGTGCGTTTTCTTTCCTTTACGATAAGAGAAGTAAAAGTCAATGAAACGTTTTGAAATTTGGCAGAGAATTACCTTTTTTATGTCTAAGGAGTCAGTTCTTTGCCCAAAAAAATTTTACCGTTCTGACCAAAGATATTTAAGGTTAAAATTTTTTTATAAATTTCTTATCGAGTACAACATTGTGTTAAAATTTCAAGAGGTTATGTTGATTTCTTTCTTATAAAAAAATTATTTTATAAAACAAGTGCGTTTTCTGTCCGTTACGATAAGAGGAGTAAAAGTCAATGAAACGTTTTGAAATTTGGCAGAGAATTACCTTTTTTATGTCTAAGGAGTCAGTTCTTTGCCCAAAAAATCTGACCGTTGTGACCAGAGATATTTGAGGTTAAAATTTTTTATAAATATCTTATATTTGCATTTTTAAAAAGAATATCCGATTGATTGACTCATTTTTACCACTTATTACACTTATCGAGTACAACATTGTGTTAAAATTTCAAGAGGTTATGTTGATTTCTTTCTTATAAAAAAATTATTTTATAAAACAAGTGCGTTTTCTTTCCTTTACGATAAGAGAAGTAAAAGTCAATGAAACGTTTTGAAATTTGGCAGAGAATTACCTTTTTTATGTCTAAGGAGTCAGTTCTTTGCCCAAAAAAATTTTACCGTTGTGACCAAAGATATTTAAGGTTAAAATTTTTTTATAAATTTCTTATCGAGTACAACATTGTGTTAAAATTTCAAGATGTTATGTTGATTTCTTTCTTATAAAAAAATTATTTTATAAAACAAGTGCGTTTTCTGTCCGTTACGATAAGAGGAGTAAAAGTCAATGAAACGTTTTGAAATTTGGCAGAGAATTACCTTTTTTATGTCTAAGGAGTCAGTTCTTTGCCCAAAAAAATCTGACCGTTGTGACCAGAGATATTTGAGGTTAAAATTTTTTATAAATATCTTATATTTGCATTTTTAAAAAGAATATCCGATTGATTGACTCAAAATTTTTACCACTTATTACACTTATCGAGTACAACATTGTGTTAAAATTTCAAGAGATTATGTTGATATGTTTCCGAAAAAAAATTATTTTTGAAAACAAGTGCATTTCCTTTCCTTTATGATAACAGGAGTAAAAGTCAATGAATCGTTTTGAAATTTGGCAGAGAATTAGCTTTTTTATGTCTGAGGAATCAGTCCTTTGCCCAAAAAATCTGACCGTTGTGACCATAGATATTTGAGGCTAACATTTTTTATAAGTTTCTTATATTTGCATTTTTAAAAAGAATATTCGATTGATTGACTCATTTTTACCACTTATTACACTTATCAAGTACAACATTGTGTTACAATTTCAAGAGGTTATGTTGATTTCTTTCTTATAAAAAAAATTATTTTATAAAACAAGTGCGTTTTCTTTCCTATACGATAAGAGGAGTAAACGTCAATGAAACGTTTTGAAATTTGGCAGAGAATTACTTTTTTTATGTCTAAGGAGTCAGTTCTTTGCCCAAAAAAATCTGACCGTTGTGACCAAAGATATTTGAGGTTAAAATTTTTTATAAATTTCTTATATTTGCATTTTTAAAAAGAATATTTGATTGATTGACTCAAAATTTTTACCACGTATTAAACTTATCGAGTACAACATTGTGTTACAATTTCAAGAGGTTATGTTGATTTCTTTCTTATAAAAAAAAAATTTTATAAAACAAGTGCGTTTTCTTTCCTTTACGATAAGAGGAGTAAAAATCAATGAAACGTTTTGAAATTTGGCAGAGAATTAGCTTTCTTATGTCTAAGGAATCACTTCTTTGCCCAAAAAAATTTTACCGTTGTCATAGATTTTTGAGGTTGAAATTTTGTATAAATTTCTTATATTTGAATTTTTAAAAAGAATATTCGATTGATTGACTCAAAATTTTTACCACGATTAAACTTATCGAGTACAACATTGTGTTAAAATTTCAAGAGGTTATGTTGATATGTTTCCGAAAAAAAAATTATTTTTGAAAACAAGTGCACTTCCTTTCCTTTATGATAAAAGGAGTAAAAGTCAATCAATCGTTTTGTAATTTGGCAGAGAATTAGCTTTTTTATGTCTGAGGAATCAGTCCTTTGCCCAAAAAATCTGACCGTTGTGACCATAGATATTTGAGGCTAACATTTTTTTATAAGTTTCTTATATTTGCATTTTTAAAAAGAATATTCGATTGATTGCCTCAAAATTTTTACCACGTATTAAACTTATTGAGTAGAACATTGTGTTAAAATTTCGACAGGTTATGTTGATTTGTTTCCGAGAGGAAAATTATTTTTTAAAACCAGTACGTTTTCTTTCCTTTACGATAACAGGAGTAAAAGTCAATGAAACGTTTTGAAATTTGGCAGAGAATTAGCTTTCTTATGTCTAAGGAATCACTTCTTTGCCCAAAAAAATCTTACCGCTGTCATAGATTTTTGAGGTTAAAATTTTGTATAAATTGCTTATATTTGCATTTTTAAAAAGAATATTCGATTGATTGACTCAAAATTTTTACCACGTATTAAACTTATCGAGTACAACATTGTGTTAAAATTTCGAGAGGTTATGTTGATTTGTTCCCGAGAGAAAAATTATTTTTGAAAACAAGTGCGTTTTCTTTCCTTTACGATAAGAGGAGTAAAAATCAATGAAACGTTTTGAAATTTGGCAGAGAAATACAATTTTTATGTCTAACGAGTCAGTTCTTTGCCCAAAAAATCTGACCGTTGTGACCAAAGATATTTAAGGCTAAAATTTTTTATAAATTTCTTATATTTGCATTTTGAAAAGAATATCGATTGATTGACTCATTTTTACCACTTATTACACTTATCGAGTACAACATTGTGTTACAATTTCAAGAGGTTATGTTGATTTCTTTCTTATAAAAAAAATTATTTTATAAAACAAGTGCGTTTACTTTCCTATACGATAAGAGGAGTAAATGTCAATGAAACGTTTTGAAATTTGGCAGAGAATTACTTTTTTTATGTCTAAGGAGTCAGTTCTTTGACAAAAAAAATCTGACCGTTGTGACCAAAGATATTTGAGGCTAACATTTTTTTATAAGTTTCTTAGATTTGCATTTTTAAAAAGAATATTCGATTGACTGACTCATTTCTACCACTTATTACACTTATCGAGTACAACATTGTGTTACAATTTCAAGAGGTTATGTTGATTTGTTTCCGAGAAAAAAATTATTTTTGAAAACAAGTGCGTTTCCTTTCCTTTAGGACCACAGGAGTAAAATTCAATGAAACGTTTTCAAATTTGGCCGAGAATAACCTTTTTTATGTCTAGGGAGTCAGTTCGTTGCCCAAAAAAATCTGACCGTTGTGACCAAAGATATTTGAGGTTAAAATTTTTTATAAATTTCTTATATTGCATTTTTAAAAAGAATATTCGATTGATTGACTCATTTTTACCACTTATTACACTTATCGAGTACAACATTGTGTTACAATTTCGAGAGGTTATGTTGATTTCTTCCCGAGAGAAAAATTATTTTTGAAAACAAGTGCGTTTCCTTTCCTTTAGGACCACAGGAGTAAAAATCAATGAAACGTTTTGAAATTTGGCAGAGAAATACCATTTTTATGTCTAACGAGTCAGTTCTTTGCCCAAAAAATCTGACCGTTGTGACCAAAGATATTTAAGGTTAAAATTTTTTTATAAATTGCTTATATTTCCATTTTTAAAAAGAATATTCGATTGATTGACTCTAAATTTTTACCACGTATTAAACTTATCGAGTACAACATTGTGTTAAAATTTCGAGAGGTTATGTTGATTTGTTTCCGAGAGAAAAATTATTTTTGAAAACAAGTACGTTTTCTTTCCATTACGATAAAAGGAGTAAAAGTCAATGAAACGTTTTGAAATTTGGCAGAGAATTAGCTTTCTTATGTCTAAGGAATCACTTCTTTGCCCAAAAAATCCGACCGTAGTGACCAAAGATATTTAAGGTTAAAATTTTTTATAAATTTCTTATATTTGCATTTTTAAAAAGAATATTCGATTGATTGACTCATTTTTACCACTTATTACACTTATCGAGTACAACATTGTGTTACAATTTCAAGAGTTTATGTTGATTTCTTTCTTATAAAAAAAATGATTTTATAAAACAAGTGCGTTTTCTTTCCTTTACGGTAAGAGGAGTAAATGTCAATGAAACGTTTTGAACTTTGGCAGAGAATTACTTTTTTTATGTCTAAGGAGTCAGTTCTTTGCCCAAAAAAATCTGATCGTTGTGACCAAAGATATTTGAGGTTAAAATTTTTTATAAATTTCTTATATTTGCATATTTAAAAAGAATATTCGATTGATTGACTCAAAATTTTTACCACGTATTAAACTTATCGAGTACAACATTGTGTTAAAATTTCGAGAGGTTATGTTGATTTGTTTCCGAGAGAAAAATTATTTTTGAAAACAAGTACGTTTTCTTTCCATTACGATAAAAGGAGTAAAAGTCAATGAAACGTTTTGAAATTTGGCAGAGAATTAGCTTTCTTATGTCTAAGGAATCACTTCTTTGCCCAAAAAAATCTGACCGTTGTGACCAAAGATATTTAAGGTTAAAATTTTTTTATAAATTTCTTATATTTGCATTTTTAAAAAGAATATTCGATTGATTGACTCATTTTTACCACTTATTACACTTATCGAGTACAACATTGTGTTACAATTTCAAGAGTTTATGTTGATTTCTTTCTTATAAAAAAAATGATTTTATAAAACAAGTGCGTTTTCTTTCCTTTACGGTAAGAGGAGTAAATGTCAATGAAACGTTTTGAACTTTGGCAGAGAATTACTTTTTTTATGTCTAAGGAGTCAGTTCTTTGCCCAAAAAAATCTGATCGTTGTGACCAAAGATATTTGAGGTTAAAATTTTTTATAAATTTCTTATATTTGCATATTTAAAAAGAATATTCGATTGATTGACTCAAAATTTTTACCACGTATTGAACTTATCGAGTACAACATTGTGTTAAAATTTCGAGAGGTTATGTTGATTTGTTCCCGAGAGAAAAATTATTTTTGAAAACAAGTGCGTTTTCTTTCCTTTACGATAAGAGGAGTAAATGTCAATGAAACGTTTTGAAATTTGGCAGAGGATTACATTTTTTATGTCTAAGGAGTCAGTTCTTTGACAAAAAAAATCTGACCGTTGCGACCAAAGATATTTGAGGTTAAAATTTTTTATAAATTTCTTAGATTTGCATTTTTAAAAAGAATATTCGATTGATTGACTCATTTTTACCACTTATTACACTTATCGAGTACAACATTGTGTTACAATTTCAAGAGTTTATGTTGATTTCTTTCTTATAAAAAAAATTATTTTATAAAACAAGTGCGTTTTCTTTCCTTTACGATAAGAGGAGTAAATGTCAATGAAACGTTTTGAAATTTGGCAGAGAATTACATTTTTTATGTCTAAGGAGTCAGTTCTTTGACAAAAATAATCTGACCGTTGTGACCAAAGATATTTAAGGTTAAAATTTTTTTATAAATTGCTTATATTTCCATTTTTAAAAAGAATATTCGATTGATTGACTCTAAATTTTTACCACGTATTAAACTTATCGAGTACAACATTGTGTTAAAATTTCGAGAGGTTATGTTGATTTGTTTCCGAGAGAAAAATTATTTTTGAAAACAAGTACGTTTTCTTTCCTTTACGATAAAAGGAGTAAAAGTCAATGAAACGTTTTGAAATTTGGCAGAGAATTAGCTTTCTTATGTCTAAGGAATCACTTCTTTGCCCAAAAAAATCTTACCGCTGTCATAGATTTTTGAGGTTAAAATTTTGTATAAATTGCTTATATTTGCATTTTTAAAAAGAATATTCGATTGATTGACTCAAAATTTTTACCACGTATTAAACTTATCGAGTACAACATTGTGTTAAAATTTCGAGAGGTTATGTTGATTTGTTCCCGAGAGAAAAATTATTTTTGAAAACAAGTGCGTTTTCTTTCCTTTACGATAAGAGGAGTAAATGTCAATGAAACGTTTTGAAATTTGGCAGAGAATTACATTTTTTATATCTAAGGAGTCAGTTCTTTGACAAAAAAAATCTGACCGTTGCGACCAAAGATATTTGAGGTTAAAATTTTTTATAAATTTCTTAGATTTGCATTTTTAAAAAGAATATTCGATTGATTGACTCAAAATTTTTACCACTTCTTACACTTATCGAGTACAACATTGTGTTAAAATTTCAAGAGGTTATGTTGATTTCTTTCTTATAAAAAAAATTATTTTATAAAACAAGTGCGTTTCCTTTTCTTTACGATAAGAGGAGTAAAAATCAATGAAACGTTTTGAAATTTGGCAGAGAAATATGATTTTTATGTCTAAGGAGTCAATCCCTTGCCCAAAAAAATCTGACCGTTGTGACCAAAGATATTTAAGGTTAAAATTTTTTTATAAATTGCTTATATTTGCATTTTTAAAAAGAATATTCGATTGATTGACTCAAAATTTTTACCACTTCTTACACTTATCGAGTACAACATTGTGTTAAAATTTCAAGAGGTTATGTTGATTTCTTTCTTATAAAAAAAATTATTTTATAAAACAAGTGCGTTTCCTTTTCTTTACGATAAGAGGAGTAAAAATCAATGAAACGTTTTGAAATTTGGCAGAGAAATATGATTTTTATGTCGAAGGAATCAGTCCTTTGACAGAAAAAATCTGACCGTTGTGACGAAAGATATTTAAGGTTAAAATTTTTTATAAATATCTTATATATGCATTTTTAAAAAGAATATCCGATTGATTGACTCAAAATTTTTACCACTTATTACACTTATCGAGTACAACATTGTGTTAAAATTTCAAGAGGTTATGTTGATTTTTTTCCGACAAAAAAATTATTTTTGAAAACAAGTGCGTTTCCCTGCTTTGACGGAGAGATTGGGGTGGTACAAGCGCATTCCGAGTATACGTAAACTCATACACTAGGGCATCAAAAATTCTATTTCGAAAACGAAGTCTTATACCCGGCCAAATTTTTAATATGTTTTTTAGCATAATAATAAAAACTTAAGGAAAAATTAACACGAAAATCGTATGTCGGGAAAACTCTGCTTTGAACGGGAGATTCGGCTATATGAGGGCACAGAGCATACACATTAACAGATTCACCATGGCATATCGAAAATTCTATCTCGCAAACGAAGACTTTTACCCCGCCCAGCTTTTAATATCTTCTTTAGTATAATAATACAAGCTTAAAAAAAAATTAACAAGAAAATCGTATGTCCGGAAAACCCTGCTTGGAAGAGGTGATGGGTGCGATACTAGCGGATAGCGAGTATACGTGAACACCTAAAGGATTACCTATCGAAAATTCTATCTCGAAAACGAGATCTTATACCCCGCCAAATCTTTAATATGTTTTTTAGTTTATCAATAGAAGCTTAAAAAAATTGACAAGAAAATTGTATATACGGATAAGCCTGCTTCGAATGGGAGATTGGGGCTATATGAGCGCATACAGCGTACACATGAACACATACACTATGTCATACCGAAAATTCTATATCGAAAACGAAGTCTTATACCCCGCCAAATTTTTAATATGTTTTTTAGCATAATAATACAAACTTAAGAAAAAATTAACAAGGAAATCGTATGTCGGGAAAACCCTGCTTGGAAGGGGAGATTGGAGGGACACGAGCGCATACCGAGTATACGTGAACACCTAAAGGATGATCTATCAAAAATTCTATCTCGAAAACGGGATCTTATACGCCACCAAATTTTTAATAAATTTTGTAGTATGACAATACGAGGTTAAAAAAAATTTACAAGATAATCGTATGTATGTCCCGAAAACTCTGCTTTGAACGGGAGATTGGGTGATATGAGCGCACACAGTGTACATATTAACAGTTTCACCATGGCATATCGAAATTTCTATCTCGCAAACGAGGTCTTGTACCCCGCCAAGCTTTTAATATCTTTTTTTCTATAACAATACAAGCTTAAAAAAAAATTAACAAGAAAATCGTATGTCCGAAAAACCGTGCTTGGAAGAGGATGTTGGTGCGATACGTGTGGATAGCGAGTATACGTGAAAAGGATGATCTATCGAAAATTCTATCTTGCAAACGAAGTTTTGAACCCCGCCAAACTTTAAATATCTTTTTTAGTATAACAATACAAGCTTAAAAAAAAATTAACAAGAAAATCGTATGTCCGGAAAACCCTGCTTGAAAGAGGAGGTTGGTGCGATACGTGTGGATAGCGAGTATACGTGAAAAGGATGATCTATCGAAAATTCTATCTCGCAAACGAAGTCTTATACCGCGCCCAATTTTTAATAAATTTTTTAGTATAACAATACACGCTTAAAAAAAATTTACAAGATAATCGTATGTCCGGAGAACTCTGCTTTGAACGGAAGATTGGGCGATATGAGCGGATAGCGAGTATACGTGAACACCTAAAGCATGATCTATCAAAAATTCTATCTCGAAAATGAGATCTTACACCCCGCCAAATTTTTAATATCTTTTTTAGTATAGTAATACAAGCTTAAAACAAATTGACAGCAAAATTGTATGTCCGGAAAACCCTGCTTTGAACGAGAGATTGAGCTGATACGACCGTATATCGAGTATACTTGAACACATTCACCAGGACATCCAAATTCTATGTCGCAAACGAAGACTTATACCCCGCCAAATTTTTAATATGTTTTTGCATAATAATACAATCTTAAGAAAAAATTAACAAGAAAAACGTATTTCGGGAAACCCTGCTTGGAAGGGGAGATTGGGGCGACACGAGTGCATACCGAGTATACGTGAACAGCTAAAGGATGATCTATCGAAAATTCTATCTCGAAAACGGGATCTTATACGCCACCAAATTTTTAATAAGTTTTTTAGTATAACAATACAAGCTTAAAAAAAATTTACAAGATAATCGTATGTCCGGAAAACTCTGCTTTGAACGGGAGATTGGGCGATATGAGCGCACACAGTGTACACATTAACAGATTCACCATGGCATATAGAAAATTCTATCTCGCAAACGAAGTCTTATACCCCGCCCAATTTTTAATAAGCTTTTTAGTATAACAATACAAGCTTAGAAGAAATGGGCAGCAAAATTGTATATTCTGAAAACCCTGCTTTTAATGGGAGATTGGGGCGATATGAGCCCATACAGCGTACACAAGAAAACATACGCCATGTCATATCGAAAATTCTATATCGGAAACGAGATCTTATACCCCACCAAATTTTTAATACGTTTTTTAGTATAATAATACAAGCTTATCAAAAAATTAACAAGAAAATCGTATGTCCGGAAAACCCTGCTTGGAAGAGGAGATTGGGGCGATACGAGCGCATACCGAGTATACGTGTATACCTAAAGGATGATCTAGACAAAATTCTATCTCGAAAACGAGATTTTATACCCAGCCTAATTTTTAATAAGTTTTTTAGTAGAACAATACAAGTTTAAAAAAAAAATTGGCAGCAAAATTGTATGTACGGAAAACCCTGCTTTGAAGGAGAGATTGGGGTGGTACAAGCGCATATCGAGTATACGTGAACTCATACACTAGGGCATCAAAAATTCTATTTCGAAAACGAAGTCTTATTCCCGGCCAAATTTTTAATATGTTATTTAGTATAGCAGGAAAACCTTAAAAAAAATTAACAAGAAAATCGTATGTCCTGAAAACCCTGCTAGGGAGAGGAGATTGTTGCGATACGATCGGATAGCGAGTATACGTTAACATCTAAAGGATGATCTATCGAAAATTCTATCTCGCAAACGAAGTCTTATACCCCGCCAAATTTTTTAAATGTTTTTTAGCATAATAATAAAAACTTAAGAAAAAATTAACACGAAAATCGTTTGTCGGGAAACCCTGCTTGGAAGGGGAGATTGGGGCGACATGAGTGCATACCGAGTATACGTGAACGCCTAAAGGATGATCTATCGAAAATATTATCTCGAAAACGGGATCTTATACGCAGCCAAATTTTTAATATCTTTTTTAGTATAACAATACAAGCTTAAAAAAAATTAACAAGAAAATCGAATGTCCGGAAAACCCTGCTTGTAAGAAGAGATTGGTGCTATACGTGTGGATACCGAGTATACGTGGAAAGGATGATCTATCGAAAATTCTATCTCGCAAACGAAGTCTTATGCCCCGCCCAATTTTTAATAAGTTTTTTAGTATAACAATACAAGCTTAAACAAAAATTGGCAGCAAAATTGTATATCCGGAAAACCCTGCTTGGAAGGGGAGATTGGGGCGATACGAGCGCATACCGAGTTTACGTGAACATCGAAAGGATGATCTACCGAAAATTCTATCTCGAAAACGGGATCATATACGCCACCAAATTTTTAATAAGTTTTTTAGTATAACAATACAAGCTTAAAAAAAATTAGCAAGAAAATCGTATGTCCGCAAAACCCTGTTTGGAAGAGCAGATTGGTGCGATACGAGTGGATAGCGAGTATACGTGGCTAGGATGATCCATCGAAAATTCTATCTCGCAAACGAAGTCTTATACGCCGCCCAATTTTTAATACGTTTTTCGGCATAATAATACAAGCTTAAAAAAAATTAACAAAGAAAATCGTATGTCTGGAAAACCCTGCTTAGAAGGGGAGATTGGGGCGATACGTGTGGATAGCGAGTATACGTGGAAAGGAAGATCTATCGAAAATTCTATCTCGCAAACGAACTCTTATACCCCGCCCAATTTTTAATGAGTTTTTTATTATAACAATACAAGCTTAAAAAAAATTAAGTAGAAAATCGTATGCCCGGAAAACCCAGCTTGGAATGGGAGATTGGGGCGATACGAGCGAATACCGAGTATACGTGAACACCTAAAGGATGATATATTCAAAATTCCATCTCGAAAACGAGATCTTATACTCCGCCAAATTTTTAATATGTTTTTTAGTATATCAATACAAGCTTAAAAAAAATTTACAAGAAAATTGTAAATCCGGAAAACCCTGCTTTGAATGGGAGATTGGGGCTATATGAGCGCATACAGCGTACATATGAACACATACACCATGTCATATCGAAAATTCTATATCGATAACGAAGTCTTGTACCGCGCCAAATTTTTAATATGTTTTTCAGTATAACAATACAAACTTAAAAAAAATTAACAAGAAAATCGTATGCCCGGAAGACCCTGCATGGAATGGGAGATTGGGGCGATACGAGCGAATACCGACTATACATGTACACCTAAAAGATGATCTATTGAAAATTCTATCTCGAAAACGAGATCTTATACCCCGCCAAATTTTTAATATGTTTTTTAGTATATAAATACAAGCTTAAAAAAAATTTACGAGAAAATTGTAAATCCGGAAAACCCTGCTTTGAATGGGAGATTGGGGCGATATTAGCGCATACAGCGTACACATGAACACATACACCATGTCATATCGAAAATTCTATATCGAAAACGAAGTCTTATACCCCGCCAAATTTTTAATATGTTTTTTAGCATAATAATACAAGCTTAAAAAAAATTAGCAAGAAAATAGTATGTTCGGAAAACCCTGCTTGGAAGGGGAGATTGCGGCGATACGAGCGCACAACTAGTATACGTGAACAACTAAAGGATAATCTATCGGAAATTCTATCACGAAAACTAGATCTTATACCACCCAAATTTTTAATACGTTTTTTAGTATAATAGTAAAAGCTTAACAAAAAATTAACAAGAAAATCGTATGGCCGGAAAACCCTGCTTGGAAGAGAAGATTGGGGCGATATGAGCGCACACAGCGTACACATGAACAGAAACACCATGACATATCGAAAATTCTATCTCGCAAACGAATTCTTATACTCCGCCCAATTTTTAATATGTTTTTCAGCATAATAATACAAGCTTAAAAAAAATTAACAAGAAAATCGTATGTCCCAAAACCCTGCTTGGAAGGGGAGATTGGGCTGATACGACCGTATATCGCGTATACTTGAACACGTTCACCAGGACATCCAAATTATATTCGCAGACGAAGTCTTATACCCCGCCAAGTTTTTAATATATTTTTTAGTATTGCAAACAGAAACACTATGACATATCGAAAATTCTATCTTGCAAACGAAGTCTTATACAAAAATCGTATGTCGGGAAAACCCTGTTTGGAAGGGGAGATTGGGGCGACACGAGCGCATACCGAGTATACGTGAACACCGAAAGGATGATATATCGAAAATTCTATCTCGAAAACGGGATCTTATACGCCGCCAAAATTTTAATAAGTCTTTTAGTATAACAATACAAGCTTAAATAAAAATTTACAAGATAATCGTATGTCCGGAAAACTCGGCTTTGAACGGGAGATTGTGCGATATGAGCGCACACAGCGTACACATTAACAGATTCACCATGGCATATCGAAAATTCTATCTCGCAAACGAAGTCTTGTACCCCGCCAAGCTTTTAATATCTTTTATAGTATAACAATACAAGCTTAAAAAAAATTAACAAGAAAATCGTATGTTCGGAAAACCCTGCTTGGAAGAGGAGATTGGTGGGATACGAGTGGATAGCGAGTATACGTGGAAAGGATGATCTATCGAAAATTCTATCTCGAAAACGAGATCTTATTCCCCGCCTAATTTTTATTATCTTTTTTATTATAGTAATACAAGCTTAAAACAAATTTACAGCAAAATTGTATGTCCGCAAAACCCTGCTTTGAAGGAGAGATTGGGCTGATACGACCGTATATCGAGTATACTTGAACACATTCACCAGGACATCCGAATTATATGTCGCAAACGAAGACTTATACCCCGCCAAGTTTTTAATATATTTTTTAGTATAGCAATAAAACCTTAAAAAAATTAACAAGAAAATCGTATGTCCGTAAAACCCTGCTTGGCAGAGGAGATTGGTGCGATACGAGCGGATAGCGAGTATACGTTAACATCTAAAGGATGATCTATCCAAAATTCTATCTCGATAACGAGATATTATACCCCACCAAATTTTTAATATGTTTTTTAGTATAACAATACAAGCCTAAAAAAAATTTACAAGAAAATCGTATGTCCGGAAAACCCTGCTTTGAATGGGAGATTGGGGCATTTAGAGCGCATACAGCGTATACAAGAACACATACACTATGACATATCGGAAATTCTATCTCGAAAACGAAGTCTTATGCTCCGCCCAATTTTTAATATGTTTGTTCGCATAATAATACCATCTTAAGAAAAAATTATCAAGAAAATCGCATGTCCGGAAAACCCTCCTTGGAAGGGCAGATTGGGGCGGTACGAGTGTATACCGAGTATACGTGAACACATAAACCAGGACATCAAAAATTCTATCTCGCAACGGATGTCTTATACCCTGCCAAGTTTTTAATATGTCTTTTTAGTATAACTATACAAGCTTAAAAAAAATTAACAAGAAATTTGTAGTTCCGGAAAACCCTGCTTGGAAGAGGAGATTGGTGCGATACTAGCGGAAGCGAGTATACGTGAACACCTAAAGGATGATCTATCAAAAATTCTATCTCGAAAATGAGATCTTATACCCCACCAAATTTTTAATATGTTATTTTAGTATAACAATACAAGCTTAAAAAAAAATAAGAAGAAAATCGTATGCCCGGGAAACCCTGCTTGGAAGGGGAGATTGGGGCGATACGAGCGAATACCGAGTATACGTGAACTCCTAAAGGATGATCTATCGAAAATTCTATCTCGAAAACGAGATCTTATGCCCCGCCAAATTTTTAATATGTTTTTTAGTATATAAATACAAGCTTAAAAAAAATTTACGAGAAAATTGTAAATCCGGAAAACCCTGCTTTGAATGGGAGATTGGGGCGATATTAGCGCATACAGCGTACACATGAACACATACACCATGTCATATCGAAAATTCTATATCGAAAACGAAGTCTTATACCCCGCCAAATTTTTAATATGTTTTTTAGCATAATAATACAAGCTTAAAAGAAATTAGCAAGAAAATAGTATGTTCGGAAAACCCTGCTTGGAAGGGGAGATTGCGGCGATACGAGCGCACAACTAGTATACGTGAACAACTAAAGGATAATCTATCGGAAATTCTATCACGAAAACTAGATCTTATACCACCCAAATTTTTAATACGTTTTTTAGTATAATAGTAAAAGCTTAACAAAAAATTAACAAGAAAATCGTATGGCCGGAAAACCCTGCTTGGAAGAGAAGATTGGGGCGATATGAGCGCACACAGCGTACACATGAACAGAAACACCATGACATATCGAAAATTCTATCTCGCAAACGAATTCTTATACTCCGCCCAATTTTTAATATGTTTTTCAGCATAATAATACAAGCTTAAAAAAAATTAACAAGAAAATCGTATGTCCCAAAACCCTGCTTGGAAGGGGAGATTGGGCTGATACGACCGTATATCGCGTATACTTGAACACGTTCACCAGGACATCCGAATTCTATGTCGCAAACGAAGTCTTATACCCCGCCAAGTTTTTAATATATTTTTTAGTATAGCAATAAAACCTTAAAAAAATTAACAAGAAAATCGTATGTCCGTAAAACCCTGCTTGGCAGAGGAGATTGGTGCGATACGAGCGCACACCGAGTATACGTGAACACCTAAAGGATAATCTATCGAAAATTCTATCACGAAAACGAGATCTTATACCCCACCAAATTTTTAATACGTTTTTTAGTATAATAATACAAGCTTAAAAAAAATTAACAAGAAAATCGTATGTCCGGAAAACCCTGCTTGGAAGAGGAGATTGAGGCGATTCGAGCACTTAACGTCTATACGTGAACTCCTAAAGGATGATCTATTGAAAATTCTGTCTCTAAAACGAAGTCTTATACCCCGCCAAATTTTTAGTATCATTTTTAGTATATTAATAAAAGCTTAAAAAAATTGGGAGCAAAATCTTATGTCCGGAAAACCCTACTTTGGAGGGGAGATTGAGGCGATATGAATGTGTTTGATGTTGTGAACGTTCATCGTGAACTAAATATCGAGAAATTCCAAATTCGGTTTTTCTTTTATGTTATTTGTTAGAGATATGCGTAAAGCATGGACAAACTGTAAAATAAGTTATTTCCAAAGTGATTATCCCCCAAAGCATCCCTTAAATCACCCCGACTGAACAGTACATGATAAAAAAAATTTATACCACCATTTCGTCGCGCGGTACGAAGAAAAGCCAACTTGGAAGTTGCAGGTGAAGAAAAGCCAAAGACAAGTCTAAGGCGAAGAAAAGTCAGTTCGGCTCCTCCCAGACGAAGAAAATCCAGTTTGACTTGTCTCAGATGAAAAAAAAGCCAGTTTGGACAAAAAATCCCAACTCCCGACATTTCGCGCGAGAAGAAAGTTCAATTCTGTTAGCGAAAATACTTTTACGTACGCGTATTGATAAATAGTGTTGTATTATGCTTGTAAATTTTAATTATCATAATAAAATTACTCTTAATACTATTAATAAGTTGTACTAGGAATCTTGAATCTATGTACTGACAGTCAGTACATTGATTCAAGATTCAGTATGTTCCTGGTTTGCCATTGGCTTTGAACATATGTTAAAAGCACTGCAACGCTGTTCATGAATTATAGTGTACTCGCAATCGCAGGTTTACTGGGCTGTCAGATATATCCGAAAAAAAACCACGGCTCCGAGCTGCAGACGCGAATGAGCGCAGCCTTCCAAGCGTTTGACGCAGTAGTGCGGCAGACTGGGGCTAATGCGTTCGGCGTTCCTAAGAGTTTTTCTGTGTAAGTATAGTATAATAAATATACAATTACGCGTTCACAATCATTTTTTAACGACTTATTGCAATGCTTTTGACAAATGTTCAGAAACAGTGATAACAAAAAGTGAAATTATCAGTACACTGATTCGGGATTCCTAGAACCGCTTAATAATAGTATTAATAGTAATTGTATTGTAATAATTAAGATTTACAAGTAAAATATACGACATTTTTTATCAATACGCGTACGTAAAAGTATTTTTGCTAACAGAATTGTATTTTTTTTCTCGCGCGACATGTCGTTAGTTGCGATTTTTCGTCCAGGGACGGCGTAAACTGACTTTATTTCGTCTGAGATAAGTCAAACTGGCTTTTCTTCGTCTGGGAAGACCCAAACCGGCTTTTCTTCGACTTAGACGCGTTTTTGGCTTTTCTTCGCCTGTAACTTCCAAGTTGGCTTTTTTTCGTACCGCGCGACGTTTTATACTGTTAAAATTCACCAGTTTTAAAAAATTCCTTCCAAATGGTGGATTCTAAATAAAATTTTTTACTTTAAAAATAATAATTGGAAAAATTAAGTTATCCAGTTAAAAAATATCAAATGGTTCAGTCTGTAAATTACGGCAGGATACAAATTTTAAAATCTCAAGCTCTTTGGATCAAATAGGTTTACAGACCTCTGGTACGGTCTACTTCCTCAAAAATAAACTATATTTTATTATATATATATATATATATATATATATATATACACATATATATAATCATTACTGATCAAAACTTTTATTTTTTAGGTGAATCAAAAAAAAAATGTTAACTGTAGTACCCCCTTAATATAATTAAATTAAATTTAAACATTAAAACACATTCAGTAAATTGATTTTATATACGGAAAGACATGTTTAAGGTACAGCAAAAAGATTTTTTGGTCGAAACATGGTTTAAGGCGATGATTATGAAAAAGCTGAAAAGCTCTCCAAATTCGTTCCATAACTGGTACTTTTAATGCTGCAGCGGCGACGCCGACGCGCCTCGGCGGTGCTCGAAGGGGCTCGGAAGGATTCGCCGAAATGCCGCTGGCTGCAATGTTATAATATGAGCTCGCGGGGACTGATTGCGCCGTTCACGAGCCGTTTTTCACTTTCTATAGCGATTCTCTATGTTCCAGGCGCCGGAAAATTTGTCGCTTCTGTCTCTCCATGTAGCAACCTGCTGATGCAATTGGAAAAACTAATCATCGCCTTTTATAGTTTTGATTCGTAGAATCTAAATTTAGATGTTACAATTTAACAAAATTGCAAGAACCTTCATTTAAATGCATTTGTTTATACAAATAAAAACAGTCATTTGCGAACAGAATAATTTTTTCTTGGAAATTAAGGCAACTTTAAGATTAAAATGATCCTTTCATCATCTACAAAAAACCAAAGAGTTATAAAGAGTTATAAATTTTTAAAATATTAATTTTCAGTATTTGAGAGATTTTTAATAAAAGCCACACAATTAAACATCAAGTAAAAATTATTACCGTTACTTATCGTTTTTCATCAAAAAAGGATGTATAAATAATTATAAATATTATAAATAATTCACATTAATATACGAGTAAATCTCAGCAACTCTTAACTTTTTGGGAACTTGAAAATAGCAGGCAAATGAACCAAAGCTCGAAATGATTGCCATTCAATAAAAAAAATAAAAGTAACAATATGTAACGGGATGGCTTCTGGAGTAAGATCCCAAAAAGCCACAGGCCAGCGATGCCCTAGAACAGCGATGCCGCGGGTGTCAGACTAAAATGACTTGCCCGGGGATCTGCTCCTGGAATCTCCAAAACAACGCGAAGATCGCACGCGAACTTCGCTTTCCAACTAATTGGATCGCTGAGTTAAATACGCGAGCTCAAAGAATAAAGCGCGCGGCTGCTATGCTCAGATATGAAAACGACCAGCGGGGTCGTTTTCCCGCGGAGGCGGCGGTATCCGGGAGAAGGTTAGGTTAAGGTCGATAAATGAAGAATAGCCTCAATTATTTCACAGCACAATAACAAGGTCTATTCCAAATAATCATTTACATCAAAAACGCGTCGCGTTGCGCGCCGACAAGAAGACGGGATCCGCCGCTCGGCGCGGGCGGAACAAGGTATCTATTTTCGCTGGGCCGGTGAACGCACCACCGGCTACTCGCCGTTGCGAGTCGTTCCGAGTAGTTCGGTTACGTCCGAGTAGTTCATTTGGTTCGAACAGTTTGATTGTGTTCGAGTAGTTCGGATGATATTGAACAGTTCGAAGTATCGAGTATTCGACTCGAGTTCAAAAAAATAGTTCGATACTGTTCAAACACGTCGAGTCGAGTATTCGTGCATCCCTAGCGCTGCTCTTCGTTGTCGGTACGTGTACGGGCGCTGCTCTGCACCGGTGAGGACGCAAGATACCGTTTTCTTCACGGACGATCAAATTAACTCGCGTACGCACGGTTTGACAGCCCGAGAGAATCTGATTCAAAAATGAATCGAGCGCGACTTTGCAACTGCCAAAGTCGCGCAGCCCCCCGCGCAGATCGCGAATACATCGTTCGAGCGATGTCAACGAACGCTCGAGATGCACGAATTCGCGGGTACAAGAATCAAACGAGTTCGATAGAATACGGAGAAACGACATTCTTATTTTCTCCGTATTTTATCTGGAACTTCGTTATAAATAATAAATAATCACAAATCAGTCCGAAACTCACGAGGGAAGTTTCACACTTCTGAATCACAGATCTGGATAAAACATCAGGTTGTAATTTTGTGGCTTAAGAATTCACGGAAATTTCACCTTTTTTTAAACGACAAAACATAAAAAAGGAATTTAGCTTTGAAGAAGCATCTACAAGACAAAGTTTTTCTTAATTGTTCAGCCATCCTGAATATGAAAAAAATTATTTACAAGCTCTATTGAATACTATTCTTTTCGGCGCTACTTATTAATCTAAAAATTAAGGAAAATGTTGTCTTTTTTCTAAAAGACGACACTTATAAATATTGCCGTCTTCCTATTTGATCTTTCCATGAATAATTATCTAAACTGAAATTATATTACTTTAAAACTTATGGTTTTCAGTGTAGATAATTATTTACGCAAAGATCAAAAATAGACAGTTGCCAATATTTATAAGTCTTGTAGTTTAAATACAAGACAATATTTCTTTAATTTTTAGATTTAAAAGTAGCGGCAAAAAAATATACCATTCAAAAATGCTTGTAAATAATTATTTTCACATTCATAAAAAGGAATATTTTATTTCACATTACAAAACATGAAAGAACAAGAAAAACTTATGAGCATGACTTAAAGACAATTATATAAATAAAATTTATAAGAACTTGGTATCCTCGGGAAGAAATTTCCACCATCAAATTGTTAGTAAACTTCAGAGTAGGGTTTTCCGGACATACAATTTTGCTGCCAATTTTTTTTTAAGTTTGTATTCTTATGCTAAAAAACATATCAAAAATTTGGCGGGGTATAAGATCTCGTTTTCGAGATAGAACTTTCGATAGATCATCCTTTTAACGTATACTCGCTATCCGCTCGTATCGCAACAATCTCCTCTTCCAAGCAGGATTTTCTCGACATACGATTTTCTTGTTAATTTTTTTAAGCTTGTATTGTTATACTAAAAACATATTAAAAACTTGGCGGGGTATAAGGCTTCATTTGCGAGATAGAATTTTCGATATGTCATGGTGTATCTGTTAATGTGTACGCTGTTTGTTCTCATATTGCCCCAATCTCCCCTTCAAAGCAGAGTTTTCCGGGCATACGATTTTCTTGTTAATTTTTTTTTAGCTTATATTGTTATACTAAAAAACATATTAAAAATTTGGCGGGGTATAAGATCTCGTTTTCGAGATAGAATTTTGGATATGTCCTGGTGTATGTGTTCATGTGTACGCTGTATGCGCTCATATCGCCCCAATCTCACATTCAAAGCAGGATTTTTCGGACATATGATTTACGTGTTAATTTTTTTTAAGCTTGTCGTCAAAAGATCGTCAAATTGTCTAAAATTTCTTTTCTTAATATAAGTTATCTTTATCCTGTCATTTGTTAGTAATGAAAATATTGCTTATAATTCTTTAATTAATATCTCAAAAACTTTTTCATTTACATACTCAAAATTTTTACCACTTATTACACTTATTGAGTACAACATTGTGTTAAAATGTGAAGAGGTTATGTTGATTTGTTTCCTTGAAAAAAATTATTTTTGATGACAAGTTCGTTTCCTTTCTTTCACGATAACAGGAGTAAAAGTTAGTGAATCGTTTTGAAATTTGGCAGAGAATTAGCTTTTCTATATCTAAGGATTCAGTTCTTTGCCCGGAAAAATGTGATAGTTTTGACCAAAGATATTTGAGGTAAAAAATTGTTTATAAGTTTCTCATATTTGCATTTTTAAAAAGAATCTTCGATTGATTGATCAAAATTTTTACACTTATCGTGTACAACAATATGTTGAAATGTCAAGAGATTTTCCGATTTTTTTCTCGAGAACGAAATTTGTGACGTGGTACTTTGTCGTAACCGCGATCGTCAGCCGGGTCGCACACGCGCGGTTCCTTCCCGCTCCTTGAAGCCCTTCCCCTTCGCCCGCGCCCCCCTTAACCAAGTAAAGCTGTGGCCAGCAGCAGCAGATACTCGCGGATTGTCCGCGCGCCGGTCATCGCTGTCACGGCGCGAGGTTGCCGCTGCCGCCTACGGCGGGACCTGCGCGGTGTCGGCAGCGCCGCTGCTGTGCGAGAGACGCTGCATACAGCCGAGGCGAGAGCAGCCAAGCGCCGACGAGGGAGCCCGAGCTGACCGACGCGCTTGCCAGTCGACTGCTGACTGGCACTTGCCCCGCCGCGCACGCTTTAGGAGCACCGAGAGAGAACCCGGAGTGTCCACTCGCGAGGGAGAGAGTTTTATTGCGTGACTGTGCGTGCGTGTGTGGTCCGTCGCCTTCCCCGCTGCCTACGACTGTCTCCTGCCGTTGTCGCCGTCGAAGGAGTGCCTGGCAGCGTTTGTGAGGACAGTGCGAAGAGCCGAGCGTGCTGAGAAACCGAGAGAGAGATCGTGTCAACGATTCTCCTGGCTGCAGCATAAGTAAGTCCCTTATGATATCCTTCCCTCCGCCTAGTTGTCCACGTGTGTGTGCGCTCGCGTCCGCAACGTATTCTTCGGACCTCCTGTAGCTTGCGAGTAGCTGAAGTTACATTTGATATATGAGATTGTTAACGGTCGCGATTAGAGACTTGTAGCAAAAGTTACGACGTACGTTCATCGCAGAGCAACTCACGCTCTACCTTCGCGCTGGCTGTTGAAGTATTAATTGGTACGGAAGCGCGCGTACCTGGCGCCCCAAAAACTTGTATAGATTGATATTAGAGTGTTTTTTCAGTGAATAAAGACGATTCTGTTAATTTCTGTACGTTCTGGATTGTTTTCTTTTGCGTATGTGTGTCAGCTAAACCCTTTGAGTAATTGTTACTTGGCGGACAACTACTGTTGAGTAGGTTTCTCCCATTCGCAGTTGCCCTGATCCCCGAGCAATCGTGATGAATTATTCTCGATAGCTAGTGCGTTTTCTTTTGTTTACGACAACAGGAGTAAAGGTCAATGAATCGTTTTGAAATTTGGCAGAGAATTAGCTTTTTTATATCTCACAAGGAAAGTACCCAAACTGTCAAATCCAAAAAAATTCCAAACCCATATTTAAAAAGTAGACCTCCATGCGAGATTCACGAAAAAATTTTTTTTATCGGCTGAGAAGCGCTTTATAAGGGTTAAAATCACCCCTAAAGTTTACCCCCAAGAAACGTTTTTTTGATATATCTCGGCTTCTACTTAACTTTTTTTAACAAAACAAAATGGAAAGAGTTTCTTATTAAAAAGTCAAGAAATCCGTGGTAGTATGAACATTAAGGGTTGCATCCCTTATTTTTTAGAGGGTGAAATTGTGTTTTTTTAAGAATAATTTTTGTTGTGAGAATTCATAAAATAATGAAAAATAGGTCAAAACATTATTTTTACCAACTACAATAAATAACAGTTGGTGTGTTTGGGCATTCTTCGCGAAACAACCCCTTAAGAGGTGGTAAACCACACCTAACACAAATGAATTAGGTATATTTTTTTGGCAATTATTTTTTTCCTTAAAATGGGTTCTTGAAGTCGCTAACCGGAATCCACAGTTAGATCCACAATAAAAATTTGAAAATAGTGAATTCAATATGGCGAAAAATTTTTTAGAAATATTTTAAATTCCACGAAAAATAGTATGTAGACCCCCTAGCGGAAATTATATTATGTAAATAAATGTATAATAATGTAACAATGTTTTGTTATGTTATTCTATTATTTATTATTTTTTTATCATACACTTGTTTATCGTACGATAAACAAGTGTATGATAATGTAGTTGTTTGTAAAAAAGTGTAAGAAAACGTAACAAATTGTACTTTTCTATTGGATTTCGGACGCTTTTACATTTTACCACAGTTTATACCATTTTTTAATAATTTCTTACTTTTCCTTATATTTGTCTACGTTTTATTACTTTTTAATTTGTACTCTTAATTCAAATTTTATAGGCATTCTTACACTTTCGTACACCTTTTTACATTCTATATATATTTGTACTTTTAATTACGTCTTTTTACGTTTATATACAAATTTTGATACACATTTTACATCGTATCACATATTTGTACACTTTTTTCAAATAGTTCATAATTATACTTTTATAATAATTTATAATTGTACTTTTATTTAAATAAAGCTATAAATAAAATATTTTCAAAGATGTAAAGAAAAAATACTAAAACGTAATAAAATGTAAATTATTATGTATTAGAAATATAATTAATATGTTACAAAATGTAAGTTACTGTATAAAAGTTTAAATTTTTACAAATTCTTACAGATTTTTCTAACAAATTAATTCTTACAGATTTTTCTAACAAATACTTCCTTATAATTTCATAAAAATAAGCTACACAAGGAAATATTTAGAAAACGTAAGGAATTGAATGAAAATGTAAGAATCTTTAACAACTTGTCAAATATGCCCGAAATCCAGTATCGTATGATTTCTTACATTTTTCGACAATTTATTCCATTTTATAAGTATTTTCTTATTTTCTTTCATATTTTATAATTTCAGCTAGGAGAGATTTTCATGCTTGTTGAAATTATGATAGGTTTTAATAAGAGAAGTTTATTTATGATTTATTAATATAAATTAATATGAACAAAATTTTTAATATAATGATAATTATAGCAATTCGTGGTTATTGCGCAATATACAAGATTACGTACACTTGCATTGATATGGCTTATCTCCCGATTCCTCCTCTTTTATTCATAAATAAGTGAAACATCGGTCAGTCGAAAACAAATATACGTTACTGAACGTTTTTCTACGCTCGTGTTAAATTAATATTCAATGTCAACATTATTGTATGGGTATTAATTGAAAATATAAGTGTCTGGAGGTACTTGCATCATATTTTTTAATGGCAAGTAAACATTTTACGAGTACGAATTCCTATTTGAATTGAATGATAACAACAATAATAATGGTCGTAAGTAACCATATAATTGAAATTTCTTTCTTCTACATAATTATTCAAAATATTTCTAATAGAAGGATATAATAGATATAATATTGAAAAGTTAAATAAATTGCAGCATTTTTAAATATAAAACTCGTCAAAATATACAATAAATTTTGAACAAATGGCCGAAGTTAAGAAAGTCAAATTCAGTAAAAATCTATTATAGAATCTTTATTGTACCAATTGTAAATATTTTGATAGTGAAACTTTACTCTTAATACATGCATTGAATTATTTTATGATAGTAAAAATTATGTTTTGATTTTAATTTTTAGAATTACTGTTACATTACTGTTTTTCTAATATATAAAATATGACATACTGACGATTTAATCAGTTAAGTTAAGTGTAAAAAAATATTCATACGAGTGATTAGAAGTAGTCCTTTATTTATAATAATAACGTTTAGCAACTATTTAATGCTAATAAAATAGTGTATCTTGTAGAGAAAACATTGACAAACAATAACGAATTCCCATGCACTTATAAAGGAATTTAGTAAAATGTTTTCCTCAAAAGTTTTGGATGTCTGAATACTTTTTACACTTACTGTACATTCATACTATTGTGCATTCCTATACTGTTATGGCTATAAAAAGGCTATAATAACTAAAACTTTTACAGGTTTACACTGCGACTCAACGTATCTAAAAGAAGAAAGAAAATATTTTCCATAAATATGAATTTGTTAAATGCGATGAATGTTTTATTTATTTTAAACAGTATGTTTGAAGATCAAGAAAAGAAATTACCTGTTAATGACGCTGAAAGAAATGTTGCTAATATAGTGTATAATATTATAATATCAAGTATAAATGATCGTAGCATTTACGAAGAAACGGAAGAATTTCTATATTATGATGGTACCTACGAACCTTACGATGACATACCTGCAGATGATTTACATGAAGATATCGATGCAGAAGATATGATAACACCCGAAACTGAAAATCAATGTAGGACCGAATCAGAGAGTATTAATTTTGACTACAAAAAGCAAGCTGTGGAGTATTGGTTAAGTAGTAAAAACAAGTTAAAATTTGAAACAGTCCAAAATCGATTCAAAAAATTAAAAACAGCACGTCAGCTGTATAGATGGAGAGATCAAGTGGCAATAGGAGGAAGTAGGATCGATAAATTGAAAAAAATTGAGGAATATTGTTTACAAAAATTTAACGTAGCCAGATCGAATAGAATACCCATTCATGACATTGATGTAAGACGTATGGCAAAAGAAAAAGCATTCGAGTTAAACTTCAATGAATTTAAAGCTTCTAGACACTGGTTAAATGAATTTAAACGGCGATTTAATATCGTTTCTCGAAAAATAACAAAAATTATTACTAAAAAATCTATAGATGATTCAGAAGAATGGTCAGCACAAAAACAGGAATTTCGCAATAGAGTAAAAAATGCCATCATAAAATATGATGCAAAACGTGTTTATAACTCCGACCAAAGTGGTTTTAATTACGAAATACACAGTGGTCGAACCCTCAATCTTAGAGGAGATAAAAGTGTAGAGAGTATAGTGCAATCAGTGCATTCGACAACTCATTCTTATACTATCCAACCTACTGTATCTGCTGAAGGAAAACTTCTGTCACTCTTCTTTTTAGTCATGCAAGAACCAAAAGGAGAGTTTGGAACTGTAGTCAGAAAAAATTTATTTGCAGCAGAAAATGTTTATGTAGTGGCATCGAAATCAGGTAAATTGACTAAAGAACATGTTGAAACTTGGGCGCAAGATGTCTATTTTCCATCAACTACCATAACAAGTACCCTATTGCTTGATTCATGGAGAGGTCACTGCCTAGATATAATTTATAAAGTAAAACCGGAACATGAAACCTTAACGATTCTACAAATTCCACAAAGAACAACAAGTGAACTTCAACCGCTTGATATTTCCGGTTTTCGAATGTGGAAGAAATTCGTTCGAACTTTTTCGGATATGATATTTCTAACAAATGAGGATCTCAACTTACATGATAGAAATAATATAATCAAAATGCATTCATTAGTACATAATCAATTATCAAGTCCCAGGTTTCAAAATTTATTTAAATACGCTTGGTACGCCGCCGGTTACATTGATGAAAGGCCAGAAAAAATTGAAAACCTAAAAAAATTTTGCTTCAATTCTAATTTTATTACATGCGATATTTGTGGTAAACGAGCGATTATAACATGTTCATGGTGCAAAAAATCGCCATGTTTACAACATTTTTTTCATGAATATCATTATTGTAAAACATATAATCCATGATCGTCAGAATAATTAGCTAGCTTAACGTCTGCTGTTGGCTGACCCGTAGGATTTAAAATTGGTCGTTGTGCTGCTTAGAAATTGCTAGAATTGTATAAGAATTTGTATTAAAAGATAATAAATTGTAAAAATCTGTAAGAATTTGTAAAAATTTAAACTTTTATACAGTAACTTACATTTTGTAATATATATTAATTATATTTCTAATACATAATAATTTACATTTTATTACGTTTTAGTATTTTTTCTTTACATCTTTGAAAATATTTTATTTATAGCTTTATTTAAATAAAAGTACAATTATAAATTATTATAAAAGTATAATTATGAACTATTTGAAAAAAGTGTACAAATATGTGATACGATGTAAAATGTGTATCAAAATTTGTATATAAACGTAAAAAGATGTAATTAAAAGTACAAATATATAATAAAATGTAAAAAGATGTACGAAAGTGTAAGAATGCCTATAAAATTTGAATTAAGAGTACAAATTAAAAAGTAATAAAACGTAGACAAATGTAAGGAAAAGTAAGAAATTATTAAAAAATGGTATAAACTGTGGTAAAATGTAAAAGCGTCCGAAATCCAGTAGAAAAGTACAATTTGTTACGTTTTCTTACACTTTTTTACAAAATCGTACGATAAACAAGTGTATGATAAAAAAATAATAAATAATAGAATAACATAACAAAACATTGTTACATTATTATACACTTATTTACATAATATAATTTCCGCTAGGGGTCTACATACTATTTTTCGTGGAATTTAAAATATTTCTAAAAAATTTTTCGCGATATTGAATTCACTATTTTCAAATTTTTATTGTAGATCTAACTGTGGATTCCGATTAATGACTTCAAGAACCCATTTTAAGGAAAAGAATAATTGCCAAAAAAATATATATATTCAGTCCCTGAGGAGGAGCCGGAGCGGGCTCGAAACGTTGGACAAGGTGGTGGTGGTGGGGGGCAGTCAGATCGTCCTTTGCTAACAAAGTTTTTTCCAGGTTTTAATTAAGTTTTTATTTCAGATTCTGCGGGGGTGATTATAAACAAGGGCAATCTGACTGCCATAAATATTAATTATTTTAAATTAATTTGTAAGACTGTAAGACCGATGGAAAAATTCTTATCAGTTGATAGTAAATTGCAGTCGACATATGTAATATTTTTAATGATCAAAAAAATATACCTAATTCATTTGTGTTAGGGGTGGCTTACCACCTCTTAAGGGGTTGTTTCGCGAAGAATGCCCAAAAACACCAACTGTTATTTATTGTAGTTGGTAAAAATAATGTTTGGACCTATTTTTAATTATTATATGAATTCTCACAAAAAAAATTATTCTTAAAAAAACACAATTTCACCCTCTAAAAAATAAGGGATGCAACCCTTAATGTTCATACTACCACGGATTTCTTGGCTTTTTAATAAGAAACTCTTCCCATTTTATTTCGTTAAAAAAAGTTAAGTAGAAGCCGAGATATATCAAAAAAACGTTTCTTGGGGGTAAACTTTAGGGGTGATTTTAACCCTTATAAAGCGCTTCTCAGCCGATAAAAAAATGGTTTCGTGAATCTCGCATGGAGGTCTACTTTTTAATATGGGTTTGGAATTTTTTTGAATTTGACAGTTCGAGTACTTTCCTTGTAAGTCCTACTGAAAAATATCATATGACTGATCACATTATTTATCATATGATTTGTCATATGATTCATCATAAAATTTGTAATATGAATCATCATAAAATTTGTCATATGATATATCATATGATTTATCATATGAAACATCATATGACAAATCATATGATAAATTATGTGATAAATCCCATGACAAATAAAATGTCGCATCAAATAATAAATCTAATAATTTAAATTATTTTTATTATGTTTTAAAATAAATCTTTAAAACAAAATTAATTTATTTAACGCAGATATGGCGTAAAATTTTGAGTCCCCCATTGTAAAGGGGCTATCGAAAGCAATGCAAGCCTTGTAATTCGGGCTCTTCGTAAAGTCATTTGAACAATTGACTTACATGGCTTATATACTCTACAGAAAGCATTACTGTAGTGCCGCATAGCGGTGACAAAGTGGAACTTGTGATAGGCGGCGCTCGATAAGCAAGCTTCGGCTATTTATCCGCTATGCGGCGCTCCAGTAGTGCTTTCTGTGGATATACTGGATGGCCAAGAGTATATAAGCCGTGTCAGTCTACCGTCCAAATGGCTCTTTACGAAGAGTTCGAATTACAAGGCTTGCCGTGTTTTTGATAGCCCCTTTACAATGGGGACTGAAAATTTTACGCCATATCTGCGTTAAATAAATTAATTTTGTTTTGTGGATTTATTTTAAAACATATAATAGAAATAATTTAAATTATGAGATTTATTATTTGATGCGACATGTTATTTGTCACGTGATCTATCACATGATTATCATATTATTTGTCATATTATGATGTTTCATATGATAAATCATATGACAAATCATATGACAAATCATATCATAAATTATATGATAAATTATGTGATAAATAATGTCATAAATCATATGATTTTTTTCAGTAGGGAGGATTCAATTCTTTGCACAAAAAAGTCTGACTGTTTTGACCAAAGATATTTGATGTTAAAAATTTTTTATAAGTTTCTTAATATTGGATTTCTAAAAAGAATATTCGATTGATTGACCCAAAATTTTTACCACTTATTACACTTATCGAGCATAATACTGTGTTAAAATTTCAAGAGATTTCTTGATTTTTTCTTGAGAAGAAAATTATTTTTGAAAACAAGTACATATCTGTTTTACTTTTGAATTTGTATATCATATATAAAAAAAATAATTATTGTGTACTAGGGTATATCCTCGAGAAAGTCCTTTCAGATTGACCCCCGCTGCAAAGTGTACTAGGGCAACGATAAAAATTGACTTTCAAAACATGAATTTCGTAAAAATTTCATAAAAATATTTCATAAAAATATAAAATATCTTTGATCGCAAAAGTCAGATTTTTTTGGGAAAAGTAATCGACTCTTAAATATAAAAAAACTACCTCTCTGTTAAATTTCAAAACGATTCATTGACTTTTGTTAAGCAGTATAACTTAGTTGTTATATTTGTATAATTGGCACAATGATGGATTAACTTTAAACCACTAAATCGAGGAGGATAGTAGTTAAATACCTGTTTCAAAACAAATATTTATTAGATTATTGCCAATACACACTTTTCTTTCTCAGACTAATGTATTTCGTTAAAATTTTTTATAACAATAATTAATTGTTTGTATAGGATAGGTAAATGAGAAAATAAAAAAGATATTTTTTGTATTAAGTCAAATTGTTTAACAAATAACAAAAAACAACAAAGAAAACAGTTTTATTTTTTAATAAAGTTTTGTTGTCAAAAATTTATTTTTGTTTTTTAAATTTAAAAAATGGAATCGATAAATTACTTTGACGAAGCATCTTGCCAATGAATTGGCACCGGTTTTTTTATTAATACACACTTGAGCTAGTTTCAAAATATTTAAAGCTGATTTTAAGTAGATGTAAAATTTCATTTTATTTATTTTTTTTATTTTATTTTATTTATTTGAATTGTTGATTATAAACACTGTTTATTTACAGTATTTATTTAAATTGCTGATCATAAAAACTGATTTGATTTCATGTTACACATCATACCGGTACTTTACTTTATTTAACTGTTGGAGTAAAGACGAGAAAAGCCCCTCTAGTCAGGAGAGACTTCCCCCTCCACTCGGGCCTCTCTCTGCGTGCGAGCGCCGGTGCGCGCAGTCAGTCGAAGGGTATCATCCGCTTATAAAGAGCAGAGCTTCCGTGTATTACTTAAATAGATAGAAAGAGAGAGTATTAAATAAATCGTTGTCCTTACTTTTGATATATTGTCTGTTAATTTGAAACCCTTCCTCCAACTTGCATAACATTAACAGGCTATGGGCCCAGTATATATGTGAGCACGAATATATACATGCATAGACACATAATAAGAGAAGGAAATTAGAGTAGATAAATTAAATTAAAATTAAATTGCAATAAAATATATAGATAAAAGAAATTAAAATTGATCAATATAATAAATACATGTATTAAACAAAATAAAATCTGTGCAGCAATAATAACAATCAATAAACTCTAATTAACTGATTCGATTATTCCACAGATGAAATTGCCGTACTGAAAGCAATAAAGAAGGCATCAGAGGTGTGTGAGATAGGTAAAAATCTCAATAACAAAACTTTGAGAATAATAGAGAAGGAGAAGGATGGCAAACATACATTTTAATAGAAACGCCAGAGAAGGAAAACATTGAGATAGATGCGTAAATGGATCACTAAGTAAATTCTCATAGTAGGGACGGGCACCGTGTGTCATACATCTGCAGCAGCAAGGGCCTCGTCGTGCATCTGAAAGTCTCAGACAGCACTGCCTGGCTCGTTACAGTACGATGCTGCTAAAGTTTAGTGTATTGTATTATGACTTTAATTAAAATTAAATATGTTTTAGAACAAGGAAAGTTTGGAGATGAAAATGAAGTGGCTGTCATCGACGCCATACTGAGGCACCAAGCTCTGAAGGAAGAATTTAAATAGAAGTAATAGAAGGGGAATTAAAGTATAAGTGTCTAGGGGTCGATGAAGGGATAGAGAAGTTAGAGAAGAAGAAGTTGGTGGAGATAGAGAAGGAAAAGTTAGAGCAGATAGAGAAGGGTAGCGCTACACAAGATAAAGAAATAGATAAGGAATTAGCAGAGATGAGTCAAGGAGCAGACAGATTAGATGAGATAGAAAGTGATATAAAATGTATAAAATCTAAAGTAAAAATTCTAAAAACAGAAATATTAAACACCTCAAAAATAAAACTTAGTGAATCCATGATAGAGAAGAATAGAAAAGAAAATGTAATTATAAAGAATACCAATTCTAACGTTCCTATTAACTTCATAGCAATCAAGAACGACTGGACGAACTGTTAGGAGTGGTAAGAGAAATGCCAATCGAAAACGAAGTAAGAATGAACACTCTGACAGGACGCATATCACGACTGGAGACCAGGGTGGCAGCAGAGGTTCACTGTCTGAAAGAAGAAGTAAAGGAAGCTAGAGAGTACCTAGAGCAGAAAATAGAGAGTTTGGAGGAGAAATTCAAAGAATTGAAAAGTGAGGTAAATTACATTAATGATGCATGGTATGACGAGGAAGAATGGGCAAACTCGACTGTTCTAAATAAAAATAAACAGATAAATAACAATAAATCTGATGTGTAAGATAATAAAGGATCTGATGTAAGTGAAGCTCTTCAGACAGTTGAAACGCATAATAATAAAAGCCTTGAATTTCTAAAAGAAAAGGTTGTAATAGAAATTCATAACAAAGACAGTAATGTTAAACGGAAATACAAACTTTTAAATAAAACCAAATATGAACATTTTCTAGATTATTTGAAATCAGAGTTAAGATCAAAGAAATTACTACATGTGATAGAAAAAGAAAATCTAGAAAATGTTGACATTCATAAATTAGAGCAGGATAAGTTTAGTATGAGGGACATAATAATCAATAGGATTGATAATGAATATTATAATAAAACAATAGCCGAGAAAGATCCGATTAAAATCCTAGAGAAGTTAGAACAAATAAAGGTTAGAGAAGTCAATGTAACCTCGGTTTCAGTCAAAAGACAACTGTATAGCTTAACGTACAGGCCTGATAAAGAGAAAGTCTTCGCGTACACTGATCGATTTGAAGAATTAATCAGGCAACATGACCATATACCCGGGGTAACAAAGCTATCGAAAGAGGAAATTAGAGACGCGTTCTATAATTCAATTTTGCAAGGCATTGCGAGTATCAAAAATGTAGAGTTCATGAGTAGATATAGAAAAGGAAAGGGACTTGATTACAATGAATTAAAAACTTACATTACTATGCAGAGGCAGAAAGGAAGGATACGGTCACAACATCAGGTATAGAGAAGAATAGACCAAGTTCGGCCTCTGCAGCAAAAACCACAGTAAACGATGGAAGACGCTACAAGTGTGGTGATATAGAGCACTGCTTCTGGGAATGCCCACACGAAAAGGTCATGTGCCATCACTGCAAGCGGTTCGAATGGCACAAAGCAAACAACTGCCCATATAGAGAGGACAGCCACTTCGAATCAGGAGGACAAAGGTATAACAATTATGCTAAACCTATTAGAGGGAATAGAGGAGGCAGAGGCGATAGAGCTGGTAGGGGAGGTAAAACTTTTAGTAGAGGTGGAGGTAGAGAAGACCTATAGAAGAGCAAGAGGAGGTCGAACAATAAGGGGACGAGGCACAAAAGGTGGACAGGGAAACAACAACTCCAGAAATACAGAACAAAAAATAAACAATGATAAAATAACTGGTAAGTCAAACGCATTAATGGCAAGTGAACATGAATACCTAGTAAGAGAGGAAAAATCCCCGTTAGTAAGATTTTTAGGCGATTCTGCTGCTACAAAACATATGTCACATTCCAAATTAATTTTTAAATCACTTCAAACCAAAACTGACTTAGAAATTAGATGTGCAAATTGTGACAGAGTCATATGTAACTGCTGCTCAAAAGGGGGGAACTCGAAGAAAGGATGAGCGTCGCGAAGCCGGAGACGATCGCTCTCTTGATCACAGACCAGCGAAGGACTAGTTAGCGCTCTCTTAATTAATTCGACGAGTTAAAAGTACCTAGTGTGAGTAAGTGTTGCCGGGAGATTGGGTATGACGGAAGTGGCTGCCGATCACGAAGGAGTTTAGGTGCGTAAGTGTAGGTTGTTCCAGATTGGAGCGGAGGAGTTGTTCGAGTCGAGCTGTGTCGTGCTGATAGTCTCGTTGTGGGTCGAGTGAAGAGTTGCGATCGAGGTTTTGGGTCGTGTCGGTTGTTGCGTCAGGGGTCGAGCTGTGAATTAGGGGTCGAGTTCCAAGGTCACCAGGAAGCGCAGTCTTGAGTCGAGTTGTGAGTTGCAGGGTCGAGTTTCAGTTTACCAAGGAGCTGCTAGAGTGTGGCATTTTCCCCGCGCGTGATCTAGGGTTGTTCAGAGTGCGAGCCGGGGGCAGTTCGCTCGGGCATTCGAGACCAGGGTCTTATTTTATTTTAACAGGTTCGGCAGTGGAGTTAGCGAAAGGAGACCAGCGAGAGCCACGCCGATCAAAGAGACGCTCTCACGACGCGTAATGGCGGGTGCCGCCGTCTTGATTTGAAGTTTCAATAAACTCCATTTTACCTCCTACGTGTTTGTTCTTATTAGCGAGTGTGCAATTCCCTGTGTGCGTGTCTATTCTCTTTGCGGCCCGAATAGTGTGTCCAGCAGCGTTGGTATTATTGTGTGTCGGAGTATATGGAATTCAATGTTGGTTGTTGCTGAATCGTAGCTACTCCCTCATCGAGATACTAGTCGCAAGCCGTGGCGTGGCTCCGTAAATAGAGAATTAACGGAGAAAATAGTAGCGAAATATTTGCTCGAGTCTTACTCTATTAGTGGTTTTAAGCAAATACAACGTTACAAAATAAAAACGATTATTCAATCATTAAATCGGAGGGAGTAGGTAATATAATGGGATTTAATGATGAAAATAAAATACTGAATCTAGAAGATGTAATATGTGCAGAAAACTTATCAGATAACATTTTATCGCTACGGAAATTTGTAGAGAAGTGTTTAAGTATATACTTAGACGATAAAAGAATAAATATACTCGATCCTAAATCAAACGAAGTATTGCTAACCGGAATATATGAGAGCCCATATTGGATAATAGAGTTAAATATAGAAGAGACGGAAGAAACGACTAAAGACATAGAAAGCGAAGATAATTGCGTATGTAGTAACTCGCAGAGAGGCAGCAAAAAGAAAATTAGAACAAACATAAGAAAAGGATGAAGAACTTACAGAGAAACAAAATAAAATAGAGAAGGAAGAAGCAGTAAAGAATAAAGACATACTAGAGAACTTTACTGATACAGTATACGACAGAAAAATAAACTCAACAATAAAAGAAAATGATAAGAGATTTGACTTCAGTGAAAGCTTAAACGAGAAGCAAATATGCAATCAAGCGATGCTGTGGCACATGAGACTGGGACATGCTTCACTAAGATAAATAAAGGAATTGCAATCAAAATGTAAAAACTGGAAAAAGTTTAAAGAAGCCAAATTAGATGGTACAATATTAGACTGCGAGATATGTATGTTATCCAAGTTGAATGAACTACCGTTCAACAGAACCAGATCAAGAGCAACGCAACCTTTAAAGATAGTACACGCTGACACTATGGGTCCAATTAGTCCAACTACCTATCAAAAAAGGTACAGATTTATAGCAGTGTTTGTGGACGACTTCTCCAGGCTCGCCATGGCCTACCCGATGAAGTCAAAGGATGAAACAGGACAATGCTTAGAGATGTTCATAAAAAGTGCCAAAAATTTATTAGGTAGAGATGAAAAATTCTGTTTCCTTAGAGCAGATTAAGGCACAGAATTCATGGATGGGCAGACAGTAGAAGTAATAGAAAAGTTTGGAGTAGAATCAAAACTAGCATGTCCTGACATCCCAGAACACAATTGCACAGCGGAAAGGTTTAATCAAACAATCCAAAAGAAAGTTCGATCACTAATGTTTGATTCAGGCTTGCCAGAGAACATGTGGGACTTAGCACTAGGAACATCAATATATACGTACAACAGACTACCACACAAATCAAATGAGATGGTGTCACCTTTAGAGAAGTTCAACCCAAATTATAAAATAGATCTGAATCAATTAAAGAGGTTTGGTTCAATTGCATATTTTAAGATACAAAGAAATACAGGTCCTAAATTTAGTAAATTAGCATTGAGAGCAGTATTAAGGGGGTGTGGTACTCATGCGCTCTGTTTTACCGGCAGAACTCGGTAAATTCTATATTATTAAAATAAATATATCGAATTACGTCTTATAAAGAGATAGTTGCCCTGTGCAATATAATAATCTACCAGCTTGCGCAGTTTTGAGCCCAAATATCAACGGCACCCTAAAAAATTTTGCGAACGAAATTTCGGTTATTTTTGTTCGCAAAATTTTGTAGGGTGCCGTTGATATTTGAACTCAAAACTGCGTAGGCTGGTAGATTATTACATTGCGCAGGTCAACTATCTCTTTATAAGACGTAATTCGATACATTTATTTTAATAATATAGAATTTATCGTGTTCTTCCGGTAACACAGAGTACATGAGTACCACACCCTCTTAATAGGATATAAGTCTGACGGGTACGTACTTTTCAGACCAGAAGAAGGAAAGTATTATGAAAGTAGAAATGTGAAGTTCAACGAGAAAATAGTATTTGGAGATAAATACAGCAAAAATCAAATACAAAACTGGGAAATGCCAAAAGGAGAAATGCACAAACCAAACTGGTTATTAGAACTTGAGAAAAATCTAGATGAAGAAAAGGAGATGTTGAAAACGGAGGGAGAGCCCAAAAGAAAGAGAGGGAGACCAAGGAAAATACAAGAAATAGAAGAACAAAAACTGGATGAATTAGAAAAGGAAAATTCAGAGATAGAGAAGGAATAAATACAAGCATTAATAGCACGACTCCAGAAAGAACCAACTTCCTACAGGAAAGCCATGAGTATACCCGAGAATGAAGAATGGGTCTCTGCAATTAGAGAAGAACTAAAATCAATGGATGAGAACAAAGTCTGGATACGTGTAGATAGACCAGACACAATAAATGGAAAGAAACCCAATGTCATAGATTCAAAGTGGATTCTAAAGAAGAAAACAGAGGCAGATGGCAAAATCAGATATTAAGCTCGACTAGTCATTAGAGCATTTAAAAATAAAAATAACTACGACCTGAGTGAAACTTATTCACTAGTTTCGAGACTAGCGATGATTAGATCTGTACTTGCCTACGCAAACAAACATAATTTAGAGATTTGCCAATTGGACGTAAAGACAGCATTCCTCAATGGCAGTATAGAGGAGAATATTTATACAGAAATTCCAGAAGGATTAGAATGTACAGATAGAGTGAAAACTAATAAGGTATGCAAATTACAAAGAGCTCTGTACGGATTAAAAATAAGTCCTAAGAAATGGAACTAAAGGTTCTCAGACGTAGCCACAGAAATGGGACTTACGAGTCACAAAATCGAACCCTGTTTATTTACAAGGATTGAAGAAGGAAAAGTACTTATTCTCATATTATATGTTGACGACATATTGATAACAAGTAATGATAGAGAAGAATTAGAGTTGATAAAGAACAAGTTAATGACAAGATTCAAGATGACAGACTTAGGGCAGCCACAAAGTTTCCTAGGCATTGCAATTGAGAGAAACAGAGTAGAGAATATATTAAAATTCATTTTAAGTAAATACATAGAGAAGCTGATAAAAGAATTTGGCTACAGTGAAATGCACCGAAAAAAGACTACAGTGGTATCTAGTGAATAACAGACAGAGACAAGATAGAGAAGAAATTATGGAGGGCGAGGACTTGAAAGTGGCATCAGACAAAGAAATATCCAGATATAGAAAGCTTCTAGGCTCACTGCTGTAGTTATCAAATACTGTTAGACCAGATATCACCTATGCCGTAAATATTTTGAGTAGACACCAAATAAATCCAACTGAAGTAGAATGGACCGTGGCAAAAAGAACCTGTAGATACCTGAAGCAAACTCAGTCGCACAGCATAAGATTGAGAGGAAAACTAGATGAAATGGACGTATACTCAGATGCAAGCTTCGCAGATTGCAAATGAGGAAAAACAACGAGTGGCTTCCTTGTTCGGCTATATGAAGATGCGGTAGCCTGAAAGACACATAAGCAACATACGTACGTAGCATTATCCACATGTCAAGCTGAGTATGTGGCAATGAGTGAGGCCTGTTAGGAGACGATATCTCTGATAAACTCATCGAAGCTAATAACTAGAGAAGAATCCACTCCAATAACTTTATACTGTGATAATAGAGCAGTAGAATCAAGCACAAAAATTAGTATAAGTAATAAATGAAGACACATGTCAGAAGTAAAGGAGCATTATGTAAAGGAGTCTATAGAGAGGAAATCGATCAAAGTGAAATGGGTTCCATCAAAGGAACAGTTAGCCGATATTTTCACAAAAGCTTTACCTATAGCTACGCATACTAAATTGAGCAGTAAAATACTAAATATCGAATAAATTAATAGACATGTAGTATTTTGTTTTGTTTTTTGTTCACAGACGATAAAACGAGTCAATAGAAATGATTTTAAATGTATATATAAGTAAATTTGAATAAAAAGCGAATGGAGGATAGATACTTGTGGTTGTACCTCACAGGTGAGAGCAATGGTTGGGTCTCTCATAAATTTAAAATCAAAAGTAAATTTTTCACAACAAAACTTTATTAATAAATAAAACTGTTTTCTTTGTGGATCTTTGTTGTTTGTAAAACAATTTGACTGAACACAAAAAATATCTTTTTTGTTTTTTTCATTTATGTATTCTATACAAACAATTAATTATTGTTATAAAAAATTTTAATGAAATATATTAGTTTGAGAAAGAAAAGTATGTATTGGCAATAATCTAATAAATATTTGTTTCGAAACAGGTATTTAGCTACTATCCTGCTCGACTTAGTGGTTTAAAGTTAATCAATCATTATAACATCATACAAATATAATAACTAAGTTATACTTCTTAACAAAAGAACGAATCGTTTTGAAATTTAACAGGTAGTTTTTTTCATATTTAAGAATCGATATTTTTATGAAATATTTTTATGAAATTATTACGAAATTCATATTTTGAAAGACAATTATTATCGTTGCCCTAGTACACGTTACCGCGGGACTCAATCTGAAATTACTTTCTCGAGGATATGCCCTAGTACACAATAATTATTTTATTTATATATTATATACAAATTAAATAAAACTATTGTATATTTTGCTCTAAAACTTTATATTTGTGTTTTGGGGCTAATTTGGAATGAGTAAAAAAATGTTGACGAACATAACCTCTTGAAATTTTAACACAATGTCGTACTCGATAAGTGTAATAAGTGGTAAAAATTTTGAGTCAGTCAATCGAATATTCTTTTTAAAAATGCTAATATAAGAAATTTATAAAAAAATTTTAACCTCAAATATCTTTGGTCACAACAGTCAGATTTTTTTCTGCAAAGAACTGAATCCTTAGATATAAAAAAGCTAGTTCTTTGCCAAATTTCAAAACGATTCATTAACTTTTACTCCTGTTATCGTAAAGAAAAGGAAACGCGCATTGTTACAAAAATAATTTTTTCTCAGAAACGAATCAACATAACCTGTTCAAATTTTAACACAATGTTGTACTCGATAAGTGTAATAAGTGGTAAAAATTTTGAGTGGAAAAATGAAAAAGTTTTTGAGATATTAATTAAAGAAATATAAACCATATTTTCATTAATAACAAATGACAGGCTAGAGATGATTTAAATTAAAAAAAAAAGAAATTGTAGGTAATTTAAAGACCTTTTAATAAAAATTTAGTTTATTCAATAATACTGGTTGAAATAAATTAAAAAATCAAAAAAACGAAAAATTCAAAATCGTTTTTTGGTTATAAAAAAAAAAATCGGTAGAATCAAAAAGTAGGTTTGCTCTCTCTATTCTCCTCCGAAACCAAGAGAATAAGCCTTTTCCGATGTACATCGGTGGATCCGTTCAAAAGTTATCGCCTGTACACCCACACCCACACCCACACCCACACACACACATACACGCACACGCACGCACGCGCGCACGCACGCATGCACAGATAGACACACACACACACACACACACACACACACACACACACACACACACATACACACACACACACACACACACAGACAGGAAAATTTTTTTTATCAAAAACAACGGATTTTAGCGCCAAAAGTCTTAAAACATGTTTTTGAACATTTTTTGTTACAAAAACTTTTTTCATCGTTACAAAGCTTCCTCTTTGAAGAAGCAAAAAAAAATAATTATTTGTCAATGTATAACATACTTATAATTTTCACAATTCGTAAACAGAACTACTCTTACATACAAAATTCTTCTTTAATTAAATATGTTATATATTAACAAATAATTATTTTTTTTTTTTATTGATGAGAGCCCTAACCATGGCTCTCACTTGTGAGGTACAACCACAAGTATCTACCCCTCCATTCACTTTTTATTCAAATTTACATATATACATTCAATCATCTGATATATCAATTATTCTTGGTACGAATACATAGCCATAACATCCTCCTGGTTCTTCCACCAAGATGGTAAGCATTTCATCGTCATTTTGTTCCTCAACCGGCATCTCCTCCTCATCATAAAAGAATTCATTAACGAAAAAAGCATGCTCGAGGGTGCTTCTTTCGTATAGAGTCAGGATGAATTGATCACTCAATTCCATCCCGTCTTTCTCGAGCACGAAGACGTCATCCTCATCGTCACTTTCCTCGATGGACATCGTGTCCTCGGTGTAGAATCATGTTTGGCAAGGAAGAACTTCCGTAGGAGACATTGTCCTTGTTGACAACTAATTGCCGAATGATCATTTTTTGCAACGACCCTGCTTTCAGCTTCTAACTTGTACAGCATTCAAGTTAGAACTTGTAGCAGTATCTATGATTGGTGGTTACATATCCCCTCCCCTTGATGCGAGGCGGGAAATTTTGTAATACGATAAGAAGCAGGTTCAGTCGGTAAAGTAAAGATCTCCCTTATCGATGGAGGATAATACCATCTGCAGATATGACCCACAATCTATAAGGTAGAACTCTAGCTTACCGATAGAGCAGCTTCAATTCAAATGACGGGCAATTTGAAATATGATAAGAAACCAGTTCAGCCGGTAAAGTAGAGATCTTCTTTACCGATGGATAATAATACCAACCTCAGGTATAAACCATAATTGATAAGGTAGAACTCTACTTTACCATCAGAGTGGCGGGAAATTCAAAATAGCGAGAAATTCAAAACGGTGTGAAAATCAATAGCGAGAAATTCAGAACATGGCGGGAAATTCAGAACATGGCGGGAAATTCAAATTCTATATTTAGAAAAGTTATATCTTAACTCCTAAAAATTTTGTCCGTTTTGCCATTTCCATCTATCCGATAGAGGCTGGCGGGAATTCAAAGTTCATGGAGTGATGGAAATTTTTTTATTTTTTTAAATAGTGGGAGCCCCAACCATCGCTCCCACCTGTGAGGTACAACCACATACAATTACCTCTCTATTATTACATTAGTTAATTATACATTTAGCTTAACATTACATGTAGAGGTTTACATTGACTTAAATCATATGATGACTCCGGTCTGCTGCTGCTGCTGTCCAGTATTGACTTTCTCAATGCGAATACGTTCTGGACGGCGCAACTGCAGTATTCATCGCCCAAGGTATGATGTGTACACTGTATGTATGACTCCTCTTGCTTTAGCATCCGCAGCGAAGGACATCCCATCTCCTCGACGTTGCATCTGTTCCTACAAAATTACGTTTGATAAAGTAAAGAAAGATTATGTATGAGGTAAGTATTTACTTACATATTTAACAATATATTCTGCAACCACCTCTTCTTCTTCAACCCCTTGACGTACACCTCCTTCGTGTCTATCAAACCGTAGTGTACACTCTCCGGGTGACTCCCCGGTTTATTGCCGAGGACGTACTCTACGAGATCATCGCTGTGAAACCTATGATACTCTCCTGTGTGGTCACTCTAGGATGCCCTCAAGTAGCTCTCCTAAACATCTACTACTACGAGAAAGTGTCAAGTGAGTATTCTACGAGATATTATTATTATTATCATAGAATACAGTTAACCAATCATTGTTTTTTCCTTAGGGTGGCACTGGATAACCGCGAATCCATCTTGCTCATACAGCAAGCATTGGAGCTTATGAGAGGTGGTAATGTGAGTAGTGACATGGCTGAAAGATGGGCCAACGTCATAATCGTTGACTACATAGAGACGTACGACAGACTTCTCCACACGCCGGGCACGAACGTGCACGAGAAGTGAAAGTGCGAGTCGACTATCGCTGTACTGTACAGCATATGACAGAGCATGCTCAGCTTCACTGCAAGACATGGTGCTGGCTTGGAGAGAGTCAGCTGGGATGACGTCAAGTCGGCCTTCGATAGCCGTATAAAGACAGCAATCATCAGCAACCACCAACACCTGGACATAACAACGTTCCTCGAAGACGCCCCAGCCATGTTCGTCGGAAAAACAGAGACGGCTCTCGAGAAACACAACGCGCTCAAGGTCAATACAGTGCTCGCCGCAGAGTATACTAAGATCAAAGTAAACGACAACGAGGAGACAGTGGAAAATTTCTACTTCAATACGAAGAACGCTCCAATCTACCGCACAACCGGCCTGAGCGAGTGGTTCGCAGCCAATGTCAAACAACCCATCCTCCGCGATATGGAGGAATTCCAGGAACGAGACTCGGCTTGGACACTGCGCTCCATTTTGAACTTGGCTGTGAATGTGAACAAGTTCAATCCCATGTGGGGAAATTCCTACATCCCATTGCCTGACGAAATAACAAAGAAGAAAGCCTGCGTCATCGTGCAAAACGAGGACGATAAGTGCTTCCAGTGGGCTGTACTCTCAGCGCTACATCCAGCTACCAAAAATGCTGACTGAGTGACCAAGTACAAGGCATTCGAATGTGAGTTGAACTTCAAGGGCATTGAGATCCCAGTGTCGCCGAGACAGATTGCGAAATTCGAGCATCAGAATGACGTGTCCATCAACCTGTACATACTGAAGAAGAGAGATGGAAAATTCGAAGTGTCACCGTGCCACGTGACAAAAGGCAAGAAGGAGAAACATGTCAACCTTCTTCTCGTACAAGACCACTACGTGGATGAGGATAATGAAGAAGAGGAGGATGACAATGTAGTACCCAAGTTTCACTACGTCTGGATCAAGGATCTCTTTCGGCTCACAAGTAAGCAATTATCATCTCGAAGTCATAAAATATTTATATGTGACCGCTGCATCCACTACTTTCGAACTGCTGAAAAATTGTAGGCTCATGAGGTAGACTGCGCTCAGGTTAATAAGTGTAAGGTGAAGCTGCCCGCAGAAAAGGAGAAGATCCTGAAGTGCAAGAACATCAAGAACAACGAACGCGTGCCTTTCGTCGTCTACGCAGACTTTGAATGTCTACTCAAACCTGTGACGGACGACGAACGAGCCTATCAGCGGCACGATGCGTTCAGCGTAGGATTCTACATCAAGTGTAGCTTCGACGAGACTCGCTGCGGCTACAGCTGCTATACGAAGGACAAGGAGGATGGACAGAATTCAGCGAAGTGGTTCGTTGAGAAGCTACGAGAGCTCGCTGAGGAATTGGATAATGCACCCAAGAATCCCCAGCCAATGAACGATCTAACACAGCGGAAAAAGGATGACTCCAGGAAGGCCACGCACAGCTACATGTGCAGAAAGCCGTTCACCAGCCGGGACAAGAAAGTCAGATTACTGCCATCTCACGGGAAAGCAAGTATTTATAATTTTTTTCTTTCACCTTGCAATTCGTTTCTTTTTCTAATATATTTGTTTGTTTCAGATACAGAGGCCCGGCACACAACAGCTGCAACCTGCAGTATCAGGGATCGTACTCCAGGATCGTACCCGTGATATTTCACAATTTGATCGGATACGACTCTCACCTGTTCACTGCAGAAAAAGCAACGAGTTTCGATGGTAGAGTGACTCTCATCCCTCAGACGAAGGAGCGATACATCTCCTTTACGAAGTACGTCGGAGGCACTGACGTACAACTGCGCTTTATCGACTCGTTCCGCTTCATGGCCTCATCCCTGGAGAAGCTGTCATCCTACCTGGATCACCTGAACATTGCCGAGGGAGAATTCAGGAAAAGCTACACTACGGATCAGATTAAACTACTGAGGAGGAAGGGGATATTCCCCTACGATTACGTCACCTCCCTCGATACCCTACAGGAGGGAGAACTACTAGCGAAAGAGGGCTTTCACAGCAGCCTCTGAGACTGCGACAGCTCAGACGAGGAGTATCAACAGGCTCGTGAAGTATGGAAACGCTTTGACATCAAGAGTCGCGGTGAGTACTCGGACCAGTACCTCAAGATGGACGTGCTACTACTCGCCGATGTCTTTGAGAACTTCCGGGATAACTGCCTGGAGGCGTACGGTCTCGACCCGACGCACTACTACACCACCCCCGGCTTAACTTGGGATGCAATGCTCAAGTTCACGAAGATCGAACTTGAGCTGCCCACGGACATAGACATGTTACTGTTCGTGGAGTGAGGCATCCGGGGTGGTGTGAGTCAGTGCTCCAATCGTTGCGCAAAAGCCAACAACCGCTACATGGGCGACTTCTGCGACCCTGAGGAGGAGTCGAAGTACCTGCTGTACTTCGACGTAAGTAATCTTTACGCGTGGGCCATGATGCAGTCTCTGCCCTACGGTGGTTTCCGCTGGGTCGATGACGTCGAGCATCCCTCCTGGGGAGTGCCCAACAACCACCACGAGGGCTACATTTCCGAGGGGGACCTTGAGTATCCGGAGCACCTCCATGACGCTCACAGAGACCTGCCCCTATGCCCGAAGCACATGGCGCCGCCGGACAAGAAGTAGGAGAAGCTCCTCACGACTCTGTACGACAAGGAGCGCTATATCATCCACTATAGCGCTCTGAAACAGGCCCTGAAGCACGGTTTGCGCTTGACAAAAGTTCACCGAGCGCTGCGCTTCGATCAGAAGTCATGGTTGAAGCCGCACATCGACCTGAACAGCGAGAAGAGAAAGAATGCGAAGAATGACTTCGAAAAACTCCTCTTTAAGCTGTCCAACAACGCAGTGTACGGTAATATCATGGGCTTGGCTGTCTTTATCGCAGGAAATATTGGTACCGTATGGACAAAATGACTTGATTCATATTTGACTATAATAGTTATGGCTTGTACGTATTGCTTTTTTCAAATAAAATTTATATTTAACATGATATTTTTACCAAATCATACATTTTCTTTTAATTTAAAGCAATGTTTTCAAAAACATACTTAACCATTACGGTCACAAAGAATCATATCAAATCGAGTTCAAATATGTCCAGCGGTAAAGTCACCCAGCCTATATAAATGTGGATTTTTGATAATAAATTATGGTATTAATATATTTATATTATGACCAGTTCTATTTATGAATTAAAAATGTGAAAGAGTTAACATTATATAATTAATCATATTAAAGAGGATTAACATATGCATAGCTTGGGCTGTAATTTTTTTAATGTTATGTTTATGCTTTGCGAGTATTTTATATATAACAATATACAAGTTATTGTTAAAAAATTTACAATGAAAGAAGAAACCCATGCATTATTGCTAAATGCTACACGATCATTAAAATGTAACTTACAGCTTGTTTGCTAAATGCAGCAGTAAAGGACCCCGCACCAACCTTATGGAAATTAGTTCCCGGTCAAATTCGCTCAAACTTCAGTATGTGGTTCTTTTTGGTATTCTGATCCATCGCTTCAATGGGCACGAAAGCCCAAAATCCATAGTTTCGGAGATACAGCCCGTTAAAGGGTCGGTATATGGCAATCTCCTGTTTAACTAGGTGGGTGTAGCGAAAAGATCCGTCGCCGTCGCCCATGCCACTCAGCAAACACCGTGCTAGCCACTATGTGTGTACATATCGGAATGCCCGGGGAATATGTGCCCACTGGTAGGTACGACCTGCGAGTCGCTGGCCGCAGACCCAAGGGCCCCAAGTGAATGCGTGAGCAGCGCGCAAGCACCAAACTCGCCGGCGGCGCGTAAAGTCTCGTGTACATGACCAGGGTGACGCCAGAAGTAAGCGGTGAGTACTGCAACTGAGTGTCTGAGCCAGTCGGCATAGGAGCGGACGTCTAACGTATCAGCGGGAACGGTCAGCAAGTCACCGAGCCGCCACCGTCAGTCACGCAGGCAAATGGCGCTTAGCCACTCAGCGCGTGCCGGCAACTGAGAGATATGGCTGTCTCCTGTTTAACTAGTTTATGCGATTTTAAGCGATTTTTTACATCACCTTCGGTGATTGCATCTTCGCCAGTCCTTTTAAAAATTGTTGGAGAGCCGTCACACTTGGTGGACGACTGCGTCTCCAACGGTCCTTCTCATGATAGTTGGCGATTTGTGACATCACCTTCGGTGATTGCTTCTTCGGCAGTCCTTTTAAGAATTGTTGAAAAGCAGTCACACTTGGTGGACGATTGCGTCTCCAACAGTCCTTCTCAGGATAGTTGGCGATTTATTAAGTCACTTGCGGTGATTGTTTCTTCGCCAGTCGTTTTAAGGATAGTTGAAGATCAGTTACATTTGGTGAGTGAGTGCGACTGCAACGGTCCTTCTCAGGATAGTTGTCGATTTACTACGTCAACTACGGTGATTGCTTCTTGGGCAGTCCTTTTAAGAATTGTTGAAAAGCAATCCCACTTGGTGGGCGATTGCGTCTCCAACGGCCCTTCTCAGGATAGTTGTCGATTTTTGACATCACCTTCGGTGATAGCTTCTTCGGCAGTCCTTTTAAGAATTGTTGAAAAGAAGTCACACTTGGTGGGCGATTGCGTCTCCAACGCTCCTTCTCAGGATAGTTGGCGATTTACTACGCCACTTTCGGTGTGTGACGTCTTACGTACTATTTTAAATTTTTTATTTTTTTTCCTTAACGGTAATCTCCATAAACCCAAATTCGCGACTATTTGCCTAGATCATAAAACTTATATTTTCTTTCGCTTTACGATTGACTCGCGCTTCTATCAAAAGTTCGACAATAATCTTTTCATCTCACCGAATATGAAGACCGCACGTTTAGTTTTATTAGCTTAATTCTCTCTAACCATGATAACCAAATTTGTAACTATTTACCTAGGTTATAAACCTTGAATGATTCTTCGGTCTATTGCCGCTTTACGACTATCACGCGCTTTTATCGAAGGGTAAATAAACTTTACCTTTCGCCGAAATGAACACTAGGCCTTTAGTTTTATTACCTTATTTTCGTAAATGCCTTGTAATCCAAAGATCACGCGCTTCTCGCTTAATCTAATTTTTCGCATAAAAGCTGGCTACTGTTGGCAAGCCGGTGCTCGTACTGCGTTCGCAACCCGCGACTCGTATCTACGCCCGCACGAGTAATCCGCGATACGTGATCAAAGTGCGTTACATTTAGGCTAGTATTACAAGTACAGTTCGCGATTCGTGTCTACGATCTCTGCGCGAGTAATCTGCGATACGCGATCAAAGTGTAAGTCGCTAGTCAGCGATCCGTGACTCAAAACTACGCCCGCACGAGTAATCCGCGATACACGATCAAAGTGCGTAACAATATCGCTCACCGAGATGTCTGCGATTGTGACCAGACATTGAGCTTTGCGCTAATAAATCTGCGATTCGCGATCGACGTGCTTAGCCGATTAAGGACACACTACACCTAAAACCTTTGTACTAGTTTTAAGTTCGCTAAATAAAAGTGGATTCTATGAAATATAAAATCAGTTTAGACACTTTTATTTGCTGCTAAACACCTGTCCCTTTCCAGGCAAGGCAGAGAACTTCGGCACCAGGTAAGTGTTTTTATCTCTCCCATATTACGGCGGCACCGCTTCTCGAGGCCGCTGACGCGACCCCCCACTCCTCCATAAAGCCACGCAACCCTTATAGAAAGCGCACCGCTCGGCGCAATCTATTAATTATTTATTAACTTAAATAACCTTAACTAAACCAACATTTTTAGCCCTTACAATCCGCGGTTCTTGAAAATATGCATTAACTTCGAAAATCGTAGAACGTGACAGCTAAAAATAAAACTGGTGACCTACGGTGGGATTTTTCAGCCGCCGCCTAAAGTAATATCACGGGAAAACTATACTTACCGTCATTTAAAGCTATTAGAAAGATTTTAAAACTTTGAATCTTCAATTCATTCTACATAAATAATAAAGATATAATAAAAAAATAAAAAAGATTATTCATTTTTTTCTTTTTGTAAAAATTGCAACTAAATTATAACTCACTGTACCGCGTATAATTAATCTTCTAAACTATAAATCAAAATCATTAAAGTTTTTTCTCTCTACAATAATATCAGCATATATTATACATATAAAAATTTAAATTCCAATAAAATAATTATTTTGAATTTTCGATAAAATAAAGATTACTAGATAGAACGATTCTTGCTAAACTATACACAAACTTAAACCTTCTTTCCACCTCTCCGAATGTACTAATATTAACACTTTTGAAATAAAATTCGTTTCAACTAGAAACAGCCGACCGCGGAAATCTTCCAAGTAACCGGGGCCTGATTCTAAATGTGTCTCGGCCTCGAGACAACTGCTTTTCCTTTTAAAGAAGCTTCCTGATTGGTCTACAGCTCCGGATTTGGTGTGTCTCAACGTCGAGACAAATTTAGAATCAGGCCCCCGATAGGAAAAATAAATCCATAAACCGCTAAAATCAACAACATCTTAATTTGATTACAAGTACGCGACGAAAACCTAATGTTCCGGTCCTAATTAAACAACGGGAATTCATATCTGTTAACTCACGATAGACACATAAAAAGTCTTATTAAAAAAGCTTTCATTTAAAAGTCAATCAAAAATTATCTTGTCGAAGAAGAATCAACAATATAAATTAAATTTGTAATTGTCACAAAAACAGAATACCAACGGGTAACAATTTACAAAATTTACACGATCTTTGAATTAAAAATATATGTTGTTCGCTGTCGAACAATTAAAAAGATCGCGCTATAAATAACACATCATTATTATGAGAAAACGCACTAAGTTATAAATTATACAAGAGAACATAAATCGCAAGTATAAAATTTAATGAACCATTATTCAATGTAGAAAAATTAATAAAATTTAAAAACAGGGTGATTTAATACAAAAAGAATTATTTTTAAATAAAATCATATATGTTTTCAAAAATTTTCCTCCAAGACAAAATTTTAAATCTAAGATAAAAGGATCTTGGTTAAACGCAAGAAAGATTTTCTCAAGCCAGCTTATCTCCGGATTTCCCAAAACATTAAGACAGATAGAGCAATAAACCGACGAAATCCGCGCTCGCCTAAATCCTAAACTCATTACACTTGCACCGACGATCTAGCATTTTCACCCTAAATAAACATCATTGCGGGAAGGCCAGCAATACGACGCGCCGACGCACATTACGATATTTGCGAAAGATAAAAGAGAACCCTGCATTTCGAAAATTTTCACGTGGTACATCGTAGGTAACGTGCTTAGAAGTCTGCTTAAGGAGCCCTCAGTGTTTTCTCTGCCCTCGTGCCAACCACAACTCCAAGGTGTAGTCTGAGTATTACAGTGCAAAAGATCGCGCATAACAGTGTTGAGAAATACTCAAGTGTGACAGAATTCAAATTAAAAATAAAAGGAAAAGACCAAATCGGAAGAACTTTACAGAGACATTTTGTTTTGAAGGAAGGAAGCTAAAAGCAAAAAACCAAAAAAATAAAAAAAATAAAATCATATTAAACAATTTTTGAAAGAAAGGGGAAATTATACAAACAAAGGTAAACGAATAAATTAATTTAATATTAACTTACTCCTATTTAGTACCTTTTGTTTTTCTCTTACACTTCGCTGAAATAAAGGAGAATTAAAATCATTATTCTTTTTTTTACTTCGACGAAGTTGTTCTTTATCTCTCTCACATCCATCGCCTTCGCGCCTGTCGGATCGTGTCAATCTTCCACAAACTTATACCGGACACGATTATACCATATATATATAATTAGTTAGTTAAATATCTTGTGCATGCGCATCTTATGAATTAACTATAATATACTTTTGTGAACATACGTCTTTTTTATAAAAGTGAATGATCTTTGCCGTCGGATCATACAGCGAACGCACCGCGAGTGAAAAAGTGAAAAATGCAAACATACAAAATTTTTACTTAAACTATAAATTCAGTTTTTTTTAATTAAGAATTGAAAAGTTTTAATAACTAAATAAAAAATCTTAAACATCAAACATATAGTCTTTCTTTTCTCTTTCTATAATTGAAAAACGAACAAAACATTAACTTAAAAATATTTATATTAAAAATAAAAAAAGTTATTCTCCGGAGTCACTACACTCCAAGAATAAATTGAAACATTTTCTATCGCGAATAAATAAAACTTTTTTTATTATACAAACACTTTAACAAAATTTTTTTTATTGTCGTGAAAAACGTATAACTAAAAGATATAAATATTACAATCAACATTATAAATAAATAAACTATTAAGACTTTTAATATTTATTTATTTATTTATTTATTTATTTATTTAAACCAGAGTAGTACATGTTATATTACATGTTATTGCTTACTTCAGGACATAGTTACATGTCTGAAGCAGCAAACATCCTATAGAGGTAGACATAGCTACCTGTACATAGGTCCGGTGTACTTAAAACTAAAAAAACTTAAGTAACTTATAAACTAGGCATGGAATCAAAGATTCCACTATAAATAATATATTTTGTCCACATTGATTATCTCACCCATACTGGAAGGTTAAATTTTTATTTATTTATTTATTTAATTTATTTATTTATTTATTTTTTTTTTAAATTCTAGAATATATTAGTACCAATCCAAATTTTTAGCTTTTTCTTATTATAATTTTTTGCGATATCTAGAACTTTAAGATTTGGATTAGATTTCGGAAGACAATTAAATACTTGTATTGCTCTGACATAGTTATCTTTATCACTAACAGTTTTCGAACACTTTGGTGGTATCATAAGTTTATTTCTAGTTTTGCTAGTCGATGTTAAGTATAAATTTCTAAGTTCATTATAATGATACGTTACACATTCGTAAGCAAAAATTTGTTTTAGATTCAAGGGGTTGTCTCGATTGAAAATATTTTTGTTTATAATTTTTAAAATCCTATTTTGGATGTTTTGTAGTAATTTTAAGTTGTTTTTATATGCACCACCCCATGCAATATTTCCATAGCTAATGACACTATGAAAAAATGCATAATATATTATCTTAAGTGTGTCAGATTGCATATATGTTGATAACTTGTACAGTATATATATTATATATTTAGTTTTTTTTTATTATATATTCAATATGTTTATCCCACTTTAGCCTATAATCAATAATTATACCTAGATATTTACAGTATTCAACCCTGCTCAATTTAGTACCCTGTATGCGTATGTTCATATCTTCGGGAACACTATCACAATAGTTACCAAAAGTTATGTACACAGTTTTCTTTATATTTAGTGATAGTTTGTTAAGTGCTAGCCAGATATTTATATCTTCTAAGTACTTGCTCATTTTATTTTCAACTTTCTCCTAGTTATCATCTGTTGAAATAATAGCTGTATCATCCGCATATGAGATGGTACTATCTGTTCTGTTTGTTAGTAAATCGTTTACGTAAATTATGAATAAGAGTGGCCCTAGTATAGTACCTTGCGGCACACCTGTAGTTATCGTTTCATAATAGCTTTCAGTTGTGCCTATTCTTACTTTTTGTTTTCTGTTACTAAGATAGTTAGATATAAGTGCATGCGCTTTACCTCTTATTCCATAATTATATAATTTGTCTAAAAGAATAGTATGGTTGACAGTATCAAAAGCTTTTGCTAGATCTAAAAATGCAATAGCTATTGGTTTACTTTTGTCTAATTTCTTATAGATTATGTTCATTAAGTAACTTAGAGCATCTTTGGTGCCTTTCTCTTTTATAAATCCAAATTGATTCTGCGCTAACAAATTATTATTGTCCAAAAATGATTGTAAATGAACATATACAATTTTTTCAAATATCTTTGCTATGTTAGAAATTAGAGATATCGGTCTATACAAAGATTAAAGATATGTGTTAGTGCATTAACAATTTGATATGATAGTATTGTTAGTGTTTTGGTAGTAATGTTATCTACCCCACCATTTTTTATTTTCATATTATCAATTATTTGAAGAATTTCCTCGTTATTAGTCGGTTTAATGTAAATTGTATTCATGTTCATTGCTGGTAATTGTAAATGCTTACCCTGGGGTTTTACAATGGTGTTAGTTAGATCTTTTCCAATTCTACAAAAGTACGAATTCATATGATTGGCAATTTGTGTCTGATCCTCTATTGTGCAATTGTTATTTAAAATGATCTTATTTATTGTGTTATTCTTTTTCAAGTTGGTTCCCATTTTTTTGTTTATGTATTTCCAAAGTTGCTTGGTATTATTGATATTGTTCTTAATTAAATTTCTTTCATGTTTTATTTTTGCCTCTTTAATAACTTTGTCTAGCCTCTTTGTGTAATTCTTATATTCTAATTTTATTAGATTATTATTTGGTTCATTGCGCATTTTAATATATAGTTGTTCTTTCTTTTCACACGAGATCATTATTGCTTTAGATATCCAATCCTTCCTTGGATATCTCTTGTTATTTTTTGTTTTATGCGCTTCTTTAGACTTTTCTAAACAGTCTTGTATTTCAGTTATCAAGAATGCGGTAGCTTCATCGGGATCATGCATTGCCTCTATAACATTCCAATTTTTTGTAATGGCTATACTTGAAAGTTTATAGTAATTATAGTGATACTGGATATTTTCTTGTTTTAATTTTGGTGGCTTATTCAGTTTCAAGAAAAGTGGATAATGATCAGTAAAAGGAATCGAGAGTTTAAAAGTTTTAGTGTCTATAGATGTAGCTTTTATATACATGTTGTCAATGCATGTACCGCTTCCGCCACTATCATTTGGTCTAGTTGTATGTATAAAACCCGGGAAGAAACCCTTTTCCATCATATTGTCTAATAATTCTAAGCTATATTCATCATCTTTCATAATATCGATGTTAAAATCACCAATAATCAGGTGGTTTTTTATATTTCTTTTGCTATTGATAAATGATTTTACATTCAAAATAAATTCAAGGCGCGGTAAATCATGGCATCGATATAATGCGGAAATTTCAAGATTACTGTTGTTATTTAGACTTATTCGTGAGTTTAATACTTTGAGTCTACCAATTTCGATTATTTCAGTAATTTCTGATACACAATCTTTTATATATACAACGACACCACCATTTTGATTTAAGTTACCGTTATTGTAGTACAATTTATATCCCTGTATTGCCAAAAAGTGAGGATTGGGTAAATTCCATGTTTCTGTACATACAATTATATATGGTTTGATCTTCAAGCTCTTAATAAGAATATTCAATTTCGTATAATTGTGATTTAGACTTCTAATATTGACCTGTAATATCAAACTATCTTTTTTATTTATATTTTTATTGAGAGTTTTAAGATCAAGAAATGACGTTTCTTCTTGTATTACTTCTTTTTGCAATTCTTCAATGAGATCGACGTGTTGCTCCATTATGTAGTTTGCTGTTTCCTTGGTGTCGTATGTGTTAGAGATGCGGTGCTGGCTCTAAACGGCGAAGTCAGCAAAGTTGCGCTAGTCCAGTTTTCTTTAGACGGCGAAGTCAGCATAGTTGCGCTAGTCGAACTGGTCATCGTAGTGGCTTGATTGCTGTTTCCTACTTTACCTAAGTATCTTGGTATATTAGGTCTTATCGGATAATCAGTCATATCTATATATCTATTGAGCTTATTCTTAAATATTGTACATTTCTCTGTGTCATTGGCCATATGTTTAACCTCGAAATTTGTGTTATATTTCGAGTTGCTGTAAAAACAATTGACACATGTAGTGTTGGATGGGTTATTATCACATTGCACAGTCTTATGCGGACCTGCACATTTTAAGCAGCATAGAGTGTTTTTGCATTTCAATGTGTTATGTCCAAATCTTCCACAGTTTAAGCAGGGCTTGATGTTTATTAAATCCCATACCTTACAGCTTTGATATCCAATGAAGATTCTATTTTGATTGTCACTAATATGTTTATATAGCTCTCTTGGAACTTCAATTATTATGGTTGTCTTGTTTGTAATCTTATTTTTGTCTATATTTAGTATCTTACACTTATCTTGATATCCAATAAAATTTCTTTTATTTAAGTCCTCTTCCAGCTCTTCTATATTCATATTAGTATAGTTGTCTACACCAACTATTTTCATCTTCGGGGATTCAATTTTTTCAATAAATGTTTTATAATTGTTAGATAGTTTTTTTGAGAGTAATTCAATTGTTACTTCAGCACTTTTTTCATTCATACTTTTAATCTCAATTTCATTGTCGTTCACTACTTTTAGTTGTTTCATCTGTATATCTTTTTCTTTTATTAAAACGTCACATACCTTTTTCTTAAAGTCATGTGGATTTTTAATGTCCTTTTTAAGATTTTTCACAATTATTTTCGGTATTCTTTTGTTTTTAATTGCTAGTTTGTTAGTTGCTACTTCTGCATATGTTTTTTGGTTATTTATGTTGCTTTATTTCCATCTCCTGGTCATTTTTATCCTTTTTTATTAATTGCTTCAATATGTCGTTTTTTTCCATTAGTTCTTGATTTAATTGTCTTAGTAGTTGAATTTCAATTTGATGTTGATTTTCCAGTTCAGCATTTTCAGTTAGCATCGTAACGTTTAGTAGTTTTTCATTATCTACTGATTTATGTACACTATCAGAGATAATAGATATTTCATTTAATATTTTATGTTTTATTTGTTCCTCCTTTTCACTTTTAATTTGCGCAATTAATATTTTAGCTGCTTCACAGAGTTTAGTTTCTTGATTTTTTAAGGTTATATTAAGCTCCACGTGGTCTGGACATATCACTAATAGATTACTTATATATTTTTTGTCTTTACACTTTTCATAATCACTTTTATGGTACACGTTTTCGCACACTAAAAATAACATAAATAAAAACATAATTAAATCATTGTGAAAAAGAAGTAAAAGAAAAATAATATAATAAAAATCAGTTCAATAATTAAGAATTTAGTGCAAGTTCATCACAATATTAAGAAATTTTTTTTTCGACCGTCGAAATTAATTGAATGAAATAAAATAAAATAAAACACAGAAGTGAATGAAATACGGAAAACGAATAGAAGTTAAAATACTAAACGGGAATGTGCATAAACTGGTAGTTCATCACATCACACAAATACAAGTATATTTTGTGCGTTGACTAAAAATCAACCGCGATTAATATTAAATTTTCTTTACAAAGCTTTGTGTAGACTGGAAGTCATCCTCTGCTACGTTGATTTAATTTTTTTTTCGTGAAACAACCTACTTTAGACATATCATTGTTTTATTTTTCGGTTTATGAGAAAAAAAATTTTTAACCTTGATAAAAAAAAATTAAACGGGTAACGAAAAGAATAATTAAATAAAGAAATTTAACAAAATTATTATAAATCATCGTGTATAAACTGGTAGTTCATCACGATATTTTACTAAAAAAAAAATATATATATTATAATCAAGCAGCAATAAAGCTTACGAATAAAATAATTGATAAAAGAATAAAATATTAAAAGGAATAAAAGAATATTCAATAAAATAAATTGAACTAAACGCAAAAAGGGAATATGAAAAATAAATAAAGAAGAATATTTAATACAACAAATCAGGGATGTGTGTGAACTGGAAGTTCAATATATTACTTGAATAGAAATGAATTATTGCGCATAAACTGGAAGTCATCGCAATATTCAGTTAAGGGGGCTAGACACCTTTTTTCTCTGAAATAAGAAGTCACATTTTAATACATAAATGTAAACTAATTATTTCATACTTTTTACATATAAAAGTGGGTATATTTACCTTACCTTAAAACTTTCACCGATGGGCCTTTTATATGGTCCAGAACCATAGTCATCGATGAAACAAGTTTTTTCACTAACCGTAAGCTTTGAAATTTTCCTGTGGATGGATTGACTCCAGATTTGAACTAAATTACTCCTGAATAGTATAATTCTCATATGAGTGTAGGGATTTTTGATCTAATGAGAAAAAAAAATTGTGCTGTTTTTCAAGAGTTTTTTTTTTTATTTTTTTTAATTTTTTATATTTTTTCATAATTTTTCTGATGTAAAAATTTTTTCCGACATTTAATCCTAAATCCCTACACTCATATGAGAATTATACTATTCAGGAGTAATTTAGTTCAAATCTGGAGTCAATCCATCCACAGGAAAATTTCAAAGCTTACGGTTAGTGAAAAAACTTGTTTCATCGATGACTATGGTTCTGGACCATATAAAAGGCCCATCGGAGAAAGTTTTAAGGTAAGGTAAATATACCCACTTTTATATGTAAAAAGTATGAAATAATTAGTTTACATTTATGTATTAAAATGTGACTTCTTATTTCAGAGAAAAAAGGTGTCTAGCCCCCTTAAATAATAAAAATTTTTTTTTTGTCGTGTATTGACTGGTAGTCGATCCCTGTTTAAATAGTTAATAAATAAGACATGATAAATAAAAATATAAAGAATTATTAAAGAACAAATATAAAGAAAAAGAATAAAAGAAGATTGAATAAAATAAACTAATATAACAAATAATTTAACTGGGAAAAATATAACCCACGAATACGAGATAAATTGAATATAAGAATGAAATAAAATGAAATAAAATAAAAACGCAAAAGCGAAATAAGTACGTAAAACAAATAAAGGAAAATAAATCGGGAATGCGCATAAACTGGAAGTTAATCACATCACCCATATACAAGTAAATTATTGTGCGTCGACCAAAAGCCAACCGCAATTAATAATAAATTTTTTTTATATCATTGTTTCATTTTTCGGTCTATGAGATAAGAATGTCTATGATATGAATTTAACTTTGATACGAAAAGAAAACTTTGATACAAAAGGTTACTGATAAATAATAAACGAAGATATAAGGAAAAATTATTAAAGACAAATATAAAAGAAAAAGAGTAAAAGAATATAAAATAAAATAATTGAACTAAAATAGAAACACAAAAAGCGGAAGAAACGAATGAAAATAAATAAAACATAATTATTGTGAAAAAGAAGTAAAGAAAATAAATATAATATTAACCAGGAATGCATGTGAACTGAAAATTCAATACATTACTCGAATAGAAACGAAATATTGCGCATACACTGGTAGTTCATCGCAATATCTCAATTAAGAAAAAAAAAACTTTTAAACAGTGCATAGACTGGTAGTCAATCACTGTTTGAATAATCAAATCCAACATCTAAAATTCTCTTTAGGTGCGATCACTTTGCACGTTATCAATAAAATTAAACTAATAAGGAACAACTTTACGAAAGAGAAAGACTCTTCCTATAAGAAGAAAAACTCAATTAAAAGAGTAAAAATTTATCAACAAAATAAATATATAAAAATTTACCAACAAAATTAATTAAAGAAATTAACGAAATAACTGAATATGAATATTATATTATTAATAATTCTAATTGCCAAAATTTAATAAACTTGTTATAAAAAAAATTTAACTATTCTTTGCTTTAAATAATTAAATAAGTCTTAAAATCAAAATAAATTTTACTTAACTATAATAGTTCTTTTTCATCAACTAAACTCGAATTTAGTTTTGCTATTGACTGATTCTGTGAGATTTTGACTTGACATCTATCAACCTCCCTCCATACAGATTCGTCAGGTGCAACACAATTGCACAACACGATCTTCGAAAGTGAAGGAACAAAATATCAATTTATTTAAATAACATAGAAGGACTGTACAATACACATACAGCACATAAAAACTGATAAAAATACCAAGTAAATAAATAATTATTTAATTAGTTACTTAATTATTAAAAATAATAATCCATAAATTTTTTTTTCCTTTTGGTAACCATTTTAATATAAATTTTCTTAATAATTATACATAAATATTTTATCTTAGGAGTAAACATATAAACAACGACTAATTATTAATAAATACATAAACTACTCAATAAATAAATAAATAAATAAATAATAATAATTAATTAAGTAATATACCTAGTAATAATCTCCATTATTTTATTATTTCATTTCTCATAAGAATTTTTGGTTTCTTGTAAGAAACCACTATTCACGAGAGGAACATCGACTTGCCATAATACCTAACTTTTCAACTTAGAGTAATTAAAATTTCGTCTTCTGACAAAATTGCTAAGGGACATGTTTAATAAATAGAATAAATAAAATAAAATTATTCACAATAAATTATTTAATTAAAAACATTAAACCATGATCTATTAATAAAAATCAAGACATTTTTTTTTTTTAACGTAAAACCGATTAAATTGAACCATTATAGCAAATATATATACAAATGAATACAAATAGCAAAATATTAATTTCAATTACTAGTTTTTCTAACAAATCAAAATTTCGGAATTCTGATCCGAAATGGTGACCGCAAAATCACAATAACTTGTTTACTTCCAACTATAAATAAATAAGTAAATAAATAATAACAAAGATAACATCCTAACGTTAATATACAATACAGATCGTTATATAATATGCATTTAGGCAACATGAATTACTCTAGGCCATTCTCATTATATGATCTAGTAAGTGATTTACCAATATTTGATGGCAGTAATATTGACTTCAAAACTTTTGCGAATTATGTTAATTATAAAGCAACTTTTATTCCACCTTATCTATCAGGTGACTTTGTCCACATTTTTATTAATGAATGCTTGAGTGGTGCAGTACAAAATTTAGCTTCAAAATATGAGTTCAACGATTATTCGGAACTACTTAAATTTTTAAGCTTTTACGCCACCCATCTACAGCTACCAGATATAGACGGCATTCTTCGTGATTTTTCAAAAAGTTTTGAAGGTATAAATATGCAATTAGACGAATCAGTGGAAGAGTACCACTACCGGTTTTCTAAAATAGTTGACAAGGAAAAACTTAAATTGACTTACTACTCTACTACATATTACTCTATTTCTAATGAGCTAAATGAGGAAATCCAGAAAATAATTTCAAGTGCATTTCATAAAGGACTTACAGCGGAAATAAGAAATGCTTTACCAAACGATTCTTATGATTATCATGATTTAAAAACTAGAGCTCTAAGTGCTGAATATTTAAACAAAATACAACTCTATTTCGTAACTTTATCAGCTATACATTATCATAATAAGCTTACTTTGTCCAAACTACAAGAACTAAAACCTAGTAATGAGCCAAAGGAAAATATCGATGCACAAAAGGAAGTTAATAGTTTAACTCTGCCACTAGAATCAAGTGAAACTTGTTCGATTAAAGCTTCAAATCGTCAAACTCTTATAATTTATTTGTCTAATCTTTTAAGTAACAACAATAAACCAAATATATGTAAGTACTTAGGTAAAATAAAAAATAGTTTCACAAATACAATTAAACTCATAATACGTAGAACTACAGATTTTCAAGAAAATTTTGAGAATCCGAATCAAAACATTCTAATTAACATACACATTTTTTTAATCTACAAAAATCTCTTCGGTTTTGTAAAAACCGATCATCCTGTGATCTACGAATAGCTATTCTGTTTTTTTTTTCTCTTCTCATACTCCTTTTTTTTGCAATTTTCCCGCTTTTAATAAATTTTATGTTGGTAGCTTCCAAACATTTACATTCAATTCTTCTATAGTTTAAATAATAAATATTTGAACCCTGACTTTAAGTTAAATTATTCACCATAAATTAAAATCTTAAGCAAAACTCTTAAAAACATACAAAAATTTTCTGTAGTTGCTTACATACTAAAAGTAACTATGGTTTATAAATCTTTTTTTTTTATCGACTAAAAATATATATATATATTTTTTTTATACAGAAAAAAATAAAATAAATTAAATATCATTAACAAATTCATAAGATATTTTCTCAATACAAGCAAAAATATAAGTTCTATACGAATCTTAATTTAATTAATAAACATATTGAAATTGCGATAAATTCTTGAATAAAACAAGTATACGAACATTTAAATACACACTTCCTCTAACAAACAAATGATGAATCGAGGATCGCATTGAAGAATCTTTCTCCGAATAAATAAAATGCATATGTGCAAAACTCAAAGGAGACTATTGAAGCAAAAGAATCAATTGGTAAAACTCACCTGAGAACTACTAAATGATCCAGAAATCGGAACTTCAGTATTCAGAAAAACATTTAAAACCGGCGATTTCCATTAGGTTGGTCACCACCTATACAAGTTAACAATAGCGCACAGCGCCCTTATACTCTAGAGACTACACCAGAAACTGAATAAGACTCTTAAGAATCCTCAAAAGAACCTGAAGAAGTCATAGTAATACTTCAAGAAATAAAACCCTTGGACATCATACCTCCGGAATTATCTTATCCAACAAATCTACGTAATCTAGAACCCAAGATTGTGAATTCATCAGCCCTGACTAAATTATTGCTCGATTTCGGCCGAGTCGACATAAACGATGTTAAATAAACAAAAGTAGACCAGGGTGAAGTAACAATTACTCCCAACGGGAAACATAAAATACTTAGTGCCATTCTTTTAAAGAAACACTTTGAAGAATTTTCACAACAAGACCTCTAAACAGTGCTTAAGGGGGGGGGGGGGGCTAATTCGTAAAAAAATGGGTCATTTTTAATGATTTTTATATTCGCTCCAGTAAATGAAAATTTATTTTAATAAAAAGTATACAATTCAGTAACTATTGTACAATATTCTGTGAAATTTTCATTGAAAAATATTAAAAATTAAGCCGTTGGCAGCAATTCTGCGAAGGTGCCTTGACAAAATGTTGTTTTGCGGTGGACAGCATATCTCAGCACTGGATCGTCTGAAATTAAAAATTGAAACAGATATCGTTAGATAAGCACATTCTCGAGGTAACAACGAGAGCTTTTTTTTTTTTAATTATTAACAATTTTACAGTAACAAATATGTCAATTTTTTTAGCAAAAATCGGTGTTTTTATGTCAAAGTTTTGTTTTTATGTCGCCAAAAATTGAAAAATCGAAAAAAAAAATCCCTCTCGTTGTTACCTCGAGAATGTGCTTATCTAACGATATCTGTTTCAATTTTTAATTTCAGACGATCCAGTGCTGAGATATGCTGTCCACCGCAAAACAACATTTTGTCAAGGCACCTCCGCAGAATTGCTGCCAACTGCTTAATTTTTAATATTTTTCAATGAAAATTTCACAGAATATTGTACAATAGTTACTGAATCGTATACTTTTTATTAAAATAAATTTTCATTTACTGGAGCGAATATAAAAATCATTAAAAATGACCCATTTTTTTACGAATTAACCATACCCCCCCCCCCCCTTAAGAACGTAGGAGATGTTATAAAACGTTATAAACTAAAAACTTTGCGATTATCAAAACAACAATAAAAAAGTGCGCCCCATTCGGATTTATAGGAAGCATAAGCCGAACACTTTTTGGAACACTTAACGAAAAAGATGGGGAATATTACAATAAGAAAATAGAAGAACTATTCAAGGGAGAAACAACCCTTGCCAAACTCGCAAAAGAAGAGACTCACATAGTCCAACATCAACTTGCCTCGATAAACAAAGAATTTGCTGAAATAAAAATATCCATTAACCAGAGCCTGGAGACATATGAACGGAAAATAGTGGAAATGAACGACATAAGCAATAAATGGCACCACTTCGAAATAAGTAGGCGTTTTACGGAAACAACAAATGCCGTTGAAACTGCCTTACATTTATATAAGGATACATTCCAAACCTTAACACAAGCAATTCATTCCGCTCGTCTCGGTCACCTCCACCCATCAGTATTATCAACTACCAATTTACAGAACATAGTACGGCAAACTACTGACATGCACCCTGGATACGAGTTTCCCATACACACAATGCATGCAAGGACCGACAAATTGTCAGAAATTGCCTCTGTTAAACTAGGATATAGAGACAACAATTTCTTAACCGAAATTCGAATTCCACTACTAAACAAATTTGCAACAGAAGTCTACCGAATGCATTCAGTACCAGTACCTCAACAAAACCAGGACCATTTGATATCAGCTTATCTATAACCTCAAGCACCGTACATATCTCTTAGCCACGATAAACGCTCGTATAGCTTCCTCACACAAAATAATTTAAACCAATGCAAACACACCTTCCATTACAGAATTTGCACAGATAACCAACCTATTCATGAAGCCGACGATAGTACAGCCTACGAGTATCTCCTATTAAATCAACCAAGTGAACACAACATAAAAAAATGTAAAATAAAACTATTACCGAATTTTAAACCATACTGGACCCATCTGGACTCTTTAGATAGATGGTTATTCTCAGTACACAAACCAAGCACTTTACAAATTTTGTGTCCTGGAGAACAACACAACTTAACAACAATCTCTGGAATAGGTATCGTTCAATTAAAACCAAGATGTTTCGCCAGGCACGAACACACAACAATGGTCGGAATGAAAACTATAGGCTATTCAAGCGAATTCATATACATACCACAAATTAAACTTAATGTAACAAGCATAGACAACAGATTCTTTATAAAATATCAGAGTTTGAACAAAACTCTGATCATGCCTAGAATCCTAGGAAAACCAAACTCAGGAAACCTCAAAACCGGTCTCACCCTAGATTCAATACAAGATCAATACGAAGCATTCCTTGTAAACCAATCAGAAGTAACGAAGTAACACTACGATCACACCTACTATACAGTACTATTGGATCTTACATAATCGGAACTATTATAATAGTATTTATAATAGTTAACTGTGCAAAACATTTCAAATGCATACAATGGACAAAGAAAGAGGAACCTAAACCTACAACTCGTTCCGGAAGTTACGAATTTGTTGTCCTACGACCAATAAATGTAATAGAACACCCAGCTCATACACTTCGCAACTTCTCTGGTCTCAAAGATACTGAAACCAATGACAATGTTCCAGATCACTCAGAAAACGGCGATGAGTAAAGAAAGAAAAAAAAAATAGGGTGTGGTGCATAAATACTTACATATTTATGAATTATAAGTAATATCTAATAACTATAGTATATCTAGAAATACAAAGAAGTAGTTACTTAGGCGATTCTCATTTTTTTTTCTGCCAACAGAAAGACGTGATCGCTCTACTCTTCCTGTTTCACGTAACAGCTGTTATGGCTCAGCCACAAATCACGTTATTACCCAAAAACCCCGGCCTATACTTCGAATACATAGGTAACTTGTCATTACAAACAAATCGCTACATCGTTATCACCGAAATCAATCTTCAGGACATCGTTATAGACACACACATCACATACGATCATATCTCACGTATAGCTCGTACTTGTGCAGATGATATACAATGCGAAACCAAGACGACTATACTTAAAAGAAAATATACATCAGTCATCAGAATACTACAACAAATCTTCAACCTTACGGAACCTATTCCGCCCCACCAACACAATAGAGAAGCTTATAATATTGATAATGGATTGAGCGAAAAATTGAACATTATTCAAGAACTATGGAAATACGCAATCGACACACCTAGCTCCAGTGTACACATACAATGGAACCTAATAGAAGCTTCTTTTGACGCACAAACTGAAGCATGCGCAGCAGTAGTCGAAGTTATAAAATCATTCTTAGATAAGAGAATTAGTCCTCAACTGATACCTTCCAACATCTTCACGAATTTGAAGAAATTGATAAACGAACAGGAACCGAGCGCGAAACTTCCGAATATAAACATCCACTCATCAGACTTCAAGAAGGTCGCCGATATAGATATCTTCAGAAGCAAGGGTATAATCACCTTCAAAATCAAATTTTTGCTATACTCCACCGTCGAGTTTCAACTTTATCGCATACACCCAGTATCCGCACCTCAAGGAATTAACGAATCAGCTACCGTAGAAACAACAAATCACTTTATAGCCCAACAAGCACATAAATCTCAGCACCTCTTACTTGAGGAATAGGAAACTGCCTCCAACAAAGCCAAATTATCTACTGCAAACAAACAGTACCACTCTACACAACTGCCACATGTGAATCTCAGATATTGCAAAATTTAACAACTACCGATTGGGACCTTTGCAACATAAAGTTGAAATCACAAAAACAAACGCAGTGGACATATCTCCAAGAAACCAACGAATGGCTATTCTCTACACCACACATGGAGAAGATTGAAGTAAGATGTGATCAACAAAAACCAGCAGAATTATTACTCCACGAATTTGGAATCCTTCAAGCAGACCCTTACTGTCAGATCATGACTGCTGACAGGATATTACCATATCACACGGAATCAAGGAACAACAAAGCTCACTTCTATTCCAACCTACAACTAAGGGTGCCAACCGCAACAAAAATGGAGGATATTCAAAACAACATCATAACCATACATCACACCACCAAAACGACTCAAATCGTGCTCTATACGGTCATCGTCATTTTTCTACTACTTGCTACCTCGTACATCATCTTCGTTATTCACTTCAAATACACCATACGTTCAGCCAAATCTTCCGACTCACTTCACACATATACGGTACTAGACACACTAGATAACAATAGCACCCCACCAACCAACACCATTGCTACGCAAACCGAACAAACACCTAAAAAAGTATCTTTCGATTCATCCCATAATTATCAACTCACCCCATCTAGCACTCTTCGCCTCCCTGTACTAAAACCGTTACCCTCATTCGATGAACTTTTACAATCATGTACACCCACTAATTCAGAATCAGTAACTAATAATATTAATGAATCGTCATAATATTAAAAATAATACATACAAAAAAAACAAAATAATATTTTTTTTTGTCAATTTAACGCTTAGGTGATGGCTTTTAACTAAATAATATACAAACAATTAACCTACTAGTAGAAAAAAAACACACAAAAAGACAAAAATAAAACTAAAATCTATTTTGTCCCCTGTCAAGATGATTGTACCAGTTATAATACTGCTAGTCCTCGCAACCAGCAATGCCAAACTATTTTCGATCACACCAATGGATACTAGTCCAGGCCTGTACTTTGAGTACATGGGAATTTATTCCTTCCCTAACGATAAATGGATCGCAGTAACTAATATCGAAATGGATCAATTGATATCCACCGAACAAGAAATAATATCTGAAATAAAGCAATGCAAGGCCAATTGCCCAGTCCCACTTACTTGTAGGATAAACCTAGCAAAATAACTTATCTAGACTACCTGCTAAACACCACCAGAACCTTATCAAGAGAAATCATGGAAATTATAGACAACTCCGAATGCGCGAATAACCAGGTCTCTAGTCCAGTAATAAAACACAACAGAATAAAAACAAAATTATCAGAAACCAAGAAGACTAGAGCCGCTAGCCCCTACCCAAAAAACCGACACGTTGATAACCAATACCAAGCAATAGGAACATGCATGTCACAAGCTGAATCCACCTTAATGGACCATGTCGATGTTTACAACTAGATAATTAGTATCATAAAAGAGGGAATTTTAAGTACCAACATTTTTAGCCCTATTGCTGTAGCTGGACTAATGGATTTCATCAACACACAAAGACCTGCTTCGGTGAGGCCACCGATCAAAATAATTTATGAACATCAAAACAGATTCGTGAACCTACAAACATTCAGATCAGGTTACACAATTCAATTAAAAATTACAATAACCTTATACGGTTATGGCCACTTCAACTTATACCGGATGCATCCGATCCCTGTTATATTACATAAGGAAACAATTGCAATCGTTCCAAGAACAGAATTTCTAGCCATCGATGAACTTACCGGACATCATATCTACCTTAAGGATCTAAATAATTGCGCACCAGATTATAATGTCACCTACTGCGAATCTCCAAACACCATCATTACCATGCCCACGTGTGAAGCAAACATTTTAACAAACACTTCATTAACAAGTTGTCGAACTTCCAGCATTAAGGGAAAGGAATCCACATTTGTACATCTAAGAACGCCCCAGGAAAGGATATATTCATTGGAAAACAAACAAAAAATAACAATAGTATGCCAGAATGAAACCCACGAAACCTATATTTCTGGAATAGGAATCCTCGGAATGAAAGGAGGCTGTACGAAAAAAACCGTGACAGCCATTCTTATTCAACCATTAACCAAACAACCCTCATTAGTTCGACATTTTATATCAAATTTTAATATTACCAGCGATGAAGTTCCGGAAAACATCAAGTACATCCAACAGAATGTAACCCTTCAAGGTTACATAATCTACTTGCTAATCATCATAGTATTAGCAGGATTAACGTTACTGGTGACTTCCATACTATGTACGTCCAATAGAATAAGAAACTTAAAAGGACATTATAAACAACTGAAGAAGGACACCGCCAGAAGACCCATTATCACACACTTCAACGTAGATTTAGATAATTTACCGCCACCACCACCACCGCTACCAAACTTTCTGCCGCAACTATTCAGCTGTCCCCCAGATATCCGTCACAATGCTACTTAATGCATTCTATTGTAAAATTTTCTGATAATGAAAACTCTCGTGAGATCTATTTAACGATAAACTTTTCTTTTTCCTCTCGAAGGTTTTCAGTTATCAGGAAATTCTGACTTCTGTACAAACCGCGTTAAATTTTGTAGTAACGTAGATTAACTTCTCTTTTGTAGATGCATGTAATATTAGTTGACAGCATGACCTTAGTAGTGAGAAAACAAGTAGTCACACAAGCAGCAACCACTCCAATTTCAAACCAGATCCTTCTCTCTCTCTCTTCCTCTCCAATTCCTACGCCAATATAGATCTTTGGTCACCTTCATCCACAAAGAAGTTCAACCGAAATCAACGGTCATACAGCTGATTACTCCAATTCACAGCGGACCAGTATTTCATAAGGAATTTCAGAACCTCAAAATATGGTGCCATGTATCAAATACATGCTACCACAAGGATTCTCCAAAATTCACCAAGGATGAAAACTACCTATCCAACTAACCTTCCTTAACCAGTTCCTCGAACCACATACAACCCATAAATCCTCATATACCCTAGCTTCTATATCCGCACCTTCTATTTGACATTCCAAGGAACTGCACTTAAAGACATCCATGAAAAGGAGTATTAAAATTTATTATTCCTCCGGATCCTTTCCAGATGAACGCTAATCTGACGGACGACCAACAGATCCTACTTAAACAATTAGGATTTATGTACGGTTGGGTACCATGCCATGTGCGCTCGCCTCATACCTTTAGACAGCAGCCAGATGTGACTTATGCCACGAACTATGGACTCAACCTGCTCAAAAATTCTTCATTTATCATCGTGATAGATTCCCGGTCCACATTACGCCAGATGACGAACAGCAACTTCTCGACGTATTGGATCCGCACCAGATGGATGCACTCATTGAGCATTATGTGATCGTCGATCCGGAAGAAACCAACTCCGAGGATGACAAAGAACAGCAACTTCTCGACGTATTGGATCCGCACTAGATGGATGCACTCATTGAGCATTATGTGATCGTCGATCTGGAAGAAACCAACTCCGAGGATGACTAAAAACAGCAACGAACCATAATCTCCTTACCTCTTCCTTCCCAAATTCCCCATTCTCTAGAAAACACCGCCTATCTGCTTTATTATTTTACCTAATTTGTATGCTTTTCTTGTTTGTTTATAACTATTATAGATGCTATATCCCGAGAATAAACTAGCACTTCTTCAATTTTTCGGGCTTTCACGGCCATGATTGACTGTCACGAACAAAGACCCGCATCATGTCACTAAAATACACCATTCCATGCTGTCATTGCAACCAGAAATGTCATGGACTCCCAGAGAAGATATTAATATTTCACACTGGTCCTACCAAGCCGATTATGCCTATCAACATCTACCTAGGGTTAAGTTACTTCCTCAACTCAGAAGATATGGCACGACTAGCCAACTGCGTACAACTCCCGTAAGCGATAACTATACATCTATTATAGTAAGCATACATATACAATTTACACTCACACACGTACATACCAATACGAAGGAGTACCTTCTCTTTCAAAATATTAGAAAAATTAGAACATGCGTAACCATTAGACCACTTGTAAAAATACCCGCTAATTTGGATTATGGAGACTACATTTAATTCATCGAGGACGACGAACATTTCTCGGAAGGGAGGTGAGACGTCCTACGTACTATTTTAAATTTTTTATTTTTTTTCCTTAACGATAATCTCCATAATCCCAAATTCGCGACTATTTGCCTAGATAATAAAACTTATATTTTCTTTCGCTTTACGATTGACTCGTGCTTCTATCAAAAGTTTGATATTAATCTTTTCATCTCGCCGAATATGGAGACCGCGCGTTTAGTTTTATTAGCTTAATTCTCTCTAACCATGATAAACAAATTTGTAACTATTTACCTAGCTCATAAACCTCGAATCATTCTTCTGTCTATTGCCGCTTTACGACTATCACGCGCTTTTATCGAGGGGTAAATAAACTTTACCTTTCGCCGAAACGAAGACTAGGCCTTTAGTTTTATTACCTTATTTTCGTAAATGCCTTGTAATCCAAAGATCACGCGCTTCTCGCTTAATCTAATTTTTCGTATAAAAGCTGGCTACTTTTGGCAAGCTGGTGCTAGTACTACGTTCGCGACTCGCGACTCGTGTCTACGCCCGCACGAGTAATTCGCGATACGCGATCAAAGTGCGTTACATTTAGGCTAGTATTACAAGTACAGTTCGCGATTCGTGTCTACGACCTCTGCGCGAGTAATCTGCGATACGCGATCAAAGTGTAAGTCGCTAGTCAGCGACCCGTGACTCGAAGCTACGCCCGCACGAGTAATCCGCGATACGTGATCAAAGTGCGTAACAATATCGCTCACCGAGATGTCTACGATTGTGACCAGACATTGAGCTTTGCGCTAGTAAATCCGCGATTCGCGATCGACGTGCTTAGTCGATTAAGGACACACTATACCTAAAAACTTTGTACTAGTTTTAAGTTCGCTAAATAAAAGTGGATTCTGTGAAATATAAAATCAGTTTAGACACTTTTATTTGCTGCTGAACACCTGTCCCTTTCCAGGCAAGGCAGAGAACTTCGACACCAGGTAAGTGTTTTTATCTCTCCCATATTACGGCGGCACCGCTTCTCGAGCCTGCTAACTCGCCCCCCCCCCCCCCCACTCCTCTATAAAGCCACGCAATCCTTATAGAAAGTGCACCGCTCGGCGCAATCTATTAATTATTTATTAACTTAAATAACCTTAACTAAACCAATATTTTTAGCCCTCACAATCCGCGGTTGCTGAAAATATGCATTAACTTCAAAAATCGTAGAACGTGACAGGTGATTGCTTCTTTGCCAGTCCTTTTAAGGATAGTTAAAGATCAGTCACATTTGGTGGGTGACTGCGACTCCAACGGTCCTCTCAGGATAGTTGCCGATTTACTACGTCACCTTCAGTGATTGCTTCTTCGACAGTTCTTTTAAGGATAGCTGAAGATCAGTCATATTTGGTGGGCGATTGCGTCTCCAACGGTCCTTCTCAGGATAGTTGGCGATTTACTACGTCACTTTCGGTGATTGCTCCTTCGCCAATCCTTTTAAGGATAGTTGAAGATCAGTCACACTTGGTGGGTGAGTGGAACTCCAACGGTCCTTCTCAGGATAGCTGTCGATTTACTACGTCATCTTCGGTGATTGCTTCTTCGGCAGTCCTTTTAGGAATTGTTGAAGAGCAGTCACACTTGGTGGACGATTGCGTCTCCAACGGTCCTTCTCAGGATAGTTGTCGACTTACTACGTCACATTCGGTGATTGCTTCTTCGGCAGTCCTTTTAAGAATTGTTGAAGAGCAGTCACACTTGGTGGAGGATTGCGTCTCCAACGGTCCTTCTCAGAATAGTTGTTGATTTACTACGTCACTTTCGGTGATTGCTTCTTCGTCAATCCTTTTAAGGATAGTTAAAGAGCAGTTACATTTGGTGGGTGATAGCGACTCCAACGTGATTGCTTCTTCGAAAGTCCTTTTAAGGATATTGAACATCAGTCGCATTTGGTGGGTGATTGCGACTCCAACGGTCCTTCTCAGGATAATTGATGATTATTTACATCACAGGCTATACTTGAATCGTGTTTTGAAGCAACGAATTTCGGAGCTATTGAATTATTCCATCTTGACGTTTATCTACTCTAGAATCTTCAGTAAAAAATGGCTAACAGAAACTTTTTGCACTGTTATATTTGTGATGGACGATTTTCTTCTAGAAGAATGGCTCGCATTGATGGAGAAGAGAATGCCATCAAACTGGGCATAGCTATTCAGAGACATGATGCGTTTAATAGGCCTCCCCTGGAAGTAACAAATCTGACACGAATATGCATAAACTGCAACCAGTCGGTTCGTGAAGAAATTCAAGCGATTGAAGAAGATCCAGGCCGCTTACGTTTAAATGTACTAAGACAAACTAGGAACGGTACTTGCCTTATATGCAATGCCTCAGGTGATCGTCATCTACTGTCAAGTGAGTGTAAAGCTGATGTCTTTAACTGCAAAAATATATACATTCCTCAGAATGTTAAGTCTTGTCAATATCATTTGGATGATCGAGGTTTTTTGCTACCACCACTATTACTTGGTTTGCGATTTATTAATACACCGTATATTATCAGAGGACCAGAACTCCAAGTATGACGCGAATGGATGATGAGAACAGCTTAACAGATGAAGAATTCGAATGTTTCTGTCCTGTAACAAGAAATCAATTAGAGAACTATTCACTTACTGCGACCGAGTTCCTTGTGAAGGTGCATATTGATATGTAAATAAAAAAGAACTATTAATGTTTCTGTGTAAAATGCGACAAGGCCTTTAAGATGAATTTCTTTGCGCTATGTTCCAATATCCAAGTAGACAAGCAACAAATTTAGTTATTGCTACTGTAAGACAAGCATTGATGCAGCGTTTTGTACCTGCCAATATTGGATTTGATGCAATTACGCGAGAAAATTATATTGCCAGACATGTAACTGAATTCGCCAATGAACTGTATAATCCGGATCCTCATACTCCTAGAGTCATTACAATTACAAATGCCACTTACACTTACATGCCAAAAAGTACCAACTTCAGAACACTTCGACAGTCATATTTTGTTCACAAAGGACGTCACTTAGTCAAGCCAGTATTGATAGTGGCTCCCAACGGTTGGATTCTTAACATTCAAGGCCCATACTTTTCTGATCATCCGAACAATGATGCTGCTATTTTGCAAAATGAATTTCAGCGTGATGCAGATAGAATGAGAAGATGGATCCAGGATGATGATATTATTATTGTTGACAGAGGATACCGGGATGCTATTCCACTGTTTGAACGATTGGGCATTACTTGGAAAATGCCTGCGCTTCTGAATCGGAATGAACCTCAGCTCACCACTGAAGATGCAAACGAGTCGCGATTTGTTACAAAATCAAGGTCGGTAATCTAGCAGACTGTACAAATTCAACAGATTCCGTATATTGGAGACTTGTATCGGATAGCTGGTGCAATTATAAATAGATAGCGTTTATCTTTTTTCAAATAATCGTAATACAAACCTAAAATAAAAATATAATTATTATAAAATTACCTGAATATTCGTAATTGACTTAAATTTTATTCTATAGAAAAAATTAGTATAACTAACTGTACAAAAATGTATAAAAAACTATAAAAATCCACATGTAGAAAAGAATAGCAATTAATTTTGAATGTAAGTTAAAAACGAAAAGCATTGTTATTAAATTAAGTGGATTCTTTTTATAAATTAGAAAAAATTTTGCAGTTTTTTACATTTATTATTTTTATTAGATATAATCAAAGAATTAATAATTACTAATAAGTAAACGTAAACGATTACTCTCAATGAGCTTTATTGGTGATCTGTCTGGAATGTTAATAACTGGTTTTGTCAAATCTAAAGCTCTATTAGCTAATTCATATGGAGTCCACATAACTGCAGTCAAATCGTATATGGATAATGAAGGTTTTTGCATCTGCATTAAATCCCATTTAATTGGATCAATTGCAAAGTTCTCACCGAGATAGAGCTATTAGATAATAATAAATATTTATATATGTTTTTTTCAACTTTGTTAATATAATTGAATTATGTTTTTTATATTAAAAACCAGATTTTCTTTAGTAAGAGTATATCTGTCCTTTTTTTCTTTTAATATCCTCTCATCTGTTGTATTTTTGTAATAATATATACAAGAATAAATGAATTCTGGCAACTTTTTCTATTGATAAAATATCGATCCTACAATTTGAAATAAATATAAAAATTACATAAGTGTGCGTGCGTGCGCGCGTGCCTGCGTGCGTGAGTGTGTGCGTGCGCGTGTGTGTGTGTGTGTGTGCATGTGTGTGTGTGTGTGTGTGTGTGTGTGTCGAAAAAATAACATTATTGTGGAAATGTATATGAATGTATATATATATGTAATTGCAAAAAATGTTCTACCCTGTCGTAAATTATAAATGGCTATAACAGTTAATAACTGTTAAAAATTATTTAAAACTATTTAGAACTGTATAAAACTGTTTATAAATATTACAAAATGTATGATTTTGGATACTTTTCCTAATTATAATACTTTATAACAGTTTCCAACAGTTTCTAATAGTTTTAAACACTTTCAAACAGTTTCAAATAATTTTAAATTTGATATATTTCAGAAAAAATTAATAATTAATAAATTATTATTATTATTATTATTATTATTATTAATTATTTAATAGCCTCATTATTATAATCATGACAATAAATGAGGACGGGAGCACTCCGTAGGCAAGTAACAGTCAAATAATGCAAAAGAAGCCTAAGGAGGGTTTAATTATACTAATAATTAATTATTATTATGTTAATAATAATAATTAATAAATATTTAAAAGTTTTTAAATAATCTAATTACTCTCACAAACTGTTAAAACTGTTTAAAAATGTTACAAACAGTTACAAACGATTAACAACGTTCAAAATCCTACATTTTGTAACATTTTTAAACAAAAATATTTCCGCTAGGGTATGTACAGCTTTTATATACAATTTCATTTGAAAAGCAAATACCTTCTTGTCCACATCTTTAATAGTATTTTTTTAAATGTAATTTATTAAATAACGTAAATATGGCATGAGTCGCACAAAGTTCTACATGTCCGTACATTCTAAAATTATTATAAAATCGTTTGCAAAGATATTGATTAATATGTATTATTTAATTTGAATTTAGATATTAATTAAATAATGTTAACTCTAAAATTACTTACGTGGTATGTTTTGTTTTCTATCATTATTCTCAACTGGTCCATCTTCATCTTCTGGATCATCATCTAAATTTTTTGGTTCTTGATCTGAGATTTCTTCAGGATTATTTACATTTTCTGGTACTTGTCCTACCATTTCTAAAGGATCATTTCTATTTTCACGTTCTCTTAGAAAATCATCATCAAGGAGTCCATCATAAAAGATATCCTTATCATGTCTATTCTGTTGGACTTGATCATTGTAACAGTTATTTCTTGGACTATGCCCAGAATCCAATACATTTCCAATAGATTTTTCTTTCAGAGTCGATGGAGGTCACTCAGATAAAGATTTCTCGTAACCATATGTTTTTTTTTTTTTTTTTTTTGATAAAAATGTTTTTCTAGCTGTCTGTACCCTTTTACTTAATAGGATAGGAGACGTATGCACAGATTTCTGAGATGACTCAAGGTCTGAATGAAGCGCATTTTGCAATGGTAGTGTTTTATTGCATGGAGTTGAGGGCGATGGTAAATTTTTTGATTGACGGGTTTGTGAAGATTGTTCATCATTATCATTTTGTTTTTCTGTAATATCTTCTGTGTCCTTGAAAGTTGGTGCATCAAAAATCTTTTCCAATTTATTCAAAACTGACTTTTTTTTTGGCTTAGAGATTTTTTTTATTTTCTTTTATCCTCGTTTCATTCTAGAAAAATTATTAAAAATCAAATTGATATCTATGTTAAGTATAAGATAATAAATATATAAAATACTTTATCAACATGTGTTCGTTGAAATCATCTTGAGATTCATCTGATGAACTGGTAGTTGTTGATACATATTTCCGGTTTGGAAATCTTTTCCGCCCATCGAGTTTAAGGAGGCTAGACACCTTTTTTCTCTGAAATAAGAAGTCACATTTTAATACATAAATGTAAACTAATTATTTCATACTTTTTACATATAAAAGTGGGTATATTTACCTTACCTTAAAACTTTCTCCGATGGGCCTTTTATATGGTCCAGAACCATAGTCATCGATGAAACAAGTTTTTTCACTAACCGTAAGCTTTGAAATTTTCTTGTGGATGGATTGACTCCAGATTTGAACTAAATTACTCCTGAATAGTATAATTCTCATATGAGTGTAGGGATTTTTGATCTAATGAGAAAAAAAAATTGTGCTGTTTTTCAAGAGTTTTTTTTTTTTTTTTAAATTTTTTATATTTTTTCTAAATTTTTCTGATGTAAAAATTTTTTCCGACATTTAATCCTAAATCCCTACACTCATATGAGAATTATACTATTCAGGAGCAATTTAGTTCAAATCTGGAGTCAATCCATCCACAGGAAAATTTCAAAGCTTACGGTTCGTGAAAAAACTTGTTTCATCGATGACTATCGTTCTGGACCATATGTTTTAAGCTAAGGTAAATATACCCACTTTTATATGTAAAAAGTATGAAATAATTAGTTTACATTTATGTATTAAAATGTGACTTCTTATTTCAGAGAAAAAAGGTGTCTAGCCCCCTTAACCTGACCCGATATAATTTTCATTGATTCTATAATATACCAATATTTAAATAAAACAAATCTTTAATTGTTACAATTTGTATCTTATACATATTTAAAGAATAAATAATTTAAAGTACATATTATAAAAGCAATTTTGATGTTTTCTATAACATTCGCAATTAACATTTTTTAATTAAGAATTATTTTGCATATTTTGAATTCAGAGAATACATAATAGTACATTTCGATATTAGTGCGAGAGAGATCATTCTTGGACAAGTGTGAGTTTGTTAATTTTAAAGTAAGATTAAAGTACCGAATAAAATTATAAATGATTTGATTTTTAGTTTTAGGTTATTAACCATTTTACATCAACTATATTTTATATATTTAGATTGTAAGTGCATTTGCACCTGGTTAATAAATAATTGAATGAAAAAACTTACCTCCTAAATGATAAATATAACCTCCATAAACATCACAAGAATGATTATGCTTTTTCTTGCACGCATCTCCATTTTTGCCACAATGATACCATTTTATCAGGTATTTATGATTTTTGTCAAAATTATTATCGTGTAATGGTTCTATACTTTTTTTACTATGACTATCATATTGGATATCACTTATTGATACAATTTTATTTTTCGTATCAGAAGAAAAAATGACTTCAGCCAATTGTATATTCCTTCGTTTTCTTTTCTTTGCTGATGCACCTCAGGACTGTAATTGTCCACTATCACTATCTGTCATTGTAAGTTGTGATTTTTCTTCTAATTTTTATTTTTTTTTTCTTCCAATACGAGATATTATACCTCCAGGTCAGGTACTCGCATTCTTCTACTAATAATAGCTATTGTACCGATAGTTCTAGGCTAGGTTCTACAAATTATGATAGATAAGCCCGTTACACGCAAGAAAATACAAGGAACAGATACAGAAATAAGAGTGAATCTACTGCGCTGCGCGGCGCCGTCTTACGCTGCGCCTTGCCGCCGCTGCGCCGTAGCCTTATTCATCCATTCCGTTCCGGTCCGGAACAAATAGGCTGTTGCATATCTTATACTTATATAAACCATGGACGGGGTGCATATGCTCCAAAATGAAAATTAATCTTTTGATCTATTTTTCTTACATTGTAAGTGCATGTAAGTGCATCTAAGTGCACTTACTGATACAATTTTATTTTTCTTATCAGAAAAAATAATTACTTCAGCAAATTGTATATTCCTTCGTTTTCTTTTGTTTGCTGATGCACCTGAGGACTGTAATTTTCCACTATCACTATCTGTCATTGTAAGTTGTGATTTTTCTTCTAATTTTTATTTTTTTTTCTTCCAATACGAGATGTTATACCTCCAGGTCAGGTACTTGCATTCTTCTTCTAATAATAGCTATTGTGCCGATAGCTCTAGGCTAGGCCCTACAAATTGTGATAGATGGGCCCGTCACACTCAAAAAAATACAAGGAACAGATACAGAAAAAAGAGTGAATCTACATAGGCGCCACGCTGCGCTGCGCCGTCTTACGCTGTGACGTGCCGCCACTGCGCCGTAGCCTTGTTCATCCGTTCCGTTCTGGTCCGGAACAAATAGGCTGTTGCATATCTTATACTTATATAAACCATGGAAGGGGTGCATATGCTCCAAAATGAAAATTAATCTTTTGATCTGTTTTTCTTACATTGTAAGCGCATGTAAGTGCATGTAAGTGCACTTATTGATACAACTTTATTTTACTTAAAAAAAAAAAAATAGAAGAAAAATCACAACTTACAATGACAGATAGTGATAGTGGACAATTACAGTCCTGAGGTGCATCAGAAAAGAAAAAAAACGAAGGAATATACAATTGGCTGAAGTAATTTTTTCTTCTGATAAGAAAAATAAAATTGTATCAATACGTGATATCCAATATGATAGTCATAGTAAAAAAAGTATAGAACCATTACACGATAATGATTTTGACAAAAATCATAAATACCTGATAAAATGGTACCATTGTGGAAAAAATGGAGATGCGTGCAAAAAAAGCATAATCATTCTTGTGATGTTTATGGAGGTTATATTTATCATTTAGGAGGTAAGTTTTTTTTATTCAATTATTTATTAACCAGGTGCAAATGCATTTACAATCTAAATATACAAAATATATTTGATGTAAAATGGTTAATAACCTAAAACTAAAAATCAAATCATTTATAATTTTATTCGGTACTTTAATCTTACTTTAAAATTAACAAACTCACACTTGTCCAAGAATGATCTCTCTCGCACTAGTATCGAAATGTACTATTATGTATTTGAATTCAAAATATGCAAAATAATTCTTAATTAAAAAATGTGAATTGCGAATGTTATAGAAAACATCCAAATTGCTTTTATAATATGTACTTTAAATTATTTATTCTTTAAATATGTATAAGATACAAATTGTAACTATTAAAGAATTATTCTATTTAAATATTGGTATATTATAGAATCAATGGAAAGCATGTTGAGTCAGGTTAAACTTGATGGGCGGAAAAGATTTCCAAACCGAAAAGACGTATCAACAACTACCAGTTCATCAGATGAATCTCAAAATGATTTCAACGAACACATATTGGTAAAGTATTTTATATATTTATTATCTTATACTTAACATAGATATCTATTTGATTTTTAATAATTTTGCTAGAATGAAAAGAGGATAAAAGAAAATAAAAAAAAACTCTAAGCCAAAAGAACAAGTCAGTTTTGAATAAATTGGAAAAGGTTTTTGATGTACCAACTTTCAATGACACAGAAGATATTGCAGAAAAACAAAATGATGATGATGAACAATCTTCACCAACCCGTCAATCAAAAAATTTATCATCGCCCTCAACTCCATGCAATAAAATACCACCATTGCAAAATGCGTTTCATTCAGACATTGAGTCATCTCAGAAATCTGTGCATACGTCTCATATCCTATTAAGTAAAAGGGTACGGACAGCTAGAAAAACATTTTTATCAAAAAAAAAACATGTGGTTACGAGAAATCTTTATCTGAGAGACCTCCATCGACTCTGAAAGAAAAATCTATTGGAGATGGCAATGTATTGGATTCTGGGCATAGTCCAAGAAATGACTGTTACAATGATCAAGTGCAGCAGAATAGACATGATAAGGATATCTTTTATGATGGACTCCTTGATGATGATTTTCTAAGAGAACGTGAAAATAGAAATGATCCTTTAGAAATGGTAGGACAAGTACCAGAAAATGTAAATAATCCTGAAGAAATCTCAGATCAAGAACCAAAAAATTCAGATGATGATCCAGAAGGTGAAGATGGACCAGTTGAGAATAATGATAGAGAACAAAACGTACCACGTAAGTAATTTTAGAGTTAACATTATTTAATTACTACATAAATTCAAATTAAATAATACATATTAATCAATATCTTTGCAAACGATTTTATAATAATTTTAGAATGTACGGACATGTGGAACTTTGTGCGACTCATGCCAGATTTACGTTATTTAATAAATTACATTTAAAAAAATACTATTAAAGATGTGGACAAGAAGGTATTTGCTTTTCAAATGAAATTGTATATAAAAGCTGTACATACGCTAGCGGAAATATTTTTGTTTAAAAATGTTACAAAATGTAGGATTTTGAACGTTGTTAATCGTTTGTAACTGTTTGTAACATTTTTAAACAGTTTTAACAGTTTGTAAGAGTAATTAGATTATTTAAAAACTTTTAAATATTTATTAATTATTATTATTAACATAATAATAATTAATTATTAGTATAATGAAACCCTCCTTAGGCTTCTTCTGCATTATTTGACTGTTACTTGCCTACGGAGTGCTCCCGTGCTCATTTATTGTCATGATTATAATAATGAGGCTATTAAATAATTAATAATAATAATAATAATAATAATAATAATTTATTAATTATTAATTTTTTCTGAAATATATCAAATTTAAAATTATTTGAAACTATTTGAAAGTGTTTAAAACTATTAGAAACTGTTGGAAACTGTTATAAAGTATTATAATTAGAAAAAATGTGTCCAAAATCATACATTTTGTAACATTTGTAAACAGTTATATACAGTTCTAAATAGTTTTAAATAAGTTTTAACAATTATTAACTGTTATAGTCATTTATAATTTACGACATGGTAGAACTTTTTTTTGCAATTATATATGTATATATAATTTCATACATATACATTTCCACAATAATGTCATTTTTTCGACACACGCACCCACACACACACACACACACACACACACATACACACAGGCACACACACATACACACACACACGCGCACGCACGCACGTACACACGCACGCACACTTATGTAATTTTTATATTTGTTTCAAACTGTATGATCGATATTTTATCAACAGAAAAAGTTGCCAGAATTCATTTATTCTTGTATATGAGGCGTTTCATGTCAACTGCCCCAGCGCGGCGCGCGAGCGCCAAATCGTGCTGTTTCCAGCTCATGTTTAAGATACTGACATGTAAATGAAAACATTTTATGATAAGCATATCCCATGTATTTTTTTCTCAGCTTTCCAATGATGCAGGCAGTTTTCCCGAGATTTTCCATTTTCACCTTCAAAAAGTACAAAACGTGTTATATCTCGAAAACGATATTTTTAATATTTCTTTTGATCCTCTAGATCGAAAGCTGAGTATTTTTTACGTAGGAAAGGATATTTTCCAAAGAGTGCCCAAGATGTTTTCTGCGAGATATAGAACGCGAAAGAGTAGACGCACCGCCTTTCCTGCGAGCGGTACTACGCGGTACAGCGCGCGGACTGCGCCCGCCTCGTTGCCTACATAATAACCTTTTATAATCTTTAATTCTTTACCTATTATTCTGGATTCTTAATAATGCATGGAGTAATATTTTATTCATTATTTTATAAAATAATAAAATTTCAAAATTAACAGCACTATAGTAACTCTTGTACTAACGTTTCTTTTTCAGTGTAGATAATATTTTACTTCCTCCTAGATGAAGCTTTGTGATAGTAAATTTTTGAGCTGTTGTAAAAACATGTTATAATTGTGTTCCGAGGTGTTAGAAATCAAAATACATGGTTTTTGAAAATTGTCTGTATGGATGTGTGTGTGTGTGTGTGTGTGTGTGTGCGTGTGTGTGTGTGTGCGTGTACGTGTGTGTGTGTGTGTGTGTGTGTGTGGGTGTGTGTGTGTGTGTGTGTGTGTGTGTGTGTGTGTGTGTGTACGCCTGGATCTCAGCTTCTACTCGGTCGATTTTGATCGGACAAGTCTCATTTTTTTTTGTTTTTGTTTGTATGATGGCGGGTCAAAAATCCGTTTTTTGATTGGGGCGATGCGTTTATGTTTTTTTTCAAATTTTCGATTTTCTCAAAACTGTTTTTTGATTTTTTTTAATGATAGGATCGAGTTATTCCAAACTGATGGGTAGCGTTCGAAAGAGAATTAAAATAACTATATTTTCTAAAAAAAAAAGTTTCTAGCTATCACGGTTCTTTTGTTATTAACAAAAACGTGTTTTTTTTAGAAGCTTATAACTCCTAAACTTAACGGTCAATTTTTTTGAGAAAAATCATGATAATACAGAATATAAATAGCTATAATCTGTTAAAATTTGAATACATTCTGTAGCGTAACCGGACATTTCACCTAAGGCTATTTCACCGAAGGACACTTCACCGAAAGACAATTCATCGAAAAGAGATTTCACCGACGGACGTTTCACCGACGAATATTTCATCGAAAAATAATTTCATCGAAAAGACATTTAACCGACGAACATTTCATCGAAAAGACATTTCATCGAAAAGACATTTCATGGAAAAGACAGTTTATCGAAAAGACATTTCATCGAGAAAATATTTTTCCCATATGTCCTATTGAGTTGAAGACTTAAAAAATATAAAACTATATGTAATCATTAATCCAGTTTGGACGATTGATAAACGCACAATGATTGGGTTTTCACGATTTTAGATCGGTTTTGGCAAGTTAATAAAAAAACTAGTATAGTCGAAGCTGGTTTTGAAGTTTTTTTGTAGTTTGTTTTCGCTGAGAGAGTATTCATTTCTTTAATAAAGCTGCCCAGAGTCTAGGGAAAGACTCTATACTTCTTAAAAACCGGTGCTCAGCAGGTTTATATAAATGTATGATTGTTTAATGTATGTATAAACAAAATTGGTATGTTTATTGTGGATGAAAACTTATACGCACACACGACTTTGGGGACAATTCACAATTTTAGGGACGGTCCTCAAACTTTATTGATGCGGATGTCCAACTTTGGATACAAATCTGGGGCAATAACCTTAAAGAGATTATTTCTTTAGTCAAGGGTAATACTTTGAGCTAAAAGTGTTATTGACGTTCCTATAATACCGTGTTTGTTAAACGAATGTGTGTGTGTGTGTGTGTGCCTGTGCATGTGTGTGTGTGCGTGCGTGCGTGCGTGGGTGTGTGTGTGGTGTGTGTGTGTGCATGCGTGTGTGTGTGCGTGTGCGTGTGCGTGTGCGTGCGCGCGCGTGCATGCAAGTTTTATGAAACTATGCAAAACCGGATAGAGAACCGGGTAAATGACTAAATAGAGTTTTATATTTAATAAGTCTTGAGCCAGTTCGAGTTTTTTCAATTGGACATATCGGTAAAATGGTTTTTCGATGAAGTGCCTTTTCGATGAAATGTCTTTTCGATGAAATTATTTTTCGGTGAAATATTCGTTGGTGAAACTTCCGTCGGTGAAATGTCTTTTCGATGAAATGTCTTTCTGTGAAATGTCCGTTGGTGAAATAGCTTCAGGTGAAGTGTCATGTAACCATAAATTTGTTTGCTTCCTCCTAGAGGAAGCTCTGTGATAGTAAATTTTTGAGTTGTTGTAAAAACATGTTATAATTGTGTTCCGAGATGTTAGGAATCAAAATACATGGTTTTTGAAAAATGTCTGTATGGATGTATGTGTGTGTGTGTCTGTGTGTGTGTGTGTATACGCCTGGATCTCAGCTTCTACTAGGTCGATTTTGACCGGACAGGTTTCACTTTTTTTGTTTTTTTTTTTTGCATGATGGTGGGTCAAACATCCGTTTTTTGATTGGGGCGATGCGTTTTTGTTTTTTTTTTCAAATATTCGATTTTCTCAAAACTGTTTTTTGATTTTTTTTAATGATAGGATCGAGTTATTCGAACCTGATGGGTAGCGTTCGAAAGAGAATTAAAATACCTATATTTTCTAAAAAAAAAAAAAGTTTCTAGCTATCACGGTTCTTTTGTTATTAACAAAAACGTGTTTTTTTTTTAGAAGCTTATAACTCCTAAACTAAACGGTCAATTTTTTTGAGAAAAATCATGATAATACAGAATATAAATAGCTATAATCTGTTAAAATTTGAATACATTCTGTAGGCTAGATTTTGAGTAAAAAATTGAAAAATGAAAAAAATCAGTTTGGTATGTCCAACGATTACAAGAGTAAAATTGACTTAATGGCTTCAAAATTCCTTTTAGAGGTAGATTTTTTATAGTTCTCGATCGAGTTCTTTGGGCAAAATGATTGGTCCATAAGTTTCAGAGATATTTGAGGTTAAACATTTTTTGACATTTTTTTAAAATCGTAATTTCTCGAGAACGGCACTATGTATCTGAATGGGGTGGATGGCATTCGAAAGAGAATTAAAATACCTATATTTTCTAAAAAAGAGTTAATCTTCTATCTATCACGGTTCTTTAGTTATCATCAAAAACAAAAACGTATTTTTTTTTAAAACTCATAACTCCAATGATGTTATCATCAGTATATTATAAAAGTATATAGTATATCTATTATAATCTATTATAATTATGAATTATGCATTATGAATGCATTATATTCTGCATCATTATAATTTATTTGTGAGTTATGAAATTTTAAAAAAAACACGTTTTTGTTAATAACAAAAGAACAATAATAGCTATAAATTTTTTTTTCTTAAAAAATATGAATTATGAAATATAAAAAAATAACACATTTTTGTTAATAACAAAATAACCGTGATAGCTATTTGTTTTATTATAAAATATAGATATTTTACTTCTATTTCAAATGATAACTTTATTTGTCAGCCAAAATTTATAAAAATTTGATATAAATAAATAATAAATAAATAAATAAATTTAAAATTAACAATTTTTAATATTCATAAATGAATTTAATTATAATTATGCAATAAATTTTTTAAAAAATTATAAATTTTGTTATTAAAAATTAATTAAAGGAATCAACAAATTATTTTTTCTTAAAAAATATGAATAATGAAATATAAAAAAAAAACACATTTTTGTTAATAACAAAACAACCGTGATAGCTATTTGTCTTATTATAAAATATAGATATTTTACTTCTATTTCAAATGATATCTTTATTTATCAGCTCAAAATTTGTATAAATTTGATATAAATAAATAATAAATAAATAAATTAATTAAAAAATTAACAATTTTTAATATTTATAAATGAATTTAATTATAATTATGCAATGAATTTTTAAAAAAATTATAAATTTTGTTATTAAAAATTAATTAAAGGAATCAACAAATTACGGTTGAGGAAGCTGCGGGCCAATGAATTGGCAGCGGTTATATAAAAACAGCCCGTTCTCATTAAATTGCAATTTCAAAAAACTGATCAAAAAATTTTGAAAATTTTCAATCTTAAATATCTTCGAAAATAATCGATCAATCATGATCAAATTTTTCACATATATTGCCTATCTCAAATGCAAATTCGTCTATAAATTTTAAGATAATCCGTCGATCTGTTCTCGAGAAATTACGATTAAAAAAAAAAGTTAAAAAATCTTAACCTCGAATATCTCTGAAATTTTTGGACCAATCCTTTTGCCCAACGAAAGTATTCGATTCATATACAAAATCTACCCCTACACGGAATTTCAAAGCAATTAAGTAAATTTTACTGTAGTTATGCAACGACAACAAAAAATCACTTTTTTTTTAAATTATTTTTTTCTAAAAAAATAATCAATAAAAAAACATGAAAATTTAGAAAATTATAGTACTCAATATTCTTTTCAACCAAAAAAATACTTATATCAATATGTTTTTTCAAATTCGAAATATAACCTATTTTCAAAAATTGACGTTTTTATCAATAACTTATGACAGAATTGCTTCCTCCTAGAGGAAGCTTTGTGATAGTAAAAAAAAAGTTTATGAGATAATGTGTTAGAAATGTTATTTAGCAAATTTGGAATCGAAATACACTATTTTTAGAAAATGTCCGTACGGATGTGTGTGTGTGTGTGTGTGCGTGCGTGCGTGTGTGTGTGTGTGAGTGTGTGTGTGTGTGTGTGTGTGTGTGTGTGTGTGTGTGTGTGTGTGTGTGTGTGTGTGTGTGTGTGTGTGTATGTGTGTGTGTGAGTCCGTATACGCTTATATCTCATGATCTACTCGACCGATTTTAACGGGAGAGTGATCATTTTTTTAGATTTTGCTTCCACAATTGGGGTCAATATTCTATTTTTGTAAAATTTAATTTTTTTTTTTATAGCCATTTTTTAATTTTCAAAATTTTTTTTTTTTTTCGATATATTTAATATTTAGAACAAATATTGTTTATATATCATGAATTCTGTGTATGTAGGATAAAATTATCTACAATTTAAAAAAAAAAAAAGTCGGTAGCTATATTTCGTCATAAGTTATTGATGAAAACGTAATTTTTTGTAAATAGGTTATGTTTCGAAATTAAAAAAAGATATTAACATGAATATTTTTTTGGTTATAAAGGATATTAAATACTATAACTTACTAAATTTTTAGGTTTTTTTATTCATTATTTTTTGAGAAAAAAAATAATTTATAAAAAAAGTGATTTTTTTGTCGTTCAATAACTATAGTAAAATTGGCTTAATCACTTTGAAATTCTTTGTAGAGGTAGATTTTGTATACCAATCGAGTGAGTTCTTTGGGCAAAAGGATTGATCCATAAATTTCGAAGACATTTGAGGTTAAAATTAAAAAAAATTTTTTTTTTAATCGTAATTTCTCGAGAACGGCTCTATGTATCTAAATGGGGTGGGTGGTATTCGAAAGAGAATTAAATTACCTATATTTTCTAAAAAAAATTAATTCTCTAGCTATCACGGTTCTTTTGTTATTAATAAAAACGTAAAAATTGAAAAATGAAAAAAATGAGTTTTATATGTTCAACTATTACAAGAGTAATATTGTCTTATTCGCTTCAAAATTCATTGTAGAGGTATATTGTTGATAGTTCTCGGATGAGTTCTTTTGGCAAAGTGAATGGTTCATAAATTTCAGAGATATTTGAGGTTAAAATTTTTCTAGACATTTAGCTCTAAATATCAGTTGCAAATTTATAGGTAATTGTGATATGTATTTTATGTATGTGAAATTTTGTCGAAATGTATAATCTATAAAAATTTGAATAAATTATGTTGAGGTTTTGTTATTTCTGTCTTTCTGAAGTATTAAATTTTAAATATTGGAATTAAAAATTAATTAAAGGAATCAGTAAATTAAGTTTGAGGAAGCTATGTGCCAATGAATTGGCAGCGGTTTTTGAGTTGTTGTAAAAACATGTTATAATTGATATTCGAGGTGTTAGAAACCAAAATACATGATTTTTGAAAAATGTCTCTATGGATGTGTGTGTGTGTGTGTGTGTGTGTGTGTGTGTGTGTGTGTGTGTGTACGCCTGGATCTCAGCTTCTACTCGATCGATTTTAACCGAACAGGTCTCATTCTTTTTGTTTTTTTTGTGTGATGGCGAGTCAAAAATTCGTTTTTTGATTGGGCCGATTCGTTTTTGTTTTATTTCGAATTCTCGATTTTCTCAAAATTGTTTTTGCCTTTTTTTCAATGATAGGATTGAGTTATTCGAATCTGATGGGTAGCATTCGAAAGAGCGTAAAAAAAGCTGTAATTATAAATTTTGTTATTAAAAATTAATTGAAGGAATCACAAAATTAAGTTTGAGGAAGCAACGGGCCAATGAATTGTCAGCGGTTTTTTGTTTGTTTTTACATGTTATATCTCGAAAAGTATATTTTTAATATTTTTTTTACCCTTGAGATCGAAATCTGTATATTTCAAAATAATGAACTCAAACATGTAAGCATTGCTGTAATTTCCGACAATTTAAATCGTGATACCATAGCCGTTTATGAATATCAAAAAATTGTAATATCTTACTTCAAAAATAATTTTGCAGTCAAGAAAGTTTATTATTTGACTGACTGAGCAGGTCAGCATTTTAAGAATAAATCAAATTTTCAAAATCTTCTTTTTCACGAGAAAGATTTTGGAGTTACTGCTGAGTGGCATTTTTATACCACAGCACATGGCAAAGATGCGTGCGATGGTATAGGCGCGAACCTAAAACGAGGTGCAAAACGAGCTAGTCTACAAGTTTGTTCTAGTAACCATATTTTAACGCCAAAAGAGCTGTACAACTGGGATAAAGATTACTGCAAACAAACCAAAGTTTTTTATAACAGTAAAGCATCATATAAAGAAACGGTTTTGAAACTAAAACCAAGACTGGACAAGGCTAAATCTATACCAGGCACGTTACAATACCATGCTCTTATTCCGATAGATGAAAGTACATTGAAGCTCAAAAAAACCTCTCTGAGTTCAGAGTATAAAATCTTCCCGAAAAAAAATGCGAAAATAAACAAAAAAATATTATCTACACTGAAAAAGAAACGTTAGTACAAGATTTACTATATTTCTGTTAATTTTGAAATTTTATTATTTTATAAAATAATTAATAAAATATTACTCCATGCATTATCAAGAACTCAGAATAATAGGTAAAGAATTAAAGATTATAAAAGGTTATTATATAGGCAACGAAGTGGGCACAGTCCGCGCGCTGTACCGCGTAGTACCGCGCGCGGTATAATATACCGCGGTATAATATATATATATAGTAGAAATAGTCTACTATTTCGCGTTCTATATCTCGCAGAAAAAATCTTGGGCACTCTTTGGAAAATATCCTTTCCAACGTAAAAAATACTCAGCTTTCGATCTAGAGGGTAAAAAAAAATATTAAAAATATCGTTTTCGAGATATAACACGTTTTGTACTTTTTGAAGGTGAAAATGGAAAATTTCGGGAAAACTGCCTACACCATTAGAAAGCTGAAGAAAAAATACATTGGGTATGCTTATTATAAAATTTTTTCAAGTACATTTCAGTATCTTAAACATGAGCTGGAAACAGCACGATTTGGCGCTCGCGTGCCGCGCTGGGGCAGTTGACATGAAACGCCTCATATATTATTACTAAAATACAACAGATGAGAGGATGTCAAAAGAAGAAAAGGGCAGATATACTCTCACTAAAGAAAATCTGGTTTGTAATATAAAAAACATAATTCAATTATATTAACAAAATAAAAAAAACATATATAAATATTTATTATTATCTAATAGCTCTATCTCGGTGAGAACTTTGCAATTGATCCAATTAAATGGAATTTAATGCAGATGCAAAAACCTTCATTATTCATATACGATTTGACTGCAGTTTTGTGGACTCCAGATGAATTAGCTAATAGAGCTTTAGATTTCACAAAACCAGTTATTAACATTCCAGGCAGATCACCAATAAAGCTCATTGAGAGTAATCGTTTACGTTTACTATTTAGTAATTATTAATTCTTTAATTATATCTAATAGAAATAATACATGTAAAAAACTGCAAAAAATTTGTCTAAATTATAAAAAGAATCCACTTAATCTAATAACAATGCTTTTCGTTTTTAACTTACATTCAAAATTAATTGCTATTCTTTTCTACATGTTGATTTTTATAGTTTTTTATACATTTTTTACAGTTAGTTATACTAATTTTTTCTATAGAATAAAATTTAAGTCAATTACGAATATTCAGGTAATTTTATAATAATTATATTTTTATTTTAGGTTTGTATTGCGATTATTTGAAAAAGATAAACGCTTAAATAATCAAGAACGAGTTAAGTATTTGAAGGATGTCACATACATCTTAACATATAAGATCCGTGATCTTAGAAGAGTGGAAAAGAAAATGAGAACAGATAGAAATAATGCTCAAAATGTTCGTAGACGATTGAGATATAATCAAAACGAACATTAAAATACTACTTAAGCGAATGCTTAGTGCCGATAAAATTCCTGTTTTACCGACACTATATTTTTAGATTTGTAAACGTGAACGAGAAATTCTGGGTTTGCAGAAATCGTGTTAATGTTTAACATTTTCGTCTCTCTTCTTATTTTAAAAATAACTTAACTTTTTCTTATTATATGTTTGTCATTAAGCGTTTGCATAATGCCTAGTATTACTTTGCATAAAAAGGACTGTTGGAGGCCCTTAAATTAAAAATATGATTTTGAGTTATTTAATTGATCTATTGAAACCTGCTGCATTAAGGGTGTGTGGTACCTGACGTCTATTATGTTACATATGATCGTACCGGCCAGACACGAAGTATTTGTTATAACTTTATTATTATAGCAATTAAAAACAATAATAATACTTCATTCTGAATAGTCTAAAATACTTCTATCAACGGCATCTTTAAAAATTCCTATAACAAAAATTTAGCGTGATTAAACCAATTTTCGTAATAAAGTGATAGCAAATTATTTGTGTCCAACCGGTGCAAAAAAGCATTTTTTTGTTGAAAAGATTATGATAAAAAAATAAGGTTTTTTTGTTTGCAAAATTACTTATTTAGAAATAAGTGTTTTGTTTTTATAAAGACTATGGATCAGAAATAAATGTTTTGTTTGTTGTAAAGACTATACGAAAAGTTGTATTATGTCAGTCAAGTTAACTTATGGCCGGTACTTGACTACAATAAATTGATTTCAGTACTTTCTTGTGTTTAATTTGTATAGCTCAGAAAGATGAACAAATTTGAATATATTTCTGAGAACAGTCATACAGTAGTTTCCGAGAGTTGTTTGCATTACTTGACTATCGATAATTGATTTCACAACTTTCGTTTGTTTGATTTGCAGTGAACAATTTGAATATACTTACTTACATATAATTTGTTCAGCATACAATGACTCAAAGAATTAAAAGACTATTTCATTCGTATTTATTTGATTTCTTTTACAAAATCATAAATATTATTATTTTATAGATTATTTGTACATGCAAGAGCGTCCTTAAGCTCTCATTAAAGTTTTTGGTACTCAGATTGACGGATGTTGAGAGGGAGGGAGGGAGAGAGAGTGGGGTGGAAAAGAGAAGGAGGGAGAGAGTTTATACAGTCATGTGTTGAAGGTAGGATCGAAATAAAAACTTGACTCCTCAATTACAAGAGGGAAGGTTTATTTTATTGAGTCACAGTCAGCGTGTGCGCTGTACAAAAGCTCGTCGGTATCTGTTCGTCACGCGCGTCGGAAGGGCAGTCGCTTGCTCTCGTCTCGCATCCCCACTCCCCACGCTCAGTCGGTAACTTATCTTGACGCCCGACAACACGAGAATCCCGTTAGGACGTCGACTTATTTGAACACCCCCTCTATTTGAGTGTTTTCGGTAGTACGCTCGTTCGCATTTAACCTTTCTCGATTATAACTAAATTTGTCGAAGCACAGAACTTTGGTGAGAATGTCCGCATATTGATCGCGCGTGCTCACATAGTTAGTTTCAATGACATCTTTCTCTACTTGTTCACAGATGAAGTGATAGCGCACTTCTATGTGCTTAGATCTCCGATGAAATTCATGATTTTTAGTTAATCTTATGGAACTTTGATTGTCCATGTTAAGAAGATCCTGCACATTGATGTCCGATATCGTACAGTAATTTTCGCAGCCATACAGCCTCCTTCATCGCCTCGCTTGCCGCAATAAATTCGGCTTCTGTTGTACTGAGACTGACGCTCGCTTGACGCTTAGACGCCCACGATATGCATCCACCGCTCATCATAAACACGTAGCCGCTAGTCGAACGCCGCGTGTCAAGATCCGCCGCGTAATCTGCGTCGGAGAAACCAACCGGCTCGTCGGTTGGATCCTCAACGCGGAACAAGATTCCGAAGTCGCGTGTACCTTTTATGTATCCAATAATACGTTTTACCGCGTTCCAGTGTGTTTCGTCGTAATTATCTAAATACCTACTCACTAGACCGACGGCATATGTGATATCCGGCCGTGAGACCATGGCCAGGAACAGAAGGGAACCGACGGCCTCACGATAGGGCAGCAGGTCGAGTTTGCATTTATCAACAGCACTGATTAGCCTGACGTTCGGATCGGCGGGTGTTTTAACTGTGTTCGCGTCCGCCAAGTTAAATTTATGTACGATTCTATCGATATACCTTTTTTGATTTATGAAAGCGGAATCGGCGGTGCGCGAGATTTCCATACCAGCAAATTGGTCTAGGGAACTCGTGGTTATGGGAAATTCTTTTCTAAAAATTTCTATCAGTTTGTTCAAGATGCGACTATCTTTTCCAAAAACCAGCCCGTCGTCGACGTATAAAGCGAGGTAGATTTTATTTTCTTCGAACATGCCCGTATAAATCCATTTATCTGCATCGCTTTGGTTTAAGCCTAAGCTTTTCATAAATTTGTCGAACTTTTGGTTCCAGCATCGTCCGGATTGCTTTAATCCGTATATGGCTTTATTGAGCTTCAACGCTGCGTTCTGCCCGCTAACTGTCAGCCCATCTGGGACTTTCATATACGTTGTCTCTTTCAATTCGCTGTTGAGATACGCGGTGCTGACATGAAATTGTACGGATTTTAAGTTATCGCGGACTGATATAGCAATTAGCAGACGCACGGACTCAAAACGCACCACGGGTGAAAATATTTCGTGGTAGTCTATCCCTTCCTCCTGAGAACAGCCTTGTGTGCACAAGCGAGCTTTATAACGTGGAGGGATGTCGTTGTTTAAGTGTTTTACTTTAAAAGTCCATTTGAAACCTATTGGCTTGCGACCCTTTGGCAGGTCGACGATCTCCCAGGTTTCGTTTCGCTCGTGAGCTTGGAGCTCTTCGTCGATCGCGCGTTTCCATAAATCAGAGTCGTCGCGGTTGACGGCTTCTTTAAAGCTTTTGGGCTCTTCGTACATGACGGCATGCACTTGATACCTTAGTGGGCGGCGTCGCTCTTCACGGGTACGCAGATTGTAGGGCGCGCGATTTTCCGGTCCCGGATTCGCGTGGGCGTTATCATGTGCGTTCGCGCGGATTTCAATCCCGTGTACGTTCGGCGCGATGTTTTCGCAAGGTTCCGGTGCTTGTTCTTCGATTTCAGGTAATTCGCGATTCACCACGTTTTGCACATGTGGTTCAGGATTATTGAGGTCAACGGATATCGACGCGCTGTCATCCTTAGCTTCACGAGATGCGCACTCGTTGAATTTCACGTTTCTAGAAATGCTAACACGCCCGGTTGATGGGTTAAACAGTCGGTAATTTTCGGATTCGTTTTCATACCCTACAAGAATCAGTTTTTCCGCTTTCCTATCCCATTTTTTACGGAATAAATCAGGCACGTGTTGATTAGCGTCGCACCCGAAAGTACGCAGATGCGATACGTTTGGTTTTACGTTATACCACAGTTCGTAGGCGGTGGCTTTGTCGGAACGTGCTCCCAGAGTTCGGTTTAAAACATAGACGGCGGTATTAGTTGCCTCCGCCCAGAGACGGGTCGGTAGGTCCTCCGCTGCGGGCATCGTGCGCGCGCTCTCTACAATTGTTCGCATTTCGCGTTCTGCGCGCCCGTTTTGTTCGGGCATGTACGGCGCCGATGTTAGAAGTTTTGTACCTTTAGCTTCTAAGAAGTCTTTTACGTTTTGGTTGACGAATTCAGTACCGTTGTCCGCTCGGAAAACCTTTATCTCTCTTTCAAATTTATTTTTAATTAGAACGGTGTATTTTTTTAGAGCTTCGAATGTATCGCTTTTATGCTTTAGAAAATAAATTGTACGAAAACCAGATGCTTCGTCTTTTAAGAGCAGAAAAGATCTCGTGCCGTCGCGGACGGGACTTGCATCGGCCCGCACAAGTCTGTGTGAATAATTTCCCCCGGAATGCTACTGACGGTTTTCTCGCTTTTCTTGAAAGGAAGTTTGGATTGCTTTCCGAGCGGGCACGTTTCGCAGAAATACTCGCTCATGTTTTGTGGCGACAGACCGGAGACAGCATTGTTTTTCATAATTTTTTCGATCGAGTTACGGTTACCATGGCCTAAACGCTCGTGCTATGTTTTTAGTGACAACGCCGATGTATAATTTGCTTCGCAGCCTGTTTCGGTTACTATGAGCACACGTGTTAAATTATTAGGGAGTTTTAATCCTCGTGCCATTAGAATTCCGTCCCTCAAGAGTATGTTAGCGCAGTTTTTGCTTAAAGTAATAGAACATCCGTTGGACGTTAAAACTCCGGTGGACAACAAATTTTTGTTCATAGACGGAACGTATAGAACATTATTAATAACCCCGTCAATCCATATACCGTTAATTAAGCGCTTGATCAGAATCTTACCGCGTCCTTCCACTGTAGCTTTATTTCCGTTCCCGAAGTAAACAGACTCGTTTCGCGCCGCGGTAAATTCCGCGAACCACTCACGGCGGTACGATATGTGCTGAGAAGCAGCGCTATTCAACAACCAGTGCTCTCTCGCGTCCCCTACGGAGAATAGTTCCGCGTCACGGGTGTAAGGTATGGAGATGTTTACGTCGGCGACCGGCGGCTTCTGCGAAACTACGAACGCGCTCGCTTGTGAGGATTCACTTTCCGTCGAACTCGGATTGTTTGCGTTTTCCTTCGCGTTGCGCTCGCGTTTTTTCGTAAAACAGAATTTTTCGAGATGCTCCGATTTGTTACAGTAGTCGCAGAACATATCCTTGTTTCGGTCGTTCTTACCCCCTCTTGCATGGTGCTTTCCTCCGCTGGCATTCGAGTAGATCTTCGTTGTGGCGAATGCGTTGATCATGTCGTCGCTGGCCGTCATCCGAGTTTCCTCTCGCTGTAGTCTTTCCCGTAGGTTGTCCATTGTTTGATTATCCTCTTGCACGCTGTCCCAGGCCGAGATGTAGCGTGCTGATGATTTTTGCCATGATCATGATTTCGGGCACTGTCTGTCCGATGTCTTTTAACTGGTTGGCTATGTTCTCAACTTTTGCTATGTGCTGTGCAACAGAATCCGACGTCGCCATCCGATATTCGTGAAATTTGGTGGTCAATGCTAGTTTATTCGCCGCGCTCTTTTGTTCGTGGATGCTCAAGAGTTTCTTCCACATCTCATTCGCTGATCTGCACGTTATCAAGTAGTCTAGCTGATTGTAGTCGATAGAAGAGGATAGTACAAACATGGCTTTGGCATCCTTTCTGGTCCATTCTTTTATGGCTGCGCCGTTTGCATTGTCTTCAGTCGGCTCCGGTTTTATTTCCGTCCCTTCTACAATTTCTAGAAGGTCGTGTGCCACGAAAACCGCTTTTACTTGAAACTTCCACAGCTGGAAATTTTCTCCATTGAATTTGGGGATGTTTTTCAAGTTTGTAAGATCGGCCATTTTGAGTCTTGGGCTGATTTTCTTGTGATCCGAAAAGAGAACAGTGCACTTTGTGGTTCGTAGCCGCCGCGGAGTTAACCCGGTAAAGAGAAAGACTATAACACGAGCGTGAGCCTGGGCCCATAACCTGTTGAAGGTAGGATCGAAATAAAAACTTGACTCCTCAATTACAAGAGGGAAGGTTTATTTTATTAAGTCACAGTCAGCGTGTGCGCTGTACAAAAGCTCGCCGGTATCTGTTCGTCACGCGCGTCGGAAGGGCAGTCGCTCGCTCTCGTCTCGCATCCCCACTCCCCACGCTTAGTCGGTAACTTATCTTGACGCCCGACAACACGAGAATCCCGTTAGGACGTCGACTTATTTCAACATCATGAAAAAAATGATTACCATTTGTAGAGAGTCCTTATTGAATAGATGAGACTAAAAGAAATAAAAGGACTAGACAAATTGTGTTGTTAGAATTTACCGTACTTAAAAAATAGCTTTTAAAAAACGTGTTGATTGTTTTAAAAAAATATTTAAGCTCTCATTAAAGTTTTTGGTACTCAGTTTCACGGAAGTTGAGAGAGAGGACGAGAGAGGGGAGTGGAAGAGAGAGAAAGAGAGAGAGAATGATAAAGGGAGGGAGGGCGGAAGAGACAATACTTGTCTTAGTTTAAACTTTTGTAAAATGTTTTTTAGATATATTTCACAACTTTTTAAGAGAAAATAACAATTACACAGTGTGATAACATTATGAGGGTTTATTATAGTATAGTATATTTTTAATATCATTAGTAAATGATAGTATTTTATTCACAAAAGTTTTAAATTTGAATGTTTCTTCAAGGAGCTCGAAAAATGATTACATTAGTAAAATTTTTTGAAATAATATAATCAAACGCGTATATTCTTAGGTATGATGATAATTTAACAATACTATTAATTATTGTAAAGTCATATGAAAATATCATTCTTTTTATGTTTTTAGTTTGCAGGAAAAACTTATATACATACCTTATTTTATACTTTCAAAGATTATTATTGAGATGACAAATTACATATATACTAAAGGGATCGATATTTTTTTGAACAAATTAGATCTTAAAACGAAGCTTTTAGTTCATATTTTTATAATTTTTTTTCAGCTAGAGCATATTATAAGTATTTTCATTTTTTGGTACTAGAAATTGATTATTAAAGCCTTAAATTAGTTCTACTATAAGACTGCTATATGATAATATCATTAATTATTTTTGTAGCTTCGCAATTAATTATTGGCACCATGAGCCAATAATTAATTATATCATTCTCAACACTTGGATTTGTTGAAATTATCACTAGAACCCGGTCAAAAATTTGATTCTTCAATGTGTATACAAGATCCAAATGATTCTCAAAATGTGACAAAAGCTGTTATAGGAAGCAACATCTAAGATGTTTATTTAGACGGTATTGCCCTCAAAGTATAAAAAAAGTATTATGTTTTGAAGTTAGTTCTTCAAAATAAAAAAGAAAATTGTGATTTTAATATATCATCTATCTAGTTGAAAATTTTATTGATAACAAATAATGTAGTGATTAATTAAAAAGTGACATCTAATCTGTGTTTTGTGTAATAAATAAAATAAAATAACGGTATGCTGTCTTACAATAACATGTCTTTATAATCATACCACTTCTATTTAAAATCAGTTTGAAATATTTTGAGAATAGCTCAAGTTGTATTAATCAATAATTACGTGTTATGGGTTCATAAACTTCATAATAAGCTTTTGAATAGAAGAATATTTTACTATATAATTTATGATACTTATTTGAAATTGGTTCGAGCCTTAGTTTAAAAAGTACTTGTCATCTTCAAGAAACTTATTCGATATCAGTGCTATGCTATTGTACATAATTACGCAAGCAACAATGAAACGATTATGTCAAATGAAAAAAGCGAAAATCATGTGTTATTGTGAAAATTTTAATGAATAAAAGTGCTCAGTTAACCTAATGTATGATTTTCTCACGGTAGGAAACGTTAAAATGTTTCAGAGAAATTCTTAGTAAATATTTTTCCAGACAACATTCAGATAATAATTTCAAAAAGTTTTATTTATTAGTAAAATACATTTAATCATTTGTCCACATGACCTACAGGAAATAGAAAATAGATCTTCTAAAATAGTTACTGGTAAGATATTATTATATTTAGAAAATTAACACAAATGAGAACGAATATTAAAAAATACGTATTCTATTTATTTTTTAGGTTGTGAATGTGGTTTTTCTGAAACATTTTTGTAGCCCCTGTATACAAGTTTTCAACATCACTTTTATGGATTTTTCTCTCATCATGCTAATTTGCATTTGGTACTAATGCTGTTTGTTCATATGTTGGCTGTAGAAATATTATAAACAACTGCCTGAAGAAATGGAAATCTACAAGCGTCATCTGCAAGAAAATAACGTAGAAGAATCCTGATTTGATTCTTCAATGTGTATACAAGATCCAAATGGTTCTCAAAATGTGACAAAAGCTGTTATAGGAAGCCACAATTAAGATGTTTATTTCGACAGTATTGCACTCAAAGTACAAAAAAAGTATTATGTTTTGAAGTTAGTTCTTCAAACTAAAAAAAGAAAATTGTGATTTCAATAGATCATCTATCTAGTTGAAAATCATATCAGAGCTGGTGAAGTTTTATGAAGATTTTGTGTTAAATAAAATAAAGTACCAGTATGGTGTGTTACATGAAATCAAATTAGTGTTTATAATTAACAACTAAAATAGTGATCTTCTCGATACAAGTGGATTATTGTATTGTCAAAAAGTGACATCTAATCAGTGTTTTGTGTTAAATAAAATAAAGTATCAGTATATGGTATGTTCCATGAAATCAAATCAGTGTTTATAATCAACAATCTAAATAAATAAAAAAATAAAATAAAAAAAAAATAAAATCAAATTTTACAACTTTCACTTAAAATCAGTTTCAAATATTTTGAGAGTAGCTCAAGTGTGTATTAATAAATAATGATGTGTTATGAGGTCCTTAAAGTTTATAATAAGCTTTTGCATAGAAGAAAATATTGATGAGTGGCACATAAATATTACAATATAATTTATAATGCTAATTTGAAATATTGGTCTGAGCCTTGGTTTAAAAAGCATTTGTCGTCTTTAAGAAACTTAGTCAATATCAGTGCTGTGCTGTTGTACATAATTACTCAAGAACCAATTAAAAGATTATGTCAAATGAACATTGAAATAATAAAAAAAGTGAAAATGATGTGTTATTGTGAAAATTTCAACGAATAAAAGTGCTCAGTTAATCTAATTTATCAGAGAAGTTATTAGTAAATATTTTTCTATACAAGATTCAGATAATAATAATTCTTAGTTCATCAACTGGTTATGATTTTAATTTACAAGATTAGTGTGGTAATGATCGCCGGCTATTAATTTAAGTAGTTTCAATCAAACATAATTTCAAGAACTTATATCTACTATAAAAGAATAATTCAAATAAACTGAGTTGTATTATAAGTGAATTATTAGGTAATCTATGGATCCAGAATCAATATGAAAAGAATCCACACCAGTTTATATGTAAATGAAAATAAAACATCGTGTAATCTCATGAAATAATTTAGGTTTGTAACATAAAACCATGATGCTGTCCAGTGGTATGTTTGGTGTATAAACTGCATTTCCGGTTGGGTTCTTTATTGGGACTTTCTTTAGCAGTCACAATTTTTGCAGTTTCCTGGGCTTCTTGTTACATATAACTCGCATGACAGACTATCTAGATTTATAAATAGGCTACAGAAAAAGGTGCTACTTGTGACAAGAGAGAACGACAGCTACAGACAACAGCTTGATGATACATATGAAAACGAAATATCTGAATACCAAAATAGCGAAACACCCAATTTACTTAGTGAACAAACTCCAGCGTTAATAAAACAAAATGAGTGATATTGGCAACTAGAATGCTAGTAACAGTAGTCTCATTGGTGAACAAGTGGCTTATGCAGCTTTCTTATGATGTTTGTGCTTTTATTCTCATTTACCACCAGGGGAAACTAGAATATTTTTTGTCATTGTTAATATGTTTATTAATAATTGGTTACCAATTTTATTCAGATACTGCAAAAGGTAATCATGTGAGTTTGCATTCCAATTCTGAAAAAAAACTGGTCTGTTGTAAAAACAATATTCACATCTGGCTTATATTTTCTACTGTCAAAAAAATAAGCAGCAATGCTTGCTTGTAAAGAAATTGCAGCTGGGACTTACTCCGACACCATAAATGCGTTAACGACTTTTTCAAATTTGACAAAATACAATAGTAAATGGACTGGAACGAGTATTTTGTGAAAAAACTTTGTATCAGCTGCTGTTATGAAAATACGTGCGGCGGCGGCGGCGGCCTCCAGTGTAAATCCGATTAAAGACGCGGCGGCTGGCGATCAAGGCGCCCCCTCCCTTTCCCTCCATTCATTAACCAAAAACATTCAAATTTAAAACTTTTGCTTCCTCATAGAGGAAGCTTTGTGATAGTCAAAAAAAAAGTTTATGAGATAATGTGTTAGAAATGTTATTTAGCAAATTTGGAATCGAAATACACTATTTTTAGAAAATGTCCGTATGGATGTGTGTGTGTGTGTGTGTGTGTATGTGTGTGTGTGTGTGTGTGTGTGTGTGTGTGTGTGTGTGTGTGTGTGTGTGTGTGTGTGTGTGTGTGTGTGTGGGTGTGTGTGTGTGTGTGTGTGTGTGTGTGTGTGTGTGTGTGTGTGTGTGTGTGTGTGTGTGTGTGTGTGTGTGTGTGTGTGTGTGTGTGTGTGTGTGTGTGTGTGTGTGTGTGTGTGTGTGTCCGTATACGCTGATATCTCATGATCTACTCGACCTATTTTAACGGGAGAGTGATCATTTTTTTTAGATTTTGCTTCCACAATTCAGGTCAATATTCTATTTTTATAAAATTTAATTTTTTTTTATAGCCATTTTTTAATTTTCAAAATTTTTTTTTTCGATTTCTTTAATATTTAGAACAAATATTGTTTATGGGAGCGTCCGCCAGAAACCAGCCAGCGGGCGCGCGGGACGCATTTTTCATGCAAAACAAGCTCTGTTCAACTCGCTCGTAAACGTATTCTGAGTCTCTCAGAAAAAAACAAAAGATATATGTCGATAGATTTTTTCCTGCTCTTTCCAATGGTGCTATTGTTTTTACTCCGAAACGTTTTCTTCTGGTCGAAAATTCAAGGTGAAAGTTCAGAGACGTTTTCCTCAAAGTATATCATGTTTTTTTTCAAAATGCATATGACCATTCGAAAGTACAAGTCTTAAGCTACAAAACCCTAAATTTTCAAATTTGAGAAATGAAGGGCTTAAAAGTAACAAGATTAAAAAGACAGCGGTGAGTGGCCGCGCGTGCTCTTCGCGCTGCGCTCGGACGCGCCGCACGCTCGGGCTTGGTATAATGAGCTCGTAATCGTATTTTGAGTCTCTCAGAAAAAAACAAAAGACATATATCGATAGATTCTTTCCTGCTCTTTCCAATGGTGCTATTCTTTTTACTCCCAACACTTTCTTCTGGTCGGAAATTCGAGTGGAAAGTTCAGAACCATTTTTCTTAAAGTATAACATGTTGTTCTTCAAAATGCATAGCACCATTCGAAAGTAAAAGTTATAAGCTACAAAACCCTACATTTTCAAGTTGGAGAAACGTAGAGCTCAAAAGTAATAAGATTGAAAAGACAGCGGCGAGCGGCCGCGTGAAATCTGTTCTGCTCTTGGACGTGCCTCTGTATGCGTATATATCTATTATACTTTAATCGTTGCATCATTTTCACTTGTTATCATTTCTGCCACTAGAGGGACCACAGAGTCGTTGCCAATACTTAAAAAAGCTCCTTGAAAGGTATTTATCACCTACTGAAAATGTTTTCTTTCTCAATATTTATTATTTTCATAATAAAAAAAAACTTTAAAATGTCAAAGATTTTCAATCGCTGTTGTAACCCTTTTGATTTGTTTCTGAAACAATGAAAGCTCGTTTTCCGAACTTACAAGATAAAGATAAAATATGTGATTCTTGTCGATTAAAATTTGATGCGAAAATTGAGGAAGAAAATGTAGTGTCAATGGGAGAATCTAGAGAAATTATTTCTAATTTACAAAATTGTTTAACGATGATAATTTGTCGAAAAATTAAAAAATGTTGCTTTTAAAATTACTCCCAAAAAACTGGAGTTCTCGTAAAGTTGCTAATTTTTCTAATTCATCCCTCTGGCTTGTAACAAAATGTTTGTCAGATAGTCAATCCCTTTTAGTTGATAAAAGGGGAAACCGAAAAATATCGTGTGATACTGTAAACGAAGTAAAACTTTGCTATCAAAATGACGATAATAGTAGAATCATGCCAGGTTATAAAGATAATAAGTGTATACGAAATGATGATGGCACAAAGACCTATATTCAGAAACGACTTGTTTTGTACAATCTTCGAGAGTTATATTTAAAGTATAACCAACAGTATCCCGAATCAAAAATAGGATTCACTAAATTTGCCGAATGTCGCCCTAAATATTGTGTTTTAGCTGGTGCTAGTGGTACGCATTCAGTGTGTGTGTGCATTTATCATCAAAACGTCAAACTCCTCTTAGCTGGTTTAAGAAATTCAGGAGTTTCTTTTGATAAAATGGATACTTACAAAGATTGTATAGCTGACATAGTTTGTAAAACACCAACAGCGAAATGTTACTTAAATATGTGTCAAAATTGTCCTGGTATTGAACCTCTAAAAACGGAACTTGAACTATTTCTTGAAAGGTCTGGGGTAAATGAAATAAAATTTCAAATGTGGAAAACTACTGATAGATCAACATTGCAAACTGAAATTGTTTCTAGTTCTTTATTTACTGATATCTTTTTTCCTCTTTCACATAAACTCAAAACTCATTCTTTCATTTCCAAACAGCAGTTATCTTATTTTCAAATCTTACGAGAATCATTAAGCAAAGGAGAATTTTTAATTTCCCTAGATTTTTCGGAAAACTATGCGTTCATTGCACAAGATGCGGCACAATCATTCCACTATAATAATAATCAATGTAGTTTGGAAACAATAGTTATTTACTACAAAGGTTCAGATTCTAAAATTGAACACAAAAGTATGGCGGTTTTTTCAGACAACTTAATTAATGATACTGTGGCAGTTTACCTAATTCAAGAAACTATAATCGATTACCTTAAAAAATCTTTGGTATCGTTAAAAAAATCATTTACTTTACTGATGGAGCTGCACAACATTTTAAAAATAAACATAATTTTCAGAATCTTTTTCATCATTATGAAGATTTTTCCGTTGAAGCTGAATGGCACTTTCATGCGACTGCTCACGGAAAAAATGCATGCGATGGAATCGGTGCTTCTATAAAAAGTAATGCTAGGCGAGCAAGTTTACGGAAAGTATCCGATAATTATATATTGACGCCGCAAGATCTTTACCAGTGGGCGACTAAATACTTTGAAAATATTTTGTGCTTTTTTTCATCAAAAGATGAATATGCTAAGGCTACAGATAAATTAAGACAAAGGCTAGATTCAGCGAAAACAGTGCCTGGAACTCAATCGTTTCACTGTGTTAGATTATTTATTAACTAACACTAAAAAGTTAGAACTAAAACGATTTTCAACATCCAAAGATTCTCAATTATATCCATCAGTTAAAAAAGCCGAACCCTCTAAAACTCGAATTAAGAAAAACATGAGTATCGTGAAAATACCAATAAAAATAATCGCAAATAAAAATAAAAGAATTAAGGTTTAAATAAAAAATTAATATATTTAAAACGTAATATATGATGCACTGATAAAACATTGTGTAATGCTTTTAATAGGAAACAACGAAATTATGCACTACGTTTATAAAAGCACACTCGAGTCCAGCGCAAAAAGTTTGCGCAGTCGCTCGCCGCTGTCTTTACGAGAACTCCAGTTTTTTGGGAGTAACTTTAAAAGCAACATTTTTTCATTTTTCGACAAATTATCATCGTCAAACAATTTTGTAAATTAGAAATAATTTCTCTAGATTCTTCTATTGACACTACATTTTCTTCCTCAATTTTCGCGTCAAATTTTAATCGACAAGAATCACATATTTTATCTTTATCTTGTAAGTTCGCAAACCGAGCTTTCATTTTTTCAGAAACAAATCTCAGTTTAGATGAATGCTTTGCTTCATCAAAAGGGTTACAACAGCGATTGAAAATCTTTGACATTTTAAAGTTTTTTTTTATTATGAAAATAATAAATATTGAGAAAGAAAACATTTTCAGATGGTGGGAAATACCTTCCAAGGAGCTTTAAGTATTGGGAACGACTCTGTGGTCCCTCTAGTGGCAGAAATGATAACAAGTGAAAATGATGCAACGATTAAAGTATAATAGATATATACGCATACAGAGGCGCGTGCAAGAGCAGAACAGATTTCACGCGGCCGCTCGCCGCTGTCTTTTCAATCTTATTACTTTTGAGCTATACGTTTCTCCAACTTAAAAATGTAGGGTTTTGTAGCTTATAACTTTGACTTTCGAATGGTGCTATACATTTTGAAGAACAACATGTTATACTTTAAGAAAAATGGTTCTGAACTTTCCACTTGAATTTCCGACCAGAAGAAAGTGTTTGGGAGTAAAAAGAATAGCACGATTGGAAAGAGCAGGAAAAAATCTATCGATATATGTCTTTTGTTTTTTTCTAAGAGACTCAAAATACGATTACGAGCTCATTATACCAAGCCCGAGCATGCAGCCCGTCCGAGCGCAGCGCGAAGAGCACGCGCGGCCACTCACCGCTGTCGTTTTAATCTTGTTACTTTTGAGTCCTTCATTTCTCCAATTTGAAAATTTAGGGTTTTGTAGCTTAAGACTTGTACTTTCGAATGGTCATATGCATTTTGAAAAAAAACATGATATACTTTGAGAAAAATGTTTCTGAACTTTCAACTTGAATTTTCGACCAGAAGAAAAAGTTTCGGAGTAAAAACAATAGCACCATTGAAAAGAGCAGGAAAAAATCTATCGATATATATCTTTTGTTTTTTTCTGAGAGACTCAGAATACGATTACGAGCGAGTTGAACAGAGCGTGTTTTGCATGAAAAATGCGTCTCGCGCGCCCGCTGGCTGGTTTCTGGCGGACGCTCCCTTATATATCATGAATTCTGTGTATGTAGGATAAAATTATCTACAATTTAAAAAAAAAAAAAGTCGGTAGCTATATTTCGTCATAAGTTATTGATGAAAACGTAATTTTTTGTAAATAGGTTATGTTTCGAAATTAAAAAAAGATATTAACATGAATATTTTTTTGGTTATAAAGGATATTAAATACTATAACTTACTAAATTTTTAGGTTTTTTTATTCATTATTTTTTGAGAAAAAAAATAATTTATAAAAAAAGTGATTTTTTTGTCGTTCAATAACTATAGTAAAAATGGCTTAATCACTTTGAAATTCCTTGTAGGGGTAGATTTTGTATACCAATCGAGTGAGTTCTTTGGGCAATAGGATTTGGGCAATAAATCGTTATTTCTCGAGAACGGCTCTATGTATCTAAATGGGGTGGGTGGTATTCGAAAGAGAATTAAATTACCTATATTTTCTCTAAAAAAAATTAATTCTCTAACTATCACGGTTCTTTTGTTATTAAGAAAAACGTAAAAATTGACAAATGAAAAAAATGAGTTTTATATGTTCAACTATTACAAGAGTAAAATTGTCTTATTAGCTTCAAAATTCATTGTAGAGGTATATTATTGATAGTTCTCGGATGAGTTCTTTTGGCAAAGTAATTGGTTCATAAATTTCAGAGATATTTGAAGTTAAAAATTTTCTAGACATTTTTAAAATCTATTTCTTCAGGATGGCTCTGTGTATCTGAATGGGATGGGTAGCATTTGAAAGAGAATTAAAATATTTATATTTTCTAAATAGAAAAATTTTTTAGTTATCGCGGTTTTTTATTATTAACAAAAATGTGAAACTTGAAAAATTCAAAAATGAAAACAAAAATCTGTCTTTATCAAATTTTTTAAAATACATCCCCTCACATTATAACAGCCTTTCCACATAACGCATTCAATATAACACGTTCAATGTTCAACGTAACACGAAAATAAATTTGTTGTCCGACATCTATCAATTTCATACTCAGTGGTAGTGGTGCAGAATGGGTACATTTCTACCACTGAATATGAATTGGCCATGAAAAAACTACAAGTTAATATTTTCCATAAAATTTTTCCAATTTTTTTCGTGAAAAATTTATTTTTCGAATTTTAATTTTATATGAAAATGTATAATTTCATCTATCTCTTACGAGATGAAAATTACGTAAAAAGTTGTGCATTAATGTGGAATGATCGTTTGACAAAATTTTCTAACTTTAAAGTAATTTGGCAATAACTTTATCGTCATTGATAGTCATAATTTACAATACATAAATATAAAAATTACCGACATTGCTTACATGACGGTCATTTTTACAACAATTTGACAGTAACAAATAGATATAATTTACAATCCATGAATAAAAAAAATGACAGTTATTGAGCTTTGGTGATTGGTCAGAAATGATCATGGTGATTGGTCAGAAATGATCATGGTATTAAAAAGTATTAAATTTTAAATATTGGAATTAAAAATTAATTAAAGGAATCAGTAAATTAAGTTTGAGGAAGCTACGTGCCAATGAATTGGCAGCGGTTTTATGAATAACTATACTACCATTTAATAATGTTATTAATAATATACTATAATAACCTCTCATAACGTTTTTACAGTATGTAATTATTATTTTCTCTTATAAAGTTCTGAGATCTACCTAAAAAAACATTTTACAAAAGTTTAAACTAAGGCAAGTATTAGTCTCTCTCTCTCTCTCTCTCTCCCTCTCGCCCTCTCTCACACCCTCCCTCGCTCTCTCCCTCCCTCTCTCCCTCTCTCTCAATATCCATCAAACTCTGTCCCAAAAACTTTAATGAGAGTTTAAATATTTTTTCAAAACAATCAACACGTTCTTTAAAAAACTAATTTAGTACTATATTCTAACAACAGAATTTGTCTAGTTTTTTTATTTATTCTAATCTCATCTATTCAATAAACACTCTCTACAAATGGTAATAATTTTTTTCATGACTGTACAAATAATAATATTATTAATAAACTTTCTACGAAAGTATAAAATAAGGCAAGTTTGAAGTTTTTTCTGTATAATCTACCTGTCTCTCGCCCTCTCTCTCTCCCACCCTCTCTCGCCCTTCCTCCTCACTCCCTCTCGCCCTCTCTCCCTCTCTTTCACCCCCTCTTTCTCTCTCTCCCTCTCTCTCAATATCTATCAAACTTTGTATCAACAACTTTAATGAGAGCTTAAATATTTCTTCAAAACAATCAACACGTTCTTCTCAAAAACTAATTTTTTAAGTATATTCTAACAACACAATTTTTCTATAGTCCTTTTATTTATTCTAATCTCATCTATTCAACAAGCACTCTTTAGAAATGGTAATAATTTTTTTCATGACTGTACAAATAATAATATTGTTAATAAAACTTTATACGAAAGTATAAAATAAGGCAAGTATAGAAGTTTTTTATGTATAATCTATTAATGAATTTATGTAAAAATTTAGTATTCTACATTTACAAAGCCCACCGGTAAACTGGAAACCGTCGGGCCTGCCAAGTGTGTATGGGAGATTGGAGGACCACCCCTGCTAGAGCAGCTCTACGAGGGTCATTTGACAAGTACCTAGCCTCACCGCCAGATGGTGCCACTATCGCACCAGAAATACACTACAGTGCAGTATCTTCCTGTAAACGGTTACAGACGAAATTTCAGCCGGATCGGAGTTTTTATTTTTGAGAGCGTGTGAAAGCAAATGTGTCCGTTGATTTTTCAAAAAATGGAGAAAGAACAATATCGGTCGGTGATTCGATTCTTGTTTTTGGAAGGGAAATCGCGCAGTGAAATTAAAGAACGCTTGGATGCAGTGTATGGGGATGCTTCTCCTTCGATGGCGACCGTTAAATTTTGGTATAACGAGTTTCAACGTGGTCGTACGTCGGTTTTTGATGATCCACGCCCAGGTGCTCCGAAAACAGCCACTACGGAGGAGAACGTGACAAAAATACACGATATCGTTTTGTCAGACCGCCGATTAAAGGTGCACGAGATAGCTGCGATAGTAGGCATCTCAGAAGAACGCGTGTGGCTTATCCTACATGAGATTTTAGGTATGAGGAAGCTGTCAGCAAGGTGGGTGCCGCGTTTGCTGACTGCAGACAACACGCGCATCCGTGTGACCAGTTCAGAGCAGTGTTTGGAGCTGTTTAATCGCAATCCAAAAGAGTTTTTGCGTCGTTACGTGACCGTCGACGAAACATGGATTCACTACTACACTCCAGAGACCAAGAAGCAGTCAAAACAGTGGACCTTACCCGGTGAACCTGCTCCGAAGAAGGCGAAGACGGTCCCGTCGGCCGGAAAGGTGATGGCCACTGTTTTCTGGGATTCTCGAGGTGTGATTTTTATTGACTATCTGGAGAAGGGCAAAACGGTCACAGGACAGTACTACGCCGAACTATTGAGCCGATTTGACGCCGTGTTAGAAGAAAAACGGCCCCATTTGTCTAAAAAGAAAGTGCTTTTCCACCACGATAATGCACCGGCTCACACTTCTGCACTCGCCACGGCTAAATTGGTCGAATTACGCTACGAACTGCTGCCCCATCCACCGTATTCTCCAGATTTGGCTCCGTGCGACTTTTTTTTGTTTCCGAACCTAAAAAATTCGCTCGCCGGGAAGAGATTCCACTCCAATAACGAAATAATCGCCGCCACGGAGGCCTATTTTGCAAACCAAGAGAAAACATTTTTTTCAACGGGGTTAAAAAAATTGGAACACCGCTGGACCAAGTGTATTCAACTAAAAGGAGACTACATTGAAAAATAAATTTTATTTTTTGTAAAATTTTGGTGTTTTCATTTGTAGGCTAGGTACTTATCAAATGACCCTCGTATAGCCTTCTATTGTCCTCCTAAGATGCGTAATATTATAGAAATTTCAAAACTGAGAAAGATCAATGAAAAATGGAGATGTGGTGGTAACTATGTAATTTTTTTATATAGGCTTTGACTTTTCGTAAATAACTGATAAAATTCTTATGAATTTTAGAAATAAAAACAAGGCATAATAGTTATATAATTAAAATAATTTTCGCCCACACGGGCGTAAAGTGCGTAGGTTCTATAAAATTTGGTAGGAGTATGGGAGCTATTACGCCTGTTAGGCGTTAAGTAGTACTTTATGCCCGCTGACTGAATATTTTTAAGTAGTTACGAAAAGTTGTATTATTCAGTCAAGTTAACTTATGGGTACTTGACTACAATAAATTGATTTCAGTACTTTCTTGTGTTTAATTTGTATAGAAGGATAAACAAATTTTAATACATTTCTGAGAATAGTCATACAGTTTTTTCCAAGAGTTGTTTGCACTACTTGACTATCGATAATTTATTTCGCAACTTACATTTGTTTGATTTGCAATGAATAATTTGAATGTACTTACTTACATATAATTTGTTCAGCATACGATGACTCAAAGAAGTAAAAGACTTTTTCACTGGTATTTATTTGATTTCTTTGAAAAAATCATAAATATTATTATTTTATAGAATATACAGAAAAAACGTTTATACTTGCCTTATTTTATACTTTCATAGAAAGTTTTATATTAACAATATTATTATTGGTACAGTCATGAAAAAAATTATTACCATTTGCAATGTGCTTATTGAATAGATGAGATTCGAATAAATAAAAGGTCTAGACAAAAATTGTGTTGTTAAAACGTACTTAAATTACTTTTTTTTTAAAAACGTGTTGATTGTATTAAAAAAAATATTTAAGCTCTCATTACAGTTTTTGGTACAGAGTTTGACGGATATTGAAAGAGGGAGAGAGGAAGAGAGAGTGGTGGGGGGAGAAACAGTGGGTGAGAGTGAGCGAGGGAAGAGAGGGAGGGAAAGTAGATTATAAAGAAAACATTTCTATACTTGCCTTATTTTATACTTTCGTAGAAAGTTTTACATTAACAATATTATTATTTGTACAGTCATGAAAAAAATTATTACCATTTGTAGAGAGTGCTTATTGAATAGATGAGACTAGAAGAATTAAAAGGACTAGACAAATTGTGTTGTTAGAACGTACTTAAAAATTAGCTTTTAATAAAAATGTTGATTATTTAAAAAAATATTTCAGCTCCCATTAAAGTTTTTGGTACTCCGTTTGACGGATGTTGAGAGAGAGGGAGAGAGAGGGGAGGAACAGAGAGGAATGGAGAGGGGGCGAAAGAGACAGAGGGAGAAAGTCGGGAGGGCGGGAGAGAGCGGGAGGGAGAGAGAGAGAGACTAATACTTGCCTTAGTTTAAACTTTTATAAAATGTTTTCTGAGATGGATTTCACAACTTTTTAAGAGAAAGTAATAATTACAGTGTGATAACGTTATGAGAGTTTATTATAGTATATTTTTAATATTATTATTAAATGGTAGTATTGTTATTCACAAAAGTTTTAAATTTGAATGTTTCTTCAAGGAGCTCGATAAAATCATTACATTGTATAATTTTTTGAAATAATATAATCAAATATGTATTTTCTTATGTATGATGATTAATTAACAATACAGTTAATTGTAAAGTCATATGATAATAATTACATTGTGTGATAACGTTATGAGAGTTTATTATAGTATATTTTTAATATCATTATTAAATGGTAGTATTGTTATTCACAAAAATTTTAAATTTGAAAGTTTTTTTAAGGAGTTCTGTAGATCCTTCAAAATAAAGTTTGTTAGTATATTACTCTTATACAGAACGTCTTGTTGGCTGTTTCAAAAAAATATTTAGGTTCTTCTTAAAGTTTTTTGTGGAGTCCTTATACAGTTGTTGAGTAGACGAGAGAGAGAGGGAGAGCGGGGGGCGTTCTTTTTTTTTTAAACGCGACTTAACAGTTGTTTAGAGAGATAATAATTCAAAATGCAACCAGTTTATGAACTAAGAATCACTGAGAATAAAAGCTTTCTTGACATTCTTGTATAGATAAAACTTTTTGAAATTATTATCTGAATCTTGTCTAGAAAAATATTTACTAAGAACTCTGAAACATTTTGACGTCTCCCATGGTGAGAAAATCATATGTTAGATTAATTGAGCACTTTCATTCGTCGAAATTTTCAGAATAACACATTATTTTTACTTTTTTCAGTATTCCCATGTTCATGGGAATAAATATGTACAACAGTACAGCACTGATATCGACTAAGTTTTTTAAAGATGACAGATGCTTTTTAAACCAAGGCTCAGACCAATATTTCAAATCGGCATTATAAATTATATTGTATATTTATATCCTCACGTGTCACTCAACAATACTTTCTTCTATGCCAAAACTTATTATGAAGTGTACGAACCTCATAACGCGTAATTATTTATTAATACACACATGTTCTATTCTTAAAACATTTAAAACTGATTTTTAATAGAAGTTTTAAAATTGATTATAAACACTTCATGTAACACGTCATACCAGTACTATATTTTATTTATTATTACACAAAACACTGAAAATTATATTGTATATTTATAACCTCGCGTATCACTCAGCAATATTTTCTTCTATGCAAAAGTGTATTATGAAGTTTATGAACCTCATAACACGTAATTACTTATTAATACATACTTGTGCTATTTTCAAAACATTTCAAACTGATTTTAAGTAGAAGTTTTAAAATTATCATGCAACACATTTTACCGGTATTTTATTTTTTTATATTACACAAAACACTGACTAGATGTCATTTTTTAATCACTATGTTATTTGTTATTTATAACATTTGAATTATATGTGCACTTCATGCAACACATCATATTGGTATTTTATTTTATTTATTACACAAAACACTGATTAGATATCATTTTCTAATAATCACAACATTTTTATTATCAATATAATTTTCAACTAGATAGACGATCTATGAAAATCACAATTCTTTTCTTATTTTGAAAAACTTACTTCAAAACATAATACTTCTTTCGTACTTTGAGTCCAATACTGTCTAAATAAACATCCTAGTTGTTGTTTGTTTTATGTGTGATTCATTGAAAGCAATGAAACTGTCATTTTCTTCATTGACATCCACGTACTCTATTTGCCTTGTCACATATGAAGACAAATTTTTAACATTCTTCTAAAATTATATCTCATATGAAAAATTTCCATGTTAAGAATATATAGATACATCTTGAAAAATATTGTGTCGTAAATAGTATTTGCCTGCTCTTCCATAATAATATTGGTTTGGTTTTTCTGTCTTGAGTAGTACTATATTCTTACTATCTTCTTTAATATAAATTATTCTATTCTTAAGCGTCTGTTCTTGTATTAAAATAACTTTTTCTTGTCCATTAATAATAAAATAACCACCAGGGTCATGAGGGCACTCGTTCATTTTTGCTAATTCAAAATTAGATTTTTCAGACAGTACACAATTAGAACTCAACATTATTGGCTACATTACATATATCTCCATATTTCCAAAATGAGTCGAAAAAATCTTCTGGTATAATATCTGTAAGATAATAATTAATGAATTCTTCTTTGTTAAAAAATATTTTTTAACAGTGATCGATTTACTTAGTAATAATCCTTACATTTTCTGATATACTCTGTAAAAATAAAAACAAGATTTCACAAAGTAATAATACTTATTATAAACTTTATTGATTTATAACTTTATAATAAAAGTTTGCTACTTATCTGATTATAACATATTGCTATTGCCCATTGATATTCGCAGCTGCTTATATAGGTTATATTTTTCCAATCAAATCCATTCCAATTCATCCAAAATGAAATAATCTGTATATGTATCTGTATGTATATATATAATAAGTACTTATCTAACTAATAAAAGTTATTTTCCCCGTTGATTGATACACATAATTATTCTCATAATTAGTTGATTTCTTGAGATCTTTGAAATATATTATTATTAACTAACTCATTAAATGATAACATTTGTATATAAAAATACTGACATGTTATATGTATAAAGGTTAGGCGTCGACCAGATATGGGTGTGTATATATATATACAAGCGTAAAATAGACGACAACCGGAAGTGTCGTAAGAGCTGCAAAACGGATATCTGAACAAGGAGAAGAAAAGTTCGGAAAGGAAACAGCACATAAAAAAATTCAGCTCTCTATGTCTTTCGAACGAGATAATCTTTTTAAATAAAATCTTTTGATTTGATTAAAGCAATGAAATGGCTTTCGATTAAGAGGGATATGTTATATAGTAAAAACTAACGCAATATATGCAAAAGCGCATTGAATTTTTCGTACACCCATTTCAATGTATATGTAGCACGGGTCGCTCCTTTAGGCTTCTTCTATCCTTTAGGCTTCTTCTATACTTGCCTTCGGAGCGCTCCCGCGCTCCTTGATGATCAGAAATAAGGATTTCTTTTTCTTTTAAAGATTACTTATAAAAAATAAGTGTTTTCTTTTTTATAAAGATTATTTATGTATTTATTGCTCATTTTCGTACTGAAAATATATAAATAAAAGTATTTTATTATTACCAATATTATTAAAATATTAAAAAACCTGTATATGTACCCATTCCTTGATATATTCCTTTGTAATCTTTCTCTTTATGTAGGTTAAATGAATTTATTCTGATCGGAATTCATATGTTTAACGTAAATAAAATCTTCATAAATAATATTAAAACTTAATTTTGATATAATTTTTTTTAAAACGCCATTTTTGCATATCACACGTGATTCTCACGTGAGAATTTTTGATAGGGTTAAGTTACCCAGTCTATATAAATCTGGATTTTTTATAATATATTATGGTATTAAATTATTTATATCATGACCAGTTCTATTTATAAATTAATAACGTGAAAGAGTAAAAAATATGATAAATCATATTAAAGAATATTGACATGTGCGTAGCTTGGGCTGTAATTTTCTTGACGTTATATTTATGCTTTGAAGTATTTTATATATAACACTATACAAGTTATTCTTAAGTTTACAATGAAAGAAGAAACCCATGCATTATTGCTAAATGTTACTTGAGCATTAAAATATAGCTTACAGCTTGTTTGCTAAATGCTGCAGTAAATTTAGAACAATTATATTATATTTATAACATAACCTTTTACAAACTGTAAGCTATATTTTAATAATTAAATAAAATTTAGCAATACTGCATGAGACAAGACAGAAGCAAAAATACATAAAAGTGTAAGGGCTTACCCAGATATAAACCTGGGGAACATAACCTTAACGATGACAGCATGAGTACGGACTGTAGCGGGTCTTTCTTAACGTAGAAGCCACAATGACCACTCACTCACGTTCGAACTTTCGTCGTCGTTAGTCGTAACTCGTAATACATGAAGCGCGAAAGCGCCGGTTATACAACACTTTGTTCCTTGTTCGATGACTACCACGCACGCGTATAAGTAGTCACTAGTGAGGGAGGAAGAGAGAGGGGCGCCTTCGGAAGTGCATCTGTGCCGCAGTCATCGAACGCGAGAGTTCGAACGTAAGAGAGTGGTCATTGTGGCTTCAACGTTAAGAAAGACCTGCTGTTGTCCGTGCTCGTGCTGTCATTCCTGCGGTTATGTTCCCCAGGTTTATATCTAGGTAAGCCCTAACACTTTTATGTATTTTTGCTACTGTCCTGTCTTATACAGTATTCCTTACAGTATAGCTTACAGTTTATTAAAGGTTATGTTATAAATATAATATAATTGTTCTAAAGGACCCCGCATCAACCTTATGGAAATTAGTTCCCGGTCAAATTCGCTGTAACTTCAGTATATTGTTCTTTTTGGTCTTCTGATCAATAGCTTCAATGGACACGAGAGCCCAAAATCCATAGTTTCTGAGATATAGCCCCTTAAAGTGTCGGTATATGACTATCTCCTGTTTAACTAAGTAGGTGTAGCGAAAAGATTCGTCACCGTCGCGACGATATAAAGAATAAGATATAAAGAAAAGCAAAAATAAATACATAAAGACAATGGGGAATTTTTTTTTTAAATCATATATTTTAAGATATTAAATAATGGCATATTTTGAAATTTTGTTCGTTTCTTATTTTCTTTAAGGAGTGTCTACATAATGTGCCTTGGCACAAGGCACATTATGTATACACTCCCTTAAGTTTTATACAGAAATAGAAATTAAATATTAGCTTAAAATGATAATTATTTTTTTCAAAAAAGAACTAATTCTGAACTGGACGGTATGTTTAGAAATGTTTTATTTTTAAGAAATAATTTAAGGTGGTTAATAATTTAACCACTGTGATATCAGAAGCTTCTTTATACAAACTGTTGTTCTTGGTGTTCATTTTTTGCATTCATAAACGGATTTTTGAGTAAACATTTAGTGTATAACATGTGAAGGTGTATTAGAAAAGTTATTAAAAAGTATAATGCAAGTGTTCAGTGACAGTTGAATTCAAGTTTTAGAAATAGCTTTTTAGTACTCGAACTTTTATTGAAAACTTTATACTTAAAATAACAAGGATCGATACTAAAGAAAAAATAAGTCCATACTGACTTTTAGAAAAAAATTTAGTGTACAGATTCAAACCAATTTTGAAAGGAAGTGAAAGATATGCTATTGTGTAGAAAAAAAATTTTAGAACCTTTGCTTCTACCAGAAAGCTACCATCATCAACCATCGTCTGAATCTCAATATAATATAATTGACATTTTAATTACTGAAGTGAAAACTGTTATTCATTGCAATAAATATATGTTAGTCGTATTCTCTTTATTAAGTAACAATATTATATGTGAAAAAGAATAATGAAGAAAAAGTAAAAAGGTTCACCCTACCAGATATTAAAAGAAGATCAATATAGGAGTGTTGCTGCTATAAACATTTTTTTAAGCATTTGGCTAAGGCGATACTGGCTTCATAACATGCATTAAAGATTTTGACTTTCTCAACACATTCTACATTTATCTCAGTATATAATTACCTATGTGTGAAAAGGTTTATTAAAAATATGTAGCACCAAAGGAAGTTTATATTTTATCACGCAACAATGCTTAACTGACTGATGTAGCTATGGCTATTGCTGCTACGTGTGCTCATATAGCTTACAAGTCTGATGGACCATAAACTGAGGTATCAGAATACTTCTCCAAATATAAAAGATTTTAAGCTAAAAACAATACTTTTTTATATTTCAGGGCAGAGCAGGAGTTACAGAAATACAGTTGTATTTTGGTAATTTTATCTTTAAAGCTGTTTTCTACATAATGTAAAATTATGGGCTCTGCCGTCGACTTTAGGTCCAGGAACTGCATATATTTTGATGGAACAGGTCCTAAAATCTTGGTATTATATGTCTATTGACTGATGAGTTGTATTTATCCAAGTTATTTAAGTAAATAATTTTTTATATACTTTACAATACGGCACTTGTGATTCTCATTAAATACTTTCTATTTCTTGATTTTTGTGCCGAGATACGTTCTTCTTCCTCTCAGCCGTCGATATTGTCTGTCACTTTATGGTTTATTAGTAGCTGCGCCACACAAGACCGTATACTCTTTCCATATCTATACAAATTGCTAGAAGAGATTGGTTGGTTTCGAAAGCATCGCATATGTTTGTTTCGAGAGCCAATAAATAATCTTTAGTCGAACAATTTTCTCCAAAACCGTTGCTTATTACGTTGCTTATTTGAAGTGATCTTTCAGAGCTCGTGCTGCTTTCTTTCTGCCGCGTCTGGACGTTAGCGCTGCGTATCTGCGCGACCGTGTGGAGTACTAACGCCGTAGCATCAACGGTCGGGTTGCCGTGCGTGCGTGTCGTATACATAAACACATGTGTCGTCCGGCTCCCGGTGTTGACTGCATTGATTAAAGTAAATACGGTGTTCCGGCAGGTGTATTTCTCCTCCTCGTGTCCGTTGGCTAGTGGCGATTCAGTGTGGACAGCACGGCAGCGGCGTCAACGACGAGAGCAGACCTGGTAAGTCCCTCTGACATTCCTAACCTCTGATAGGTATGCTGATGGTACTGATGTTTTCTTACAGGTAGCTGGGGCAGCGAGAGGAGTGAACAACACACAGCTGTCAGCTGTACTCTCCAGTTGGTAATGTTGTTAGTGTCGATTATTTATTAGTTATAAGTGGTTTTTAAGTGCTCCACTCTCTCTACGTGGCTCCCAGATGATTAGCTGCTCTGCGATTTGGGCTATGTCAACTTCCCTGCTGTAGCTGTCCCAGACAATGATGTGACTTGAATATCTTTGTCCGTCTTTTCTCCTAGTTGATGTAGCTGATTGCTTAACGGAGCAGATTTATCATCGTAGTGAGCAGGCTGGTGTCCATGAGGTAGAGCCAGCCTGAACCATCCAACCCCACTGGGTTACTTCTGCAGCTTCCTCAATGATCTTCGAGTGTCAGTGCTTTAGAATGTGACAGGATAGGTAGAGAAGGCAGGGAAAACTTAAAAGGTGTAGGGTGTGTGTTTAGAGGTGATGCAGATAGGTAAATTCAACCCATCGCTTAGTTTGTTTTAGTAATTTCTAGTTTTCACCAGGGTATGGGAACTCGCCTCAGGGAATCTTTGAATAATAATACATTATTGTGTATTCCGCAGACTTCCCAGCGAGACTTGCATAGCTAAGGTTTTTCTGCCACGCTGTAAGTCTGACAAAGTCAGCTGGCATTTATTTTCTTTGGGACATGGTCATTTGCCATGTTATAAACCTTTGATTGATTGATTTGATACCAATCTATAGTAATTGGTAACTTGCAATGCTGCAGTTGTAAATTTGTTTGATTTTATTTAATACTGTATTTGCATGATTTTATTTAATATTGATAATTACTTTATCAATTTGCTATCGTCGATTATATTCATAATTTTGCATGACATTATTTAATCTGCAGCAATTGATAAATTTTTTACTGATCTGCAATATAATATTATTTATGTATTATATCGCATTATTTATATAAGTATTTTTGTATTTATCGACTTGCAATAAAATGCAATTATTATAATTTTGCATGGTATTATTTATCACCATAGTAATATGGATTCCTTTATGAATCTGCAATGGAAATAATGTTTTTTATGATTTTGCATGTTATAAAAAGTTGCAGTATATATATACTACAGCATTACTATCAGTATGTGTATTGCATTACATTATAGAATGTTTCTATACAGTTTGAAATGTAAAGTTTTGTTCGTTACCAAATTTCCAGTTTTGGGAATTTTAAAAAATATTAATTTTATAAAAAACAATTATTTTGTATATACTCATTATTCAAAAGAGACTAAGTAGATTTTTCTGCAAAACTCCTGTCTCTGAATAAGTTACTTATCTCCTAATAAATCTAATTCCGATTCAATGGTCTCCGCTTTTATAACATGATCAATTGCTTACCACTATTAGCAAAACATAATATTAAAGATTAATAATGTTTGATTTATAAGAAATAAAAAAATTAATAGTGCATGATTTATAGGAAATAAGAAAATTAATAGTGAATGATTTATAAGAAATAAGAAAATTCAGAATGCATGATATTAGAAATAAGAAAATTCAGAATGCATGATATATTATAAATAAGAAAATTCATAATGCATGTTGTAAAACAGTTGTGTCTAATAATACTAGTGCATGTATTGTTGCCTTATTTAGTACTATTATGTATCAAAGAATTACTATTAGTATGCAATTGCAGTACATCATAGAATGTTTTTATACAGTTTGAAATGTATAATGTTGTTTGTAAATAAATTTCCAGTTTGAAAATGGATTTTAAAAAGTATCAAGTTTACAAGAAAAGAATTTTGTACAAAAAGCTAAATTACAACTTCTCTTATATTATGCATGCCCACTGTGACTATTTTTTAGAATTAAAAGTTCCATTTACTGTTCCATATACAATAGTTGGCTCCACCTACATTATCGACTAAACCCAACATGATTTTTGTGGAGTACCACATGGCCTTAATACCATTTATTAATGTATTTAAACGTATTCAAATAACTTTAATAGTGATTGATTAAATACTACTGATTAATGTATTTAAACAGATTAAATGACTTTGTAAATTTTATTATGAAAACGTTATAAGAATAAAATACTTAGTTTATTTAAAAAATTATTTATTTATTTCTAAAAAATCCTTAAATATAAAAATATAATTTATTTATTCGAAGTAAAATTAACTAACAAAAATTTGTTTCGTAAATTATGTGTTGTATTTTACTGTTAGTTTCTACTTTTTATTATTAATTCTCGTTTATTTCTATATATTAAAATTTTTTTCTGTGTATTTTTATTTTTTTCTATTTATTTTCGTTTTTTTTCTATTCCTATTGTTCCAATTCGTACTAAAAAAAAAAACGAAAAAAAAACACAACTTGGAATAAAAATAAATAGAGAAGAACAACGGTAAACAGAAAAAAAGCAGAAAAAAAACAAAAAAAAATTATAAAAATAGAAAAAAAGAAAGAAAAGCAGAACTATTTTTCGCTAGGGTACCTATGAGAATACAAAATATTCTATGTAATTGGAAAATTTTGTATGCTTATAGATACGTAGTATCTTTAGATACAATTTAGACACAATCAAGGTTGATTTTGGTCCTCTCGTAGGGGAAGGTGGGGCACGAGGAGCAAGGCAGCACAGTTTGGCACCTAAATATCTTACATATTAATATATGTAAATAATTAAATTATAGAAAAATATTAATCTAAAATACTTCTAGTATTTTTCTTCCGACTTATAATATACAATAAAAATTTTATTAATTAACTAGGTGAATTTAAAATTCGGAGCAACAAAAAAAGGTTGGCTTCATTTTTAATGAAGATGATACTACTTGAAAATAATACTTTTTTAAAATGAAACTAAATCCGTTTGGTAGCTTGAGTCACGATCTTTGAACTCCTATTTTGTTTTTTGTTTAAAACTTATTATAAACAATTTGAATAATGTTTAAAAATTATGATAATATGGGACACGGGTGGCACGGGATGCGGGGCACGGGTGGCACGGGATGAGGGGCATGGGTGGCGCACATCAACAGAGCGGCGCGCGGTGGCGGTGGCGGCGTCTGCGCTGTTCGTCGATTGTTAACCTTCAAAATAACCAAAGATGGGTTGACTCCGTGACCTGTTTAATTAGGTTTAATTAGTATTATTTCATTTAGTATTAATTAAATTAGCATTAATCAAAAGTTTGTGTAATAACGTATACACACAGATTAAAAACATAAGTGCGGAAAAGTTTAATATAAGGGGCAAGGTACATACAAGTAATAATAGTAGATAATGGTTAGAGTTTACAAAAGAAAAACAGATAGATATTATTCTTAAAAAATAAAATTTCATGTTTCCAAGTTTAATGATAACCATTTTGCATTATCCTCTCTTAAAAAAGTGATCCTCTCTTAAAAAAGTGATGGAAGAAATCTGTCATCACAATAAGACTGTTTTGATTGGTTGATGTTAACACTTTTGATTGGTCTATACAGAATAGGCGCGAAAATTTGAGATTGATTTGAAACCTATATTTTAATTTCTAGCATTGTTTGGATATATATTATAATAATATAATAAATGCAATAAATATATAATATAATAATAAATAGTAAGTTTAATTTAATATTACATATTTTATGTGATGATTTAATGATAATTGTAGTTCATTCTTCAAAGTATTACTATATTAATGTAAGTCACGTATCGAAAGGGCCAATGACGTAATTACGTGTCACTCGTATAGATTGTGCAAGGTACAACGTGCAATCCTAACCCTTAAAAAGATCACTTTTCACATGTGTTTGTGCGTGGAACTGGTATCCTAGAGGACGTGACCTGGTGTCGATACCTCACCTAAGGAAGAAAAAAAAACTGGTATCCTAACCCTTAAAAAGATTACTATTCACGTGTGCTTGTGCGTGAAACTGCTAAAAAGGTAATTTTAATCCATCGGAATCAGTATTATAATCCCAGAGAATATTTTGAATATCATCATAAAAGGTAAGTGTAATCTTTTATTTATATCCAACTACTGTTATTTTTTTAATATTAATGCTTTTTTGATGAACGTTTACTGTTTATAACTGATAATGTTAAGTTCATAATTATTGTTCAATAATTTTCTTTCATTATTTTTTGTTTATAAAAAGTAATATGAAATAACGATACTTCTTTTATTTATTATTATTTGAATTATTTATTTTTATGTTAAAATGTTAAGAAACAAATATTAAGTTAATAAAATGTAAAATCATATATTTTTTGTCAAAATTAATTTTATTTTATTTTGCTTATTTAGATTGCTTTATTGAAATTTGATTTGCTGAACAATGGCTCAAATTCAATATTCAATATTCAATTTAGCGTAAAGCATTTAAAGTTATTTATTGTCTTATTAAAAAATTCATATTAATTCTTAAATTTAATATTTATAATACAGATAAATTTACTAAAAATATAAATAAAGCTTTAAGTATAGAAATAAGTAGTTCAAAATCAATTTTTAATATTATTTTTTAAAGTTGTATTTAAAGTATGTATTAATAAATAATTTTTTTACTTATGATGATGTTTACAGCTATTTCTGGCTATGTGAAGACACCTTTTCTCCAAACTATGGGCAAATTCAATAACATGAGTTACGGCTGTGACTCAATAACTGATAAAATCCATAAAGTTACAGTTCAGATCTCACATTACACTCCAATCAACATACCGAAAGGGACTTGTGTAACGGTTACAGGAGAGCTTAAACCCAATTATATAAACCAAATTTCCTTTATTTTATTTTCCTATTTATTTTTATAATTAAACAAATTCATATTTTTTATATAATTTTATATTTTTAGCTGGACCTATAACCATTACATGTAAAGATATCTCATGTGTTGTAGTAGATACAGAAAAACTCCCGTTAAATGCTGATGAAATTGCTAATCTCATCAATACTGCATTACTATATAGTGATCCTAATGGCTTATCTACCAGGTAATGTTTTTGTAAATAAAAAACAACATTTGTCGTATTTCGACGTTTCGGACACTTCTTTGTGTCCCTCATCAGGATTCTATTAAAAAAAAATGTTTTTACATAAATTATTACAAGTATGTTAAACGTAAATAACTAAATCACATTAAATATATGAACAAAAACTTACAATGAGACAGTGTCAATCTAGTTACGCAGAGAACAATCCGCTCGTCAATAATTAGATTTTACAAAATTTCCGCTTATATACTACCCTAATGTGTGTGTTATTCGAAAATATACTTTATCACAGATATATCTACTACATATAAATGGTGACGTGAAGTAGAAATGGTGGGAGAGGCGTCGCTGTCAGAGCTCGTAGACGGAGAGAGGTAACAGGGCGACACACACAGGATGAGGTGGCGCTATCGATGTTCTAATAAACGGACTAAGCCAACTTCCACGCTGTGTAGTCATACCTCCTACATGTGTGCATTCCTGATACCTTTACAAAGTCATAGAACGGTAAGTACATTATTTCGGAGATGAGAAATCGAAATTTTTTATAAACGTATTATATTCGTTAGGTAGCCTTGTAATTTCGAACTGTTTATTCATAAAATTTGATTGTGTGTGTATAAAAAACGCCTCTGAAAAAAGCCTTTTTCCATTATTTATTTCATTGTCTAATATTTTTATATTTTCGAAATCTATTGTGTGATTTGTTTCATTAGTGTGCATAAATAATCCGGAATTTTAATCTTCATCTTTATATTTTTTTGCGTGTTCTTTTGCTCTGACTTGTAGGCGTCTATTCGTTTGTCCGACATAAGAAGCGTTGCAATCGCGGCAATTGATCTTATATACGATATTGGCTTGATTCACTTTTTCTGTTTTATCTGTACCTAACTTTATAATATTATTTAACTTATTTGTAGTGCTATAGACCACCTTTGTACTAAATTGTTTAAAGAAGTTATGATTGAAAAATTCCAGTTCCTTAACATAAGGCAAGCTAATGATGGCTTTATTATTAACAGGTTCTGTTTGTTTAAAATTTGTTGTAAATTTTTAATACAACAAATGTTAATAATAAAGCCATCATTAGCTTCCCTATTGTTAAGGAACTGGAATTTTCTTCCTTAAACGTTTAAGGAAGATAAAATTTACAACAAATTTTAAACAAACAACCTGTTAATAATAAAGCCATCATTAGCTTGCCTTATGTTAAGGAACTGGAATTTTTCAATCATAACTTCTTTAAACAATTTAGTACAAATGTGGTCGTCTATAGCACTACAAATAAGTTAAATAATATTATAAAGTTAGGTAAAGATAAAACAGAAAAAGTGAATCAAGCCAATATCGTATATAAGATCAATTGCCGCGATTGCAACGCTTCTTATGTCGGACAAACGAGTAGACGCCTACAAGTCAGAGCAAAAGAACACGCAAAAAAATATAAAGATGAAGATCAAAATTCCGGATTATTTATGCACACTAATGAAACAAATCACACAATAGATTTCGAAAATATAAAAATATTAGACAATTAAATTAATAATGGAAAAAGGCTTTTTTCAGAGGCGTTTTTTATACACACACAATCAAATTTTATGAATAAACAGTTCGAAATTACAAGGCTACCTAACGAATATAATACGTTTATAAAAAATTTCGATTTCTCATCTCCGAAATAATGTACTTGCCGTTCTATGACTTTGTAAAGGTATCAGGAACGCACACATGTAGAAGGTATGACTACACAGCGTGGAAGTTGACTTAGTCCGTTTATTAGAACATCGATAGCGCCACCTCCTCCTGTGTGTGTCCCCCTGTTACCTCTCTCCGTCTACGAGCTCTGTCAGCGACGCCTCTCCCACCATTTCTACTTCACGTCACCATTTATATGTAGTAGATATATCTGTGATAAAGTATATTTTTGAATAACACACACATTAGGGTAGTATATAAGCGGAAATTTTGTAAAATCTAGTTATTGACGAGCGGATTGTTCTCTGCGTAACTAGATTGACACTGTCTCATTGTAAGTTTTTGTTCATATATTTAATGTGATTTAGTTATTTACGTTTAACATACTTGTAATAATATATGTAAAAACATTTTTTTGAATAGAATCCTGATGAGGGACACAAAGAAAAGTGTCCGAAACGTCGAAACACGACAAATGTTGTTTTTTATTTACAAAAACATTACCTGATAGATAAGCCATTAGGATCACTATATAGTAATACAAAAAAAAAACTACCATTAGATGCAACTAACAATCTCATCAATACTGCTATTAAAACTCCAAAAAGAGGAATCTCTTCTGCGGCTTAGTACTTTTCTGTATTTTAACATTTTTATTGTTAAAGTCTTATTTTAAAATTGCATCATAGTATGATATTTATGTTATGACTGATCAAAAAAATTAATTTTGTTTAAAAAAGATGAGATTAATATGGTGCTTTTTTGTAATAAGACATTAGAAGAATTTCTATTGTTTTTATGTAAGACTCCGTAAGAATAGTGCCTTGGAAGAAAATGTAGTTATAAATGTAAAATCTTGGCTTAAAGACTTTGCAAGTGTTTTGAAGAGATTGTTATAGTCTTATACATGAAATTGTTTCAATATAAGTGAAAAAGTACCAGTATGAAGTTTTAAATTCAGGAATTCTGTGTATGTAATATAATGATTCTTACGTATATTATAGAAAGATATGCTTTTTATTTATTAGATTATTAGATTATACGTAAGGATCATTACATAACATACACAGAATTATATTACATACATATAATTCCTTGATTTAAGACTTTCCGCTGGTACTTTTTCACTTATATTGCTGAATATTACAATGTTTTATTCAAAATGATTTTGTGCACTTATTTTTCAATTAATGATTTTTTTGCAGTATTCTTGATTAAATAATAATTAGGAAATTGCTATGTTAAAACAATTTCATACATAAGACTTCATAGAGATGATATTTTACTTTTCAACTAGATTTATTAATAAATTTTTTAATATAAAAATATTTGTCATTACTCTAAGTTAATCAGAGCATTTATATAAATACTATAAATATTGTACCTTACTTATATAGGTATTAAAGAATACTAATTTGTATTTTAATGTAATTTTGAGACTGACTGAATATGTTAATTAAGTATAAAAACATTGTTGTGCCTAATTATATACTAATTTTCAGTTACATTTTTCTTTATAATTCTTAAATGTAGTAAGAACATAAATAAATATGTTTTGTATAGTGTTGTATTTTTTCAGAGCCCATTACTTATATTTTTTATTTTATACTTTTTAATTTTTCATAATAAAAAAAGGATTTTTTTTAAGTAAAATACTGTAGATTCTCATGTAATCATTGATATATTTGTTTGCACATATTCATTTTTCAATATAATGTTTTAGTATTTCATAGCTGTTATGTATATACACAATTTTTAGTATCTTTTTATAAATTATTTTTGATACATCTTTTTTACAATAAGAACTACATTGAAATCTGTTTTTTGTCTTTTCTAAAGACTAATATAATGTGTGTTGAACGATTTATTTTCATTTGCGTTAAAAGAAATAACATAATTGTATAATTATCATAAAAATAAGAAATCGGATTTTCTTTTTGCTAATTATTTTAATATGCTCAAATTACAATTTTTTTATAAATTCAAAACTAGAAGGTTTTGCCGCCAATTGTATTATACGGACCAATCAAATTTAATCTTCAAGATTCATAATCTTGATTACAATTATTTTCGTTCATAACACGTTTTCTAACAACGAAGATACGGATATCACGTTTTATAATAAAAAGAATGCCACCGTCTAATTAATAAATATTGTGTAGTGAGAACCACATTATTTATTACGTACAAGTCGATCTGCTTACGAATGTGAATTTGGGATTTGTTATGGAATTCGTACTACTTAAAATACCGATTGCATTGAATTTTAAAATGATCACTAGTGGTTTTTGCAACAAATTAATATCGCCATAATCTACTGTTTTCTTATTCCACGTTAACGCATGATTTTATGTAAGTAAATGATTAAATAACTACTTTAGATAAATATCTTACTATATTATTATATTAGTAAGATATGTAGTAGGTTAACCTTATTATATTTAAGGTTAAGTTTTCTTAGTTATTATTAGAATATATTGTGCTTTTAAAAAACAGCATTTTCATGAGTTATCAAATACTTTTTACTATCATCATCAACATTTATTATTATATATTAGTAAATATTAGTAAATTAGTCATCAAAGATAATCTTTTATATTTTAAAAGTAAAAACTTTTTAAATTATTTTACTTTTATATTTACTGATTCATTGAAGTTACTGAATCCTTCAAAACCGATAAAATTACCATTCAAATCAAAGTTCTGATCTCTCAAAACTACTAAATATACTGGAATCAGCATCGGAATTAGTTGTAACAGGTAATAAAAATAAATAATATTACTCAGTTATGTATAATATTATTTAGTACAATACATATGTATTAGTCAAATTATTTATAAACCACCTGGACAAGAAATTTTATTAGCTTCTTTGAAATTTCAATGATTAGCTTTTATTTTAATGAAATTGACTTATCAAGATCTTTATTATATTAGCCGCTGAAATAATATATGGAATATAATGTGCAATGATACATTTTTATTAATTAAAATTTAATTTTACTTGAAATTAATATCTCATGGGTCATTATTATTCGAGTTTTATGTTATTGTCTTAATATCTTCAAAATAAAGATGTTATTCACTCACACTTAAGTATTTTATGTTTTAATTCATTTTTAATACTTTTTTTAGTTGTATTAAATGTCTTTTGAATTTTTACGCAGAAAAAAGGCCTTACTATTAGTTAACTATATTACATAGTAGAACTGACTATTGTTGCCTTAACTAAGTTTTTTTTTCTAAAATAAACTATAATACGTTAATAATAAATTATTCATATAATTGAAACGATGATAAACTATAGTAACTGAATTATTGTACATTTAACTAAATATTATTAAACTTATTGTAGTATAATATATATTTCTTGAATATTTTAAATTTTACTCTGTAATATTGTACTCAATAACATATTTATTGCTATCTTCATTATAATTTTGTTGATTATATCACTATAAAACATATTTTTCACAGAATATTATAAATATTTACAAATTGCTTTTTTCAGACTTTTTGGACTAACGTTTGGTACATTTGGAAACTGAAAAATAGAAGACTATAAGAAGATTTTATAATACTATTATAATTACCCTGCTGAAAACGACCTATTGAAACCAATTTATGCCTCATTCAATTTTGGTAACACTAAATGGTTATCAATACGGGTTCAATCGGGTTAATTGGAAGCCCGATTAAGAATTAATTGGTTTTAATGTCAAATTAATTGGGATAGGGTTAAATATGAATTTTCCGTATTAATTTCAATCGGGTATTATTGGTTTTAATTGTAAATGTGCTTAATCGGTTTTAATAGGAATATTTTTTATTCGGATCGAATCGGATTGAATTGGATAGTTAAGTGTATATTTTTATATTGGCTTTAATATGACATTTTCATTATATTAATTTCAATCGGATGTTATTGGTTTCAATTGTAAATTGGTTCAATTGTGCTTAATCGGTTTTAATAGAAACATTTTTAATTGTATTGAATCGGATTGAATTGGATAGTTAAGTGTATTTTTTTATATTGGTTTTAACATGACATTTTCATATTAATTTCAATCGAAATTAATTGGTTTCACTTATAACGGTAACGGTACTGAATATACAAGTTCCAGAATTTGATGATGCATATGTCTCTGTAGGTAAATGGTTACCGTGTCCGACTGCTGTGCTGAGGACCCAGGTTCAAATCTCGATATCACCGAATATTTTTTTATTTCTTTATTTCATTTATTCTTGTCTTAAATTATTATTTCCTTAATAAAATTCAATTTTAAATAATTAATAAATGTTTAAAATATAAATAAATATTGTTATTCATTTTTTTGTTGTTAATACAAAACTACAATTTTCTGGTCATAATCGGTTTTTATTGTGATCAATCGGTGCAATTGTTAGCAATCGGGAAATTGCGAATCAAGATTCCCGATTCATGCCGATTAATTTTTTATGAATTGGTTTGAATAGGTCGTTTTTAGCAGGGTATATACTAGATTTGTTATTTTCCTTAAATCCAAGAAATTGTTACATTCGCACTATAACACATGACTTGTAATATATTTACATAATTTTGTATTAAAATAATTGTATTGTCTATGAATAAACAGAATTTTTTTTATAATCCTATAATTCTATATAATTCTACATAAACATACATAAACTTATTAAATATTTAAATTTACATAAACCTATTTAATATACAAACACATATATATGAACTTACCATATACATAAATTTACAGAACGTTATCAAATATATAAACCTATATAAACCTATATAAACCTATCAAAAAATTATAATAACAATAACCGATTATATAAATAAACCTACAAAAATTTATTGAATACATAAACCGATATATCTTGAAAAATTGAAATATATATAAATTGAAATAAAAAGACCAACTGCATAGTAATATGAACCAGTAAACAATAAAAATAAACTTTTTTGTACTTTTCATTGTTTTACATATTATTATTATTATTATTATTATTATTATTTGTTTTTTTATTCGTTCTTATTATACGTAAGTATGCCACGTCGAAGACGAACTCTAGAAGAACAAGAGTTTTATAATGTTCGAAGGCGTATGCAAAATTCTGAAAATCAAAGACATCGTCGACAAATTATTCGTAATCGTGTTATCGACGAACGTAGACAAGAAGATTATCTAGGGGAAATGAATATTTTATGTTGTCATTGCAATGCAAAACATTTTGTTTCTGAAAAAGTAGCAAATAAAAAACTTTCGTTTAATGATTGCTGTAGCCATGGAGTGGTTGCCTTAGATCCAAAACCCATTTTTCCTGAAGAACTTTCGGGAATGTTTAATGGAACGCATCATAAATCCAATGACTTTTTTCAAAATATTAGATATTACAACAATTCGTTGTCATTTGCATCATTTAATGCCAACTTATGTAATTTTCAATCACGTCGTCAGGGACATTATTGTTTTAAGATACAAGGACAAATTTATTACCAAATCAACACAGCCTTATATCCATCTGAAAACGAAAGTCCTTTATTCGGACAGCTTTTTTTGTAGATCCGGAAGAAGCACTTCATTTTAGGATGGATCAAAGTACTCGATTCGATCGTGAAACAATCTCAATTTTAGATAGGGTAATTAGAGAGCATAATGTGTTTGCTCAATCTTATGAAATGATGAAAAAAGAAATTAAGACTCAGCGGTCACTTTTAGGACAAAATGAAAGCGAACCTGAATTACAACTATTGTTTACGTTAAAACCAGGAACTGATAGAAGAAGGTATAATTTTCAACGAACGAATGAAGTGGCAGCTATTTTCGCAACAACAGCTGATGGAGAGATTCCTGAATCATATGTAACCATTCGAAATAAAACTACTAAAACTTTACAATGTGTTAGTACAATGGACTCAAATGTCGAGCCATGGATTTATCCTCTTTTTTACCCACATGGTTCCAGAGGATGGCATAAAGACTTACAATGTGTTAATACACCTAATAACAGATGTCGGCGTGTAACTCGTATGGCTTACACTAAATTTCATATAGCTATTAAACCTGATGAATTTAATCCTTTTTTATCAGGTCGAAGATTATTTCAACAATGGATTGTAGATTCTTACGTAAAAATTGAAAGAGATAGAATCCAATTCTGTAAAGATCATCAAAAAGAATTAAAAGCAGATAGTTACCAAGGATTACACGATTACATTCAAAATTCAGCTAATGACATGAATGGACAAGTAGGAAAAACTATTATTCTTCCATCAACATTTATTGGTGCTCCTAGACATATGCAACAATGTTATCAAGATTCTATGGCTACAGTCAATGATAAAGGTAAACCAGATATTTTTTTGACAATGACATGTAACCCTAAATGGCGAGAGATTCAAGATAATCTTCTATCTGGTCAACAAGCCTCTGATAGACCAGACATTGTAGCACGCGTTTTTCATTTAAAGAAAGATCGTTTATTAAATAAGATACTAAAAGATAAATTATTTGGTGAAGTGTCAGCTTACGTATATGTCATTGAATTTCAAAAACGAGGTTTAGTACATATGCATTTACTAATTACTTTATAACACACGTTATAAAATGACTACACCTGAAATTATCGGCTGAAATTCCGAATGTTGAAGAAAACCCTCGTCTGCATGAAATAGTTATGAAAAATATGATACATGGTCCATGTGCTGATTGGTGTATGGTTGATGGCAAATGTTCCAAAAGATTTCCGAAGCCTTTTCAAGATGAAACAAAAATGGATGAAAATGGTTATCCCAATTATCGTCGAATCAATGATGGCACTACTTACGAGTTACAAAATGGCCATACAGTTGATAACAGATGGGTTGCACCTTATTGTCCTGTTTTATTAGAAACTTTTAACTGTCACATCAATGTAGAAGTAACGACAAGTATCCAATCAGTAAAATATTTGTATAAATATGTTTATAAAGGACATGATGCTGCTAATGTTACTATTAGTGAGAACGACAATGAAAGAGTTATTAATCATGATGAAATTCTCTATTACATAGAAACGCGATACGTTGGCCCCGTTGAAGCATGTTATCGAATTCTGAGTAAACCTTTACAAGATAGGTGTCATGCCATAATTAGATTGCCAGTGCACCTACCAAATGAACAATCTATAATTATTTCTAATGATCCAATAATTAACATCGAAAATTTGAATCAATCGAGTAGCATGTTGCTTGATTATTTCAAATTAAATTTAAATAATGAAGAGGCGAAACAATATTTTTACAGAGAAATCCCTCAGTTTTTTACTCATAAAAAAAGTAAACATGATGACGTAACTATATCAAAATGGGAGAGCCGAAAAAACGCTTTAATTGTATTGGCCGTATGTACTCTGTTAGTCCTACTCACTTAGAACTTTTCCATTTACGATTATTATTGTTGCATGTTAGAGGAGGTACAAGTTTTGAATCCCTAAAAATCGTTAATGGCATTTTACAACCATTGTTTACAGCAGCGTGCCTAGCATTAGGGCTTATTGAAGATGATGAAGAATGGCGTAGAGCAATGGACGAAACAACTACGTGGATGATGCCTCGTGCACTTCGTCAATTATTTGTTCGAATTTTGATACACTGCCAACCAATACATCCTGACGAGTTGTGGAATGAATTCAAAAATGCAATGTCTGAAGATTTTCACGTCACCATGATATTGAACTGAGCAATCAACTTGCTTATGCTGATATTAATTGCATTTTGAATAATGAAGGACGAAATATATCCGATTTTCCTGCAATGGATCAAAATGTAGAAATACCTATTGTATGAGTTTCAGATGATATTGATGATATATCACAAATGCAATTAGCAGAAGTTGGGCAAAGACAATACGAACAATTAAATAGTCAGCAAAAAGAAGTTGTTAATACTATTCTTGGAGCAGCAGAAACTAATTTTTATGAAAATAACTGTATATATATTGACGGTCCTGGAGGGTCTGGAAAAACTTTTATATATACAACGATCTACAATTTATTAACATCTAAAAACATTAAAGTATGTTCAATGGCATTTACTGGAATAGCAGCAACATTACTGCCAAAAGGTCGGACAGTGCACAAAACATTTTGCTTTCCAGTTCCATTGTATAATGATTCATCATCAAGTATAAAAGCACAGTCTAAAGACGGTATTTTCTTGAAGGAAACGAAAGTGTTTATTTGGGATGAGGCACCAATGGCTCCCAGATATGCTTTAGAAATAATAAATAGAACACTTCAAATGATTATGGGTAATGAATTGCCATTTGGTGGGAAAATTATTATTTTGGGTGGTGACTTTAGGCAACTTCTTCCAGTAAAGGTTAGAGGAACTCGAAGTGAAACAATCAATTTATCAACCAAGTATAGTGAACTATGGACACAATTTTCCAAATATAAACTTACGGAAAATATGAGAGTTTTGCCGAACGAAATTGACTTTGCAAAATTTTTATTATCTGTTGGTGATGGAACGTTAAATGATGCTGATTGTATAATTCTTCCTGAATTCTGTATTTTAAAATCGGACGATAACTTGATTGATACTGTATTCGGACATTTGATAAAAGAAAATAATTTTGAACAAATGACTAAATGTGCTATTTTAGCAGCTCGAAATGTTGACGTTAACGAAGTTAATAAACAAGTTACCGATCTTCTAGATAAAAATACAGAACTCGTTTACACTGGAATTGATAGTACCGATAATTGTAATAATGGTGAACTGAATGAAGTTATTTTACCAGAATATTTAAATTCTTTAAATCCACCCAGTTTACCTCCTTATGAATTACGCTTAAGAAAAAACTGTATTGTAATGCTTATAAGAAATATTAGTCTTAATGAAGGGTTATGCAATGGTACTCGATTGCGAATAATAGATTTTTCTAATCACTTATTAAAATGTCAAATACTAATAGGGGATAATGCAAATGGTATAGTATTTTTAAATCGTATAACGTTATATTGCGAAAATGAGTATCCATTTAATTTTAAAAGAAGACAGTTCCCTGTAAAATTAGCATTTGCAATGACAATCAACAAGTCTCAGGGACAAACATTTCATAAAATTGCGATTGATTTAAGAAGAGATGTTTTTAATCATGGCCAATTATACGTTGCCATGTCCAGAGTGCGATCATGGGATTCTCTTAAAATTTATTTAGGAAATCATCAAAGAGCAAATTTAAAAGTTAACAATTATGTATATAAAGAGCTTTTTTTGTGAAATGTTTTCTTATATGATATTACATAATTATTTTATTTTTTATTCGTGAAAAGAAAATTCGTTACGTTATCCATATATATACATACACACACAAACACACGGTTTTTAAATAATTTAATAAAAGTAGCCAACAAGGAAAAAAGGCGCGCGCGTAGCGCGCTTAGAGATGCTAGTATTATTTAGAAACCATTCATCTGATCATCAGGTATACATTTAAATACTTCTTAAAATATATATAGGTATACATTACGACGTCAGGATGACCGTGCCACTCATGCCCCACGCTGTGCCACTTTCCGCCCGCTAGTGGGGCACGGAGAGCATTTTTCAAGGTTTATATTTTTGGCTGATTAGAATAAATTATAGTTTAAAATAAAATTTTTTTATCATCAATTGAGTTTCTAGATATATTCATTTATTTATTTCTTTTTTTAAATTATTGAAAATTGTCCACATTTAATTGCAATCTTTAGTTAAAGTTAGGGTGCCCCTACCGCCCCACCTTCCCCTATAAGTTATCTACAATATTATTATTAGTTCATTGGGACCAAATATATTTCCTGCGCTAAGACCACCCAAGTCTTGAATCTATCAACGAGCAACTAAATTTTGGATCTCAAAGGAGATGTACTTATAATTATTAATTACAGCCTAAAGACTGTACCTATAAGTATACAATATTTACTAAATAACAAAATTCAAAAATATATTTAAATAAAAAGTCCACATTTATGTAGGCTAGGTGACATTACCGCTGGCCATATTTGAACTCGATGGACCAAATGGCACCATCTTTGATATGATTCTTTGTGACCGTTATGGTTAAGTATGGTTTGAAAACATTGCTTTCAATTAAAAGAAAATGTATGATTAGGTAAAAATATCATGTTAAATATAAATTTTATTTGATAAAAGCAATACGTTCAAGCCATAACTATTATAGTCAAATATGAATCAAGTCATTTTGTCCATACGGTCCCAATATTTCCTGCCATAAAGTCAGCCAAGCCCATAAGTGACTTATCGAGTAATAAAAGTTGTAACTAAAGGTACTACCGATGAGTATACAAAATATTCTAAGTAATTAGAAAATTTTGTATGCTTATAGGCATTTAGTATCTTTAGCTACGATTTACACACAATCAAGGTTGATTTTGGTCCTCTCGTATAAGTTATCTACAATATTATTTAATTCATTGGATCCAAATATATTTTCTACGCTAAGGCCACCCAAGTCTTAAATCTATCAACGAGCAACTATAAATTGTGGATTTCAAAGGAGATGTGCCTATAATTACAGCCTAAATACTGTACCTATAAGTATACAATATTTACTAAATAAGAAAATTAATAAATATTTTAAAAAATTTTAAATATATCTTACAGTACAACAGTGAGTGGTGGAGAAAAAACTTCAATTATAATGAATAATAATGAATGTACAAACAATTTATTTAAAAATCTATTAAAATTAATGACTAGTAAAGCCATCCACATTTAAATACTCTTGCATGTGTAAAATGCTTTTGTGAGCATATGTGAATTCATTAATGTGTAATGGATCGATCTATGTGAATACAGCAAGACTAGTCGGGACTCAAATTTTGTATGATACTTTTTACTTTATTTTGTTATATGAGACTTAGCGTAAAATTTTAGCTGAGTTCTGTCAACGGGGACATCATCGCTAAAACGTCGCCTCCTCGCGCTGTTGCCGTCGCTATCATGACTGTTCTTGATAGCTGCTAATATCGAGTACACGTGGGCACGCTTGACGCCGGCCTCGTGTGATTTTGCTATCACGGGTCCGCATCGAGTAGCGCGAGTACGAGACTTGTTGACCATCGTTGCTCCTTTCTCCACATTGGCAGAGGTGTAAAGTTATGAAATGTCAGTGTTCCTTCATAGTAGAGTACAAGTACAAGTTATTGTGATATAACTTACAGTGAAAGAGGAAACTTAGCAGTAAATTTAAAACAATATAATATTTATTAGAGACATGGAGAAAAATATATTATTTTTTATAATAGCGCTGGGACACACTCGACATATGAGATTTTTACTATTTGAAATAGTAGTTTTTATGACTGCTGAAAAATAATAAAAATTACTGTTTCAAACAGTAAATATCCCACATGTCGAGTGTGTCCCAGCACTATAAAATAATAAATTTACTTATAAACACAGTGATGTTTACAAATAAATTTTTCTCTGTGTGGATTTTTTCCTAATTCAATGGTATATGATAATAATTAAGTGTCACTTGTTATTATCACTTGCAAACCATATATGTCAAATCATGAAAAGGACAGTTTGGATAATTTCATCTCAGGCGTCGTTCATGTCAAAACGCTAGTATACTTATAGTGTGTATGGGTGATCTGCGGTACGCCAATAGTATTTAAACCATGTAAATAACGGCTCAAATATATATTTGAATATATTTGAAGGAGAAAAGTTCTTTTTAGTTCTAAATAGTAATATTATTTATATAAATATATCTTTTTCAATATACCTATGATACACAGGTGTGACGGCGGATGTTTCAACTTAATTTCTTTATAATTTAAAAGAAAAAGAAAATATTGTAGTTTAATATGAGAACCTTCTGTTCTTTTATGAAGAAAATAAGTTGAGCACCGATGTCTCCGAAAATCTCGCCGCGCGTTATCGTTGAGGAAAACCAGAGTCGCGTTTTCGAGTAGAATGTTTCTGCCGAAGACGGAAAGAACAAGTATAAACTATATAGAAAAAATATTTTACGACTTGACCCTCTCGGAAACGCAGGCATCCTCACTCACTTTCTCTTCCACACCGAAAAAAACATCTGTGTGCACTTGGGAAACCCAAACAAGATAGCGAGAAAGGTAGAGTCATAAAAATTCCTGCGCGTAACCGCTTGTTCCAAACTAAAAAACCGACAAACACCATTTTTTTACTTTTTTCACTATTAGTAATAATGCAAAATGTTTTTATGAAATCACGTAAGATATTTTATGACCTTCTCTAGGAGATGCAATTTATATAGTTAACAATAGGTGTACTCTTCATGTTGTATCGATTAGCAAGAAAATACTCGAAGTTAAAAGAATCAACCTAAATAATAAATAATAAGATAATAGTACTTGGTAGTTCACATAATAATTTTAAAATTATGAGAATAAAAAAATCTCTCTCGTGAATGCAATTTCTGTAGGTTTAATTTAGACTTAGTCAAAACGTTTGCGTTTTTTTTCCTTAATTTTTGATGTTTTATTTTCTAACATAATGAGTTTAAGCCTATAGCGAGTTGATAGAAAGTAATTTTAAGATTTCGTTTGTTCCCTTTTTTTCCTCGAGGAAGCGTGCGTTACATAATGTTTGCGTTACGTTTATTTTATACTATTAATAAGCAAAATTGAATTTTTACGTTGAGGTTCAACAATACTACTACCGTTTAGGTACTTTCATTTGTTTACCAATTTTTAAAAAATGATTGGGACATTAAAATTTCAATTATTTATAGTTAGAGGATAATTAATCGTAAAAATTGAATTTTGCATATTAGAAGTGTTGTGTTAATAGGGTGTTTTAACTCATTTGGAACTAAACTAACAGAGTTTTGCACATAAAAGACAACAAATTAATGCTAAAATAAAAAGGCACAGAAAACCGGCTTGAAGGGCCATCGCTTGCGTAAAGAACTGAACCCTGGAGTTCACGCCCTCCCGCGCTCGCGCCCCCAAACCAATTAGGGGCCCAAAATTGGACAAGAAAAGCGGAGGAGGACGATTACACCAATGAGGGAAATGGAGCTAACTTCATTTTTCTCCATCGCGAAGGATCAAGGGAAGAGAGTTTTCCCACCCACTACCCTCGAGGCGTAAAAACGGAACTCACGCGGCCCCGGAGTCAGTCTGCCGCCACCATCCAGAAGGACAGAACATCAGAAACATCACTGCCATCACCACCACTACGGGCTTATTAACTTTTGTGAGAGCGTGCAAAGCTCCGTTTTCTGTAGCTTTAAAACTGAAAAGTGGAAAAGGGGAGACAAGTTGAAATAAATAAAAAGTAAGTTTTCTTTCAAATATAAATATCTCTATCTTTTTCTATTTTTTTTTTACCTCACCCTCACCTATCCTAATTCCGGGACGTTAAATTCTTCTGTTGGAAACAACAGGAGTAATTGTCCCCTAGACTAGCTAACTCTGCATTCGGCCTCTTAAAGTCGACGGATCAGAGCGGTGAGTGAGTTAGAGTTTCGCTTTCGGCCTGCTAAGAATCGGAAGAGCAAGGATCGGGAAACTAACTCATCTACACTAAGGGAATAGAGTTAGGGTAACTTTTTTCCCAAAACCTAATGTTAATTTCGAGTAATTAGCCATTGCTTGTCCCGGTTTAATGCAGGCAACTGCAAACCAAAAAGAGCAGAACTGTCGCACAAAATACGTGACATAAAATTTTTGGAGGCCCCGGAGGGATAGGCTAATTGGTCAAATTGCGTTAGGAAAAAAAGTAGCATTTTCTTTCTTCTTTTCTTTCTCTGTAGTTTTAAGAGTCCATACGCGCCGAAAGTGTTTTAATATAAAAGTAATTTTGTTAAACTAATGCCCCAAAGCCTCTGAATCATTAAGAAAAGTGATCATGCGCAACGCCCTATCGGTTAAAATTTTAGTAAATTGAAAAGTAATTTTGTTAGTTGATGCCCATAAGCCTCTAAATCACAAGAAGTGATCGTGCGCAACGGCCTATCGGTAAACTTTTCATAAATAGAAAAATAATTTTTGTTAGTTAAAGCCCCAAATCCTCTGATCCACAAGAAGATGACTATGCGCAACGGCCTCTTGACTAAATTAAGAGGACGTCGTAGATGGAAATAAAAATCCCTGTTTTATCGGCTATTTCAGTAGTTCAAACTTTTCTCGCAAACCAAAATACCAATCGACGTAAAACTTTAGGAAGTGAATTCAAATTAAAAAATGAAGGGGGGACAACTATTATTATATTGAAATAAGCAAAAAATACTTTTTCTGTAATTTATTGTTTACCGGCCGCGTGCCAGCATAGCAGCTTGTTCGCTATGCCTTCCCTTTTGCAATATTTTTATAGGTAATTCTGAATATTTTCAAATAAACGCGCACTTGTCCCCGCTCACTTACACACAAAGAAAGTTTACAAATTTGTTGCATACCTTTTAGAGAACTAGAAATTACAAAAACCTTGAACTATTGACGAGGTGATTATGCCGCTTGATTGAAATCGTGGAGCAGACGACGTCTACCCATATCTCCTAATTTCGCTTGGGATACAAAACACCGATAATTCTTGCGTAAAAGAATAGCTATCCCCGCTCACTATTACACTAAAGAATCTTTTAAATTGTATTTGGTCAACAAAAAATTCGTAAATTTTCCAAAAACCTTGAACTACTCAGCGAAGTGACACAAGTTCGGAGCGTGCTAAGTATATAACGGCACCGCGCAGCCAACTTCAGAGCGTTGAATCGAGTGTACGGATGCGCAACGCGGGTGGACGGTGCCGCCGCCGCTGCGGGAGCAGACGGACGTTAGACCGGGACGTAAATATTTTGGTTTCGGAGCTACCCTGATTTTCTTTCTATAATCTAATTTTTCTTTCCAGCTTCTAATTCTAATTGAGCGGGTAACCTGAGCTGCTGACTGAGTTTCTATGGTGCTGTAGAGGTAACTGTGTTTACACTGATGCTAGCAGACTTTTACCGTCTAAAAGACATTAGTGACCGTCTCTTACGGACATGTTACCGCGCAATGGTCATCGTCATATTGTTCGTATATGACGTATTAGGTCCGTCAGTCCGTGTTGTTTATGCATGACGCTGATCACAGCTCTCGTCGGTAGAGTGTCGAGCCGCGACGCGCCCCCGCAGCCTCCACTGAAGTGACGACAATGCGACCTGTTCGCCGACCACGACGACGACGAGGTACCTCACACCGCGTGCGGAGCACACCCACGAGGCCACGAGCGCACGCTGCAGAGCAATAACCTCACTTGACTATATTGCTACAAAGATCGTTTCTACGAGAAGACAAAAAAGTATGTCATTCGAAAGTTAATTTATTTATTTACTCTAACGAGAGTACTGAAGTTCAAGACGTACCTCATATGCCTGAACCAACTTATAATAAAGGTAGATGTAACTAGATTTATGCGCTTTTTACGACTTTTCATTCCTAAGATCACTTTTCATTCTCTAAAAATAATTTAAACTATATACACACTGTGTTATAGATGCTGAGAGATTATACACCAAGTTTCAGATCTAAATAATCAACAAGTGTGGAGATACTGCATTTTCTGTATGTTTTTCAAGAAGTTTTCAAGACAAAAAGTTATATTCTCCATACTGGCTAATTGAGTAGATCTGAAATTGCATATACAATTCCTCAGCATGTATTGCATAGTATGTGTGTAATTCTGGTAAATTTTAAGCAAGGGTGAGGAGGTCTAAGTTGGAAATGCACATGCGCTTTTTCGACTTTTCATTCCAAAGATCCCTTTCTATTCTCTATAAATATCTTAAACTTTACACACGCTATGTTGTACATGCTGAGGCATTACATACCAAGTTTAAGTTATAAATTATCAGCAAGTGTGGAGATACTGCATTTTCTGTGTGTTTTTCAAGAAGGTTTCAAGAAAAAAAGTTATTTTCTCCATACTGGCTGATTGAGTAGATCTGAAATTGGATATACAATCCCTCATCATGTATTGCATAGTATGTGTGTGTAATTCTGGTAAACTTGAAGCAACGGTGAGGAGGTCTAAGTTGGAAATGCAAATGCGCTATTTCGACTTTCCATTCCAAAGATCGCTTTCTAATCTGTACAAATATCTTAAACTTTACACACACTATGTTGTACATGCTGAAGCATAACATACCAAGTTTAAATTATAAATTATCAGCAAGTGTGGAGGTACTGCATTTTCTGTGTGTTTTTCAAGAAGTTCTCAAGAAAAAAAGTTATTTTCTCCATACTGGCTAATTGAGTAGATCTGAAATTGGATATACAATCCCTCAGCATGTATTGCATAGTGTATATGTAATTCTTGTAAAGTTTAAGCGAGAGTGAGGAGGTCTTAGTTGGAAATGCACATGCGCTTTGTCGACTTTTCATTCCAAAGATCCCTTTCTATTCTCTACAAATATCTTAAACTTTTCACACACTATGTTATACAAGCTGAGGGATTACATACCAGGCTTCAGTTCTAAATAATCAGAAACTGTGGAGATACTGCCTTTTCTGTGTGTTTTTCATGAAGTTTTCAAGAAAAAAAGTTATTTTCTCCATACTGGCTAATTGAGTAGGTCTGAAATTGGATATACAATCCCTCAGCATGTATTGCATAGTTTGTATGTAATTCTTGTAAAGTTTAAGCGAGGGTGAGGAGGTCTTAGTTGGAAATGCACATGCGCTTTTTCGGCTTTTCATTCCAAAGATCCCTTTCAATTCTCTACAAATATCTTAAACTTTACACACACTATGTTGTACCTACTGAGGGATTACATACCAGGTTTCAGTTCTAAATAATCAGCAGGGGTGGAGATACTGCATTTTCTGTGTGTTTTTCAAGAAGTTTTCAAGAAAGAAAGTTATTTTCTCCATACTGGCTAATTGAGTAGATCTGAAATTGGATATACAATCCGTCAGCATGTATTGCATAGTGTGTATGTAATTCTTGTAAAGTTTAACCGAGGGTGAGGAGGTCTTAGTTGGAAATGCACATGCGCTTTTTCGACTTTTAATTCCAAAGATTCCTTTCTATTCTCTACAAATATCTTAAACTTTACACACACTCTGTTGTACATGCTGAAGGATTATATACCAGGTTTCAGTGCTAAATAATCAGCAGGTGTGGAGATACTGCATTTTCTGTGTGTTTTTGATGAAGTTTTCAAGAAAAAAATTTATTTTCTCCATACTGGCTAATTGAGTAGATCTGAAATTGGATATAGAATTCCTCAGCATGTATTGCATAGTGTGTATGTAATTCTGGTAAACTTTAAGCGAGGGTGAGGAGGTCTTAGTTGGAAATGCACATGCGCTTTTTCGACTTTTCATTCCAAAGATCCCTTTCCATTCTCTACAAATATCTTAACTCTCCATCTATCTACTCCCTCGGTTCCTGGCAGGTCGATACTGCTATTCTCATTCGTATACAGCTTAACACTTTATTAATATATTTTGTTTTGCCCTAGGCGAAGAGCTCCTGCAGAAGACGACACGTCTTCATATAATTCTACTCTCCTCCAGAGCAGCTAACGCAACTACCATGTCCTGGAGACATCAGCTAGACAAACATAACATAGAAGTTAGAGCAAAGGTGCCCCTATAGCACCGAATATTTGACGAATATTCCCTCAATATTTATTTGCCATTTTCACAATTTTCGCTAATATTACCTCAACGTTTATAAACATGGAAGAAACCCTGAGGGAATATTCCTGCAAACCTTGATGACCGTTTTTCCATTCCTTTTCTACAATGATCAGGTAGGCTACCTATTATTGTAATATTGCAGCAATATTCGTACAAGATTAATTAATACTAGACGAATATATAATTAAGTTTCCCCTGAAGATTCCTCGATTAAGCAGTATTGCAGCAATATTCATACAAGATTCGTCGACATGAGAGGAGCATTCAATATATTCCCATACGAGGGTTATTTGACAAGTACCTAGCCTCACCGCCAGATGGTGCCACTATCGCACCAGAAATACACTACAGTACAGTATCTTCCTGTAAACGGTTACAGACGAAATTTCAGCCGGATCGGAGTTGTAGTTTATTTTTGAGAGCGTGTGAAAGCAAATGTGTCCGTTGATTTTTGAAAAAATGGAGAAAGAACAATATCGATCGGTGATTCGATTCTTGTTTTTGGAAGGGAAATCGCGCAGTGAAATTAAAGAACGTTTGGATGCAGTGTATGGGGATGCTTCTCCTTCGATGGCGACCGTTAAATTTTGGTATAACGAGTTTCAACGTGGTCGTACGTCGGTTTTTGATGATCCACGCCCAGGTGCTCCGATAACAGCCACTACGGAGGAGAACGTGACAAAAATACACGATATCGTTTTGTCAGACCGCCGATTAAAGTGCACGAGATAGCTGCGATAGTAGGCATCTCAGAAGAACGCGTGTGGCATATCCTACATGAGATTTTAGGCATGAGGAAGCTGTCAGCAAGGTGGGTGCCGCGTTTGCTGACTCCAGACAACAAGCGCATCCGTGTGACCAGTTCAGAGCAGTGTTTGGAGCTGTTTAATCGCAATCCAAAAGAGTTTTTGCGTCGTTACGTGACCGTCGACGAAACATGGATTCACTACTACACTCCAGAGACCAAGGACCAGTCAAAACAGTGGACCTTACCCGGTGAACCTGCTCCGAAGAAGGCGAAGACGGTCCCGTCGGCCGGAAAGGTGATGGCCACTGTTTTCTGGGATTCTCAAGGTGTGATTTTTATTGACTATCTGGAGAACGGTCACAGGACAGTACTACGCCGAACTATTGAGCCGATTTGACGCCGTGTTAGAAGAAAAACGGCCCCATTTGTCTAAAAAGAAAGTGCTTTTCCACCACGATAATGCACCGGCTCACACCTCTGCACTCGCCACGGCTAAATTGGTCGAATTACGCTACGAACTGCTGCCCCATCCACCGTATTCTCCAGATTTGGGTCCGTGCGACTTTTTTTTTGTTTCCGAACCTAAAAAATTCGCTCGCCGGGAAGAGATTCCACTCCAATAACGAAATAATCGCCGCCACGGAGGCCTATTTTGCAAACCAAGAGAAAACATTTTTTTCAACGGGGTTAAAAAAATTGGAACACCGCTGGACCAAGTGTATTCAACTAAAAGGAGACTACATTGAAAAATAAATTTTATTTTTTGTAAAATTTTGGTGTTTTCATTTGTAGGCTAGGTACTTATCAAATGACCCTCGTATAACACTCAATATTGGAGGAATATTGCTTCAATGTTGTTTAGACATATTCGTCATATTCGCTAATGTTCCCTTAACTTTAGTATACAGGTAACGTTAGTATTTAAGTTATTTATTTCACATAGATAAGGCCTAAAATTTTGGGTGCCCATTCCCCCATTGTAAACGGCATATCAAAAACAAGGCAAGCCTTGTAATTCGGACTCTTCGTAAAGAGTCATTTGGAGGGTTAAATTACACGGCTTATATATTCTCGGCCATTCAGTGTATCTACAGAAAGCGCTATCGGCGCGCTCCATATCGGCGATAAAGGGGAACTTGTGATGGATGGCACTCGATAAGCAAGCTTCGGCTATTTATCCACCACGCGGCGCATTGATAGCGCTTCCTGTGGTTACACTGGATGTCCGAGAATATATAAGCTGTATAATTCAACCCTTCAAATGACTCTTTACGAAGACAAGTCCGAATTACAAGGCTTGCCTTGTTTTTGATATCTCGTTTACAATGGGGACTTAAAATTTTACGCCTTATCTATGTGAAATAAATAACTGGAATATACTAACGTTACCTGTATACTAACATTCAGGGAACATTAGCGAATATGTCGAAGCAATATGGAAGCGATATTGCTCTAATAATGAGTGTTATAGGGGAATATACATATTGAATGCTCCTCTCGTGTCGATGAATTTTGTACGAATATTTCTGCCATACTGCCTAATCGAGGAAATATTAATGAAACTTAATTATATATATATATTCGTCTAGTATTAATTAATCTTGTACGAATAGTACTGCAATATTACAATAATAGGTAGCCTACCTGATCGTTTTAGAAAAGGAATGGAAAAACGGTCATCAAGGTTTTTCAGGGATATTCCCTCAGGGTTTCTTTCATGTTTATTAACGTTGAGGGAATATTAGCGAAAATTGCGAAAATGGCAAATAAATATTGAGCGAATATTCGTCAAATATTCGGTGCTATAGGGGTGTATATAAATATAGGTTGATCTCCTGTGCCAGACTCGAGTAAGTACTTCACTTCGGCTTTGGACTTTATCTTGTAGTACAGCCGAACCTAATCTCCAACTTTCCATCGGTCTACTCCTCTGTTCCTGGCAGTTCGATGCTGCTATCCTCATCCCTACTGCTTAACACATTATTAATATATTTTGTAGTGCCCTACGTGAAGAGCTCCTATAGAAGACAACAGGTCTTCATATAATTTTACTCTTCTCGAGGGTAGCCAACGTAACTACCACTTCCCGAGGACATCACCTAGGCGAACACAACGGAGAAGGGAGGGCGAAGGTGTAGTTGAATGTAGTCGCGCTCCCGTGACAGACTCGCATAAGTACTTCACTTCGGATTTGGACTTTATCCTGTAGTATAGCCGAACCTAGCCTCCAACTTTCCATCTGTCTACTCCTCTGTTCCTGGCAGTTTCATACTGCTCTCCTCATCCCCACTGCCTAAAACATTATTAATATATTTTGTTTTGTTCTAGGCGAAGAGCTCCTGTAGAAGACAACACGTCTTCATATCATTCTACTCTCCTCGAGGGCAGCCAACGCAACTACCACTTCCCGAGGACATCACATAGGAAAACACAACAGAGAAGTAAGGGCGAAGGTGTATAGTTGAATGTAGTTTGCGCTTCTTCAACAGACTCGAGTAAGTATTTTACTTTGGATTTGGACTTTATCATATAGTATAGCCGAAACAATCCTCCAACTTTCCATCTGTCTACTTCTCTGTTCCTGGCAGTTCGATACTGCTCTCCTCATCCCCACTGCTTAACACATTATTAATATATTTTGTTTTACTCTAGGCGAAGAGTTCCTGCAGAAGACAACACGTCTTCATATAATTGTACTCTCCTCGACGGCAGCCAACGCACCTATCACTCCCCGAGGACATCACCTAGGCAGACACGACGGAGAACGGGAGAAGGGATGGAGAAGGTATACTTGAATGTCTGCGCTCCCGCGACAGACTCAAGATGTAGTTTAGGCGCCGGGGGTTTCCGTGGCCGATGGATGTCCACACTTCCACCAAAGCTTTTCTTACGTATTTTGGTCTGCTGATTCTGAATTTCGAAGGTGGACAGTTGCCAGACTGTTAGTTTTTGTTATTAACAATTTAATTGTTCATATTGCTGCCAAATCAATATGATTAATTATAACTGAATCCTAACTATCTAAAACTGTAGTAAATTAATCTAGAAATATGCTCATTTTCTCAGAATTGAAAAATTTTAATTAGAACCTAAATTATTGCAAATTTAGTGCAATAACTCGTGAATGCGAGCGCAAACGTGCAGAATTCTAGATCAATTTACTACAGTTTTAGACAGTTAGGATTCAGTTATAATTAATCATATTGATTTGGCAGCAATTTAAACAATTAATTTTTTAATAACAAAAATAACTAACAGTCTGGCGTCTGTCCACCTTCGAAATTCAGAATCAGCAGACAAAAATACGTAAGAAAAGCTTTGGTGGAGGCGTGGACATCCATCGGCCGCGGAAACCCCCCTGGCGCCTAGACTAATGTCAGTATTTAGGGCACACCTGATTTTTAGGTGCGAATTATATCTCCCCAAAAAGTAGCAGTTTTCTGCGGGTGCACACGGAAAGAAAACTCTTACTGCTACAGTTAAAAGCTAGCACAGTTAAGCTAGCACCGTCACTAACGACGGCTACTATGAAATCTACACCATAATTTGTTGTTAATTTGTTGCTAATTTGTTACGCAAACCCCGAATTTGTTGCTCCAGTCGTTTCCGAGATATCTTGGCGGTGCTAGCTTAAGACTTAAGCTAGCACCGCCACAGCTGTAACTTTTGAAGGACGAAACATTTTTTGACGGACAGGTGGCATAATTTGTTGCTAATTTGTTGCTTCAAGATAGGCTAGGTCCCGAATCTCGAAAAACAAAATGGCGCCTATTGCGGAACATGGTCATATTCCGGATTACGTAATTTTATTAAATCACGAATAATTTAACAAACAACTATCGGATATTTTGTTGCTAATTTGTTGCTAACTTTTTACCCTAAACCCAAATTTGTAGCTAGAGCCGTTTCCGAGATATCCTGGCGGTGCTAGCTTAAGACTTCAGCTAGCACCGCTACAGCTGTAACTTTTAAACGACGAAACATTTTTTGACGGGATAGGTGGCATAATTTGTTGCTAATTTTTTTTTTTTTTTCAAGATAGGCTAGGTCTCGAGTCTCGAAAAACGAAATGCCGCCTATTGCCGCAACATCGTCATACTCAGCATTACGTAATTTTCTTAAATCACGAAAAATTCAACAAACAACTATCGGATATTTTGTTGCTAATTTGTTGCTAATTTTTTACGCTAAGCCCAAATTTGTAGCTCGAGCTGTTTCCGAGATATCCTGGCGGTGCTGCTACCTTAAGATTTAAGCTAGAACCACCAAGGCTGTAACTTTTTAACAACGAAACATTTTTAGACGGTACAGGCGGCATCATTTGTTGCTAATTAGTTGCTTCAAGATAGGCTAGGTCCCAAATCTTCAAAATCAAAATAGCGCCTAATGGCGGTACCCAGCCATCACCCGACTTACGTAATTTTTTAAAATCTTAAATAATTCAGAAAACTATTATAGGATATTTTGTTGCTAATTTGTTGGTAATTTGTTGCTAATTTGTAACGCTAATCCCGATAATGTTGCTCCAGCCGTTTCCGAGATATCCAAGCCATGCTGCCTCAGAAATTAAGCTGGTACGACCACAGATACAACTTTTGAACGACAAAATATGTCTATTAAGCTGGAAAAGCCACTTCATAAGGGCCGGCTGAAAATAATTCCTTATTTTGTCGCTAATTTGTGGCTAATTTGTTACGCAAACTCAGATTTTATCGCTAACGCCGTTTCCGAGAAACAATGGCTATTCTAGCATAATATTAAGCTGGAAAAGCCATTTCGTTGTATCTTCTCAGCAATTGACGATAGTGAAACCGGGTTTGGCCTTGATTTTGGCGCTAATTTGTCACTCGAAGATGCCATAGATCCCATGTCCCAAAAGTTGTCCGCTGTCCCAAAAAACGACCTCGGGCCACACGCATATAAGCAAAAATGATAAAAATAAAAAAAAAATCAACTCATAATTGCACATTTTGTCGCTAATTTATCGCTCATTTTTCCCGCAAAGCCCGATTTTATTGCTTTAGCCGTTATCGAGATACATTAGCTTAAGGTAGATGGATACTCGTGTTTGGAAGCGAAAGTCGAATCTGGTCGCAAGAGAGAGTCAAATCTCTTGCCTGCCACGCGTGTTTTGTTGTACGCTGGGCGAGACGAGAACTTTTAGCAGTCAGTATAACCTAACCCCTCATTCTCGCTGTTTCTCTCGCTTACGCATGTCGTCTCTCTTGCACTCGCAGTGTGCGGTCGTCTACCAACTAAAAGAATCCTACTTTGAATTACAATAATTCGAAAACAATGTCCAAATATCTCCCTTAGTAACATATACCTTTTTAAAAAACATTCCCCAGAGATTCTTTCTTTAGTCGATGAAAATGTAATTTGTAATTCATGTTCATTAATCAGGTACGGGCACTATAGAGTGCCGCAATATGAACCATACCTTAACTTATTGCTAATTTGTTGCTAATTTTTTACGCTATTTTCGAATTTGTTGTTCCAGCCGTTGCGTCCAGAAATCCAGGCGGTGCTAACTTAAGACTTAACTCAGCACAGCCACAGCTGTATCTTTTCATCAAATAAAGATATTTCAATCATCAAAGCGGGATAATTTATTGCTAATTTGTTGCTTTGAGATTGGGTTGGACCCAAAATCGATAGTCCAACGGGAACGTAAGAAATCGACTTCCGGGCGCTCTAAATTGTGTTTTATTTAGTAAAACGGAAAGTAGCAAATTCAAAACTGTGGCAACCGTTGAGGCTAATGTGTTGCTGAATTATAATTGCCTCTAAATTATAATTTATTGCTTCAAGATAGGCCAAGTTTGGGGTCCAATAATAGATCGGAAACGCAAGAATACGTGTTTTGGACGCTGTAAATGGTGTTTTATTTCGTAAAACGGTAAGCAACGAATTCATAGCTGTGCAAAATGTTGTATTTAACATGTTACTCAGTTGTTACAGTATTCCTGAATTTGTTGCTTAACAATAGGCTATATCCCGGAGTCGAAAGTCGATCGAAAACGCAAAAAAACGTGTTATGGTCGCTGTAATGGGGGTTTATTCAGTAAATCGATGAGCAACAAATTTATAACTGTGCGAAATGTTGTTATTAATATGTTTCTAATTTTTAAGGCTATTCCCGAATTTGTTACTACAAAACAGACACGATGTCGGAGTCGAAGGTCGATCGAAAAAGCAAAAAAAAACTGTTTTGGATGTCGTAAATGTGTTTTATTTAGTAAATCGATTAGCAACAAATTCAAAACTGTGCAAAATTTTGTTTTTGGTATGTTGCAAAGTTGTTAGACTTTTTCCGAATTTGTTGTTTCAATATAGGCTAGATCCCGGAATCGGAAGTCGATCGAAAACGTGTTTTGGACGTCGTAAATAGTGTTTTATTTCGTAAAATGGTAAGCAATAATTTCATAGCTGTGCAGAATGTTGTCTTTAACATGTTGCTAAGTTGTTACAGTATTCCTGAATTTGTTGCTTCACTATAGGCTAGATCTCGGAGTCGAAAGTCGATCGAAAACGCAAAAAAAAAACGTGTTTTTGTCGCTATAATGTGGTTTTATTTAGTAAATCGGTGAGCAACAAATTTATAACTGTGCGGAATGTTGTTATTAATATGTTTCTAATTTTTAAGGCTATTCCCGAATTTGTTGCTACAAAACAGGCTAGATCCCGGAGTCGAAGGTCGATCGAAAACGCAAAAAAACCTGTTTTGGACGCCGTAAATGGGTTTTATTTAGTAAATCGGTGAGCAACAAATTCAAAACTATGCAAAATTTTGTTGTTGGTATGTTGCTAAGTTGTTACACTATTTCTGAATTTGTTCACTCAGAAAAACGATCCTCCGGTACCAAAATAAAATTCCTCCTGAGAAAATCTTCCTGTAATAAAAAGGACTTCCTCCTGCTCCGTAGAATCGTAATTCGAAAACAGAATTTTATGTTTTATTACAAGAATAGTATGTGTCAGTAATGGAGGAATGATATTTTGGGTCTTAGGTCCCCAAAATTCTATTTTATAAATATCATTAAATTGCAGTGTAAGACAAGTTTTATTGATAACAGATTATACTAAGACTAGTATATAAATACTTAAAATAACTAAATCTTCATGTACAATAATTTTATTTTTACATTCATTATTTATTTATTTTTTGTTAATAATTATTATATATACGGGAGGAATTCCTCTTACTGCGATGCGACATTGTACCAAGCGGATATTCCTCCTTCCAGACGAAGGATATATACTCCTCCGACAGGCACATTCTCGTCGGTACAGGAAGATCATTTTCTGAGTGTTGCTTTAAGATAGACTAGATCCCGAAGCCGAATGATGATCGAAAACTCAATAAAAATGTATTTTGGACGGTTTAAATAGTTTTTTATTTAGTAAATCGGTGAGCAACAAATTCATAACTGTGCAAAATGTTGTTATTAATATGTTTCTAATTTGTAAGGCTATTCCCGAGATTATTGCTTGGAAACAGACTCGATCCCGGAGTCGAAATTCGATCAAAAACTCAATAAAAACGTATTTTGGACGGTGTAAATGGTTTTTTATTTAGTAAATCGGTGAGCAACAAATTTATAACTGTGCGGAATGTTGTTATTGTGAGCAATGATTTTGTCAATATGTTGATAAGCTTTTAGGCTTTTTTAAATCTCGAATAATTAAACAAACAGCTATTCGATATTTTCTTACTAATTTGTTGCCAATTTGTTACGCATACGGCGATTTTGTCGCTCGCATTATTTCCGAAAAAAAAAACGCAGCTGTAGGGCAATTCTTAAGCCAGATTATCGACGTTTGTATCTCCTCAGCGATTAGAGATAGCTACACCGGGTTTCGCCCAGACTTCGTCGGTAAGTTTTCGCTAATTTTTTACACTATATTCTCGTTTTGGTTACTCAAGCCGATTTCTAGACACAATCGCGAATGCATCTGAAGATTCGAGCCAGAAATGTCACTACCATATTTACCCAGCCATTAACGTTAGAAATAGCAGGTTTTACCTGCCAGAGGGCGAAGCCCGGTGTAGCTATCTCTAATCGCTGAGGCGATACAAATGTCGTTAGTCTGGCTTAAGAATTGACCTACAGCTGCTTTTTTTCGGAAATAATGCGAGCGACAAAATTGCCGTATGCGTAACAAATTGGCAACAAATTAGTAACAAAATATTCAATAGTTGTTTGTTTAATTATTCGCGATTTAAAAAAGCCTAAAAACTTATCAACATGTTAACAAAAACATTGCTCCCAATAACAACATTCCGATCATTTATAAATTTGTTGCTCACCGATTTACTAAATAAAACCTATTTACGGCGTCCAAAACAGGTTTCTTTTTGCGTTTTCGATCGACCTTCGACTCCGGGATCTGGTATGCTTTGTAGCAACAAGTTCGGGAATACCCTTAAAAATTAGAAAATATTAATAACAACAATCCGCACACTTATAAATTTGATGCTCACCTATTTACTAAATAAAACCCCATTAAAGCGACCAAAACACGTTTCTTTGCGTTTTCGATCGACTTTCGACTCCGGGATCTAGCCTATCTTGAAGCAACAAATTCGGAAAAAGCGTAACAACTTAGCAACATACCAAACACATAATTTTGCAACGTTTTGAATTTGTTGCTCACCGATTTACTAAATAAAACCAATTTACGGCGTCTAAAACAGGTTTTCTTTGCGTTTTCGATCGACATTCGACTCCGGGATCTAGCCTGTTTTGTAGCAACAAATTCAGGAATACTGTAACAACTTAGCAACATGTTAAAGACAACATTCTGCACAGTTATGAATTTGTTGCTTACCGTTTTACGAAAAAAGATACCATTTACAGCGCCCAAAACACGTTTTCTTGCGTTTTCGATCGATTTTTGGACTCCAAACCTTGCCTATCTTGAACCAACAAATTATAATTTAGCGGCAGTTACAATTTAGCAACATATTAGCCTCAACGGTTGCCACAGTTTTGAATTTGCTACTTACCGTTTTACTAAATAAAACACAATTTAGAGTGCCCGAAAGTCGATTTCTTATGTTCCCGTTGGACTATTGATTTTGGGTCCAACCCAATCTCAAAGCAACAAATTAGCAATAAATTATCGCGATTTAATGATTAAAATATCTTTATTCAATGAAAAGATACAGCTGTGGCTGTGCTGAGTTAAGTCTTAAGTTAGCACCGCCTGGATTTCTCGACGCAACGACTGGAGCAACAAATTCGAGAATAGCGTAGCAAATTAGCAACAAATTAGCAATAAATTAAGGTATGGTTCATATTGCGGCCCTCTATAGTGCCCGTACCTGATTAATAAACAAAGATTACATTTTCATCGACTAAAGAAAGAATCTCTGGAGATGTTTTTTAAAAAGGTATATGTTACTATGGGAGATATTTGGACACTATTTTCGAATTATTGTAATTCAAAGTAGCATTCTTTTAGTTGATAGACGACCGCACGGTGCGAGTGCAAGAGAGAGGACACGTGTAAGCGAGAGAAACAGTGAGAATGCGGGGTTAGGTTATACTGGCCGCTAAAAAGTTCTCGTCTCGCCCAGCGTACAACGAAACACGCGTGGCAGGCAAGAGATTCGACTCTCTCTTACGACTAGAGTCGACTTTCGCTTCCGAACACGAGTACCCAACTACCTTAAACTAATTTATCTCGATTACGGCTAAAGCAACAAAATCGGGCTTTGCGGGAAGAATGAGCGATAAATTAGCGACAAAAGCTCATAAAATTTGTATGATTTTTTTGCTATGATCACTTGTCCAAAAATTTTATGACGGACATTTTGCCACTATATAGTGGAAGGGGTGTCCATTTTTTGTGTGACGGTCACGACATGTTCTCATTTTTTTTTTGTGTCGGTAATTTAAACATTGAGATTTAGTTATCGATCACATGTCCGATACATGTCCGCCATACTTAACGTCATATTACCATTTCTAAAATGTCCAGACATTTTACAACACCATTCGTGATTTAAGAAAATTACGCAATCCGGAGAATAACCATGTTCCACCAACAGGCACCATTTTGATTTTCGAGATTCGGGACTTAAACTATCTTGAAGCAACAAATTAGCAACAAATTATGCTACCTCTCTCTTCAAAAAATATTTCTTCGTTCAAAAGTTACAGCTGCGGAGGTGCTAGCTGAAGTTTTAAAGTTTTAGTAGTAGTGGCCGTCGGCCACGATATCCGGAAAATGGCTTGAGCAACAAATTTGGGCTTAGCGTAAAAAATTAGCAACAAATTAGCAACAAAATATCCGATAGTTGTTTGTTGAATTATTTGTGATTTAATAAAATTACGTAATCCGGAGTATGACCATGTTCCGTCAATAGGCGCCATTTTGTTCTTCGAGATTCGGGACCTAGCCTATCTTGAAGCAACAAATTAGCAACAAATTATGCCACCTGTCCCGTCAAAAAATGTTTTGTCGTTCAAAAGTTACAGTTGTGGCGGTGCTAGCTTAAGTCTTAAATTAGCACCGCCAGCATATCGCGGAAACGACTGGAGCAACAAATTCAGGGTTTGCGTAACAAATTAGCAACAAATTAGCAACAAATTATGGTATAGTTTTCATAGTTGCGGTCGTTAGTGGCGGTGCTAGCTTAATAGACATATATCTGATTTATTTGAGTTTCTTCTACTACAGAGGTGTAGTAGTGACCACTATCGTTCTTACCAATGTAAAGATTTAATTTTTTTTAATTTTTGCACAAGTTTTGCATGCAAAATAATTTTTTACTCTACTTCTTACAAGCATGTATTACATGATATATTTGTTTCAGGTGAAGAGATCAGGGAACTAAAAAAGTATATAATTGCAGAAAACTAGGTATAGGCTGGTGGTTTGTTAAAAATTCATTACATTCCAAATAAAATAAAATAAAACTATTGTAAATATGATAATTTCAGAAAAAGTAAAAGCAAGTACAAAAGTAAAAGAAAATTAAAAATATCTATTATTTATTATAGCATGTATCATAGTTTTGTTCAGAGGGAAAACCATATGTAAGTGTCAGTCGGTCGCATACTCTAAGTCGATAAAGGTATTGACTACCACGAATGTGTCTTAGTAAATACGTAGACTCTGAAGTCTATAAACGTATTGACACATAGAAATAATAATAGAAATGATCATAAATATATCAATGACTTTCTTTGACGAATAATCGTAGTTCGAATGCAAATATAATATAAAAAAAACCGCTGCCAATTCATTGGCACGTAGCTTCCTCAAACTTAATTTACTGATTCCTTTAATTAATTTTTAATTCCAATATTTAAAATTTAATACTTCAGAAAAACAGAAATAACAAAACTCCAACATAATTTATTCAAATTTTTATAGATTATACATTTCCACAAAATTTCACATACATAAAATATATATCACAATTGCCTATAAATTTGCAACTGATATTTAGAGCTCTATGTATTTGAATGTAATTTATAGCATTCGAAACATAATTAAATTATCTACATTTTCTAAAAAAAAATTAATTTTCTAGCTATCACGGTTCTTTTGTTATGGCATGTTCTTGTTTGTGCACATAAGGATTGTGCACATATTTATTGTGCACAGATAGCATTGGTACAGATCTATATATATAGATATATACCAATGTTAAAGTGTGCACAATTAATATGTGCACAATCAGTATGTGCATAAACAAGAACACGTCTTTGTTACTAACAGAAATGTAAAAATTTAAAAATTAAAAAAAAAATGAGTTTTGGATGTTCAACTATTACGATAGTAAAATTGTCTTATTCGCTTCAAAATTCATTGTACAGGTATATTATTGATAGTTCTCGGCAGAGTTTTTTTGGCAAAATGATTGGTTCATAATTTTCAGAGATATTATAAACTAAAATTATCTTTTTATAAATTAAATTTAATTTAATTATAAACTTAAATCCGTTGTAACGGGATGGCTAGTGGGGGAAAATCCCAACAAGCCACAGGCCAGCGATGCCCTAGAACACGGTGCCGCGGGTGTCAGACTAAAATGACTTGCCCGGGGATCTGCTCCTGGAATCCCGAAAACAACGCGAAGATCGCACACGAACTTCGCTTTCCAACTAATTGGATCGCTGAGTGAAAAGCGCGCGCTCGAAGAGTAAAGCGCGCGGCCGCTATGCTCAGATATGAAAACGACCGGCGGAGTCGTTTTCCCGCGGAGGCGGCGGTATCCGGGAGAAGGACAGGTTGTAAAGAACAACGCGACGAGTAACTAGATATCACAATATATTCACAAGCACTAATCTTTACAAGCACGACGCAAGTGCTGATTAGAACAAAGAGTTAGTTCGCGCGCGACCGTTAATATTCAAACGCGCGAACTACACGGCGCGCGGCGAAGCTGCTATGCTCGAGCGCAGTGTTAAGTACGGCGAACTGACACACACTCGCACGTACACGGCACAGAAAGCTTGCACGGGGCGATTTCCGTGCGAGCCTTTACAATAAACCCGCGAGAGGAGAGTAGAAAACTTACGTTAGGAAGGAGCAGCCGGTGCACTCGACTCTCTCTCGCTCCCTGTCGCTCGCACAGCAGTTGCGCTCTCTTTCTCTCTCTCTTGCTCGCTGTATCGTGTCGGCAGGCGGGTTGGCTGCCGGCTCGTCGCTCACAGTCTCGTGCGGCTCACGCGGCTCGGGATCGCTCTCTCTCTGTCTC